>OX465198.1:7954860-8128116 GCA_949987655.1 Polymixis flavicincta | reverse complement strand
ACTTCGATATTCTTTGTAAAGAGTTCTCATTTGACCCATTTACCACCAAAACCTATTCTGTACGCACTCGGTTGATCGCTGACTTTTTCAAAAGTGCATATTGCTTATTGTACCATATTTATTTTATTCTTTTCTATCGCGCTTGTTAGTGATCATAAGATTTCTATAACTTTTTTCTGTTTTTATCCGTGAGAACCTGTAATTGGCTTAAGGTTACATAAATACAATTGTTATCCATCTTTTATAGCTGTTGGTTCTCTTAAGAATAAATAAATAGGAAAAAAAAACTTTCAAATTTGTCAACGAAAACATCGTGAGAAAGCATGTCTTACGAAAAAATACGAAGACATGACATCCTCAAAACCCACACTGGGCCCGCGCAAAGAGAGGAGGCCTGTGTCCCAGCAGTGGGAACATTATAGGCTGCTTATGCTGCTACAAAAATCCCCATACTTGTCGAACGGATTGTCAATCACAAAATGATTACATTACTGCTATACACATGGATGCAGCTGTCAACTCACCCAACGCAAAAATCCATAACACTTAAAAAAATCTATACAATTTACTTTGAAACAACAATTTTGCACCGTAACATGGAAAGTTCCCACTTTCTCTGGACACCCATCCATTTGACTCAGTCAACGCCGCCCCCAACCGGCGACGTTGCTAACTGAAGCATAACCGCTGATTTAGATCTAGAGTCTAGAAATCCAGACCGTTATATAGCCAAACCTGTCAATTGCAATTATTTATAGGAAAATTTTAATACAAGCTTTGTAGATAGGGTTGACGCTGGTTTGAATTGTTATATTTGCAATATGGCAGAAAGTACCTACAGTCTGAGAAGTTACTTATTCGTCAAGATGACACATACAACGAATGACAGTTGTAATTGGAATATACAGACAATTTAAATTTGTAATCAATTTAGGGGGCTTGTGGCTAAGTCGCGCGGGTCGTTTTATCAGATTAAGGTACGCTTGCCGCGGTTAATCCGTAGATGGATGACCATCTTTAAATACCAAGACCCCTCCGTGCCTCGGAAAGCACGTTAAGCCGTTGTTCCCGGCTGTCATTTCTGGATATTTGACTGTCGTTACAGGTCGTCAGAAACCCGAAAGTCTGGCAACCAGTCTTACCAAGGGGTATTACCCAGTAACTGGGTGGTGGAGGTCAGAGAGGCTGCCGCTCCATTTAAAATACTGGTACCTAGCTATATCCGGTAAAACTGGAAATCGACCCCAACAATGTTGGGAAAAGGCTAGGTAGAAGTTAGAACACGAGTAATTTTGGAAATCATTAAATACTAGCAACGCCCCGCGGTTTCACCCGCATAGTTCCCGTTCCCGTGGGAAATACGTGGATAAAATATAGCCTATGTCACCCGGGGATAGTGTAGCTTCCCAACAGTGAAAGATTTTTTCAAATCAGACCAGTAGTTTCGGAGCCTATTCAATGCAAACAAACAATTAAATCTTTCCTCTGTATAATATTACTATAGATTCCTGGCTTCACAAAGTCTCTTGTCGATCATTCTTCTAAATAATTGAAGCACTTTTAACAGGCACACAGAATACAACTATAGGTTTATTTATTAAAAACTACAATCGTATATCGTTTCCATCTTAGATTGCATCTGTTAAATATGCTTTATGCTACTGAGCTGTAGTTCTATTGCATCTAATATGTGAATTATAAAGTGTTTCCGATGAAAAATACAGTGGCTTAATTTCTTTAGATAAACTTTCATGTGCTTGCAAATCTTCGTTTGGTCCATAATAATCGTTTGTATTTATAGAATCACTAGGATTAACATTACATAACATTACTCTGACTTTGAGAATGCTGCAATCCTTATGACATTACTTCACATCTTTATTTGGTATAACGTGTGTTTGTTTTTATAATTTTCTTTATTTCTTTCTTTATCACTTTATTTTCATCAAAAACCAAGTATGTAGTTTTATTTCAATCAATAATTCTGACAGACACGATAATGAAAAAGTTACCTTGGTAATATATTTCTTACGGCATCCCTGATTGTAACGGTTACTCAATCGTCTATGTAGATTCTAGTACAACTAGACTTCTCAAGGATTAGTGCACAGATGTTATCATACTTTGTACTACTATTCATTATTTTAAATACACATACATCAATTCCATAATGTCACCCTGTAATCTGCCTTACTTGTTCTTCTTGTCGATGACATATCAGTGAATTCAGTTTTTCTGGCCCAAAACTTCATCATTTCAACGGCATTGTCGGTGGTAGCACAGACGGTCGCTATGGTTGCTATTGCTGTCTGTCGCACTGATAAATAGTGAGCAGCGGTGGTCCTGTTGGTTACCACTGGGCGTAATTTACAACTTGCAGGTTTTGTAGGCTCAAATCCAGACGGTTGACCAATCTCTTTCCCAAATGAAATTGCCTTTAATTTTGCTTCGTTTTTGACATCATGACTAGAAATCTTCCTGCAGTCTGTTATTTTGTCTTTCATTTCTTCTGTTTCTATAGTGGTCATACTATGGGTGCAGCATACTGCTATTTTTTTTTTATAATTGGTCGATTTCATGTCATTGCAGTTAACGATTGCACAAGACGCATTTTGTCATTTGACCTTGTAGAGGACAACCCTTTGTAATGTCAGACATTTCAGAGTCTTTCATTGTCACGGTTGGATGCTCTGTACACTCATCAAGTTACACAGAAATCACTGAGTCATGTTAAAGAATAACGAAAAATATATTGACTTAGAACTACAATGCACATATAAAAGTTAGGAAATTTTAAAGTTGAATGAAAGTTTCCGAGGGTGAGCGATTGGGGACCCTATATTCAGCGGTGAACTGATACAAACTGATGATGATGATGATGAACCATAACAGGACCGAATGTAAGAACTGGATGAGACTAGCAAATTAGGGAATCATGCATACCTTCATAGGGCCAGTTGCAGTTTTAACGAAATTAGTTGTGAGGAAGGCATTGACCTTTTCAGCACCAATGCTAGCACAGTAAGGAAGCTCTTAGCAAAGCCATTTTTTGTACAAGAGGCACCTGCCTGCACTTGAACAGTTTGTTTTCCGAATTGGCTTCAAATTTGAAAACAAACGATTGAAAGGAACTTTGAGGAAATAACTAAGGCGCTTAGAAATAATATATTTGCTTATAAGTACATATGCAGACACAATGTAACTTAGACTATGTGGGAGTCATTTTGTATTTATCTGTGGGGGCTTGTAATTAGCCATTTAGTTACATGTTATTGTTACTAAAGTGTTATTAGTCTGTAAGCCTTCCGAAAATAAATAAATAAAAAAGGAGATACTTAAACCCAGTGTGGATAAGGCTGTCAATAATAATGATGACAAAGCTTGAAAGCCGTCGAAACTAAAGAATAGGAAAGATTAGATTATTGATAAGAGGCTTGTATTATAAAGAATTCATATTTTTTAAGACCAAATAAACGCTAGAATATCACCTCATCTAAAGGGTATGGGAGCGTGAAAAAATTAATACAAATATGATACAGTACGTGCAAGTTAAAAGATTTACTAGCTCGCGTGTTATTTAAGTAAAATATGAAGCTTAACAGAAATTAAAATTAGATTAAAAATAAAGATTTATAAAGCCAGATACTTACATTAATATATTAAAGAACAGACTTGGTGCCAATCATGATCATCTGTTAAGGGTAATAAAAACAAATTGTGCATTCATTAGTCTGTGTTAGAGCGACAAGGAAGTATAGTAAAAGTCAAATTAAAAGGCAAGGAAAACTATAAAGGAATCAATTTAGCTAAACATTTGCACTTATTCGAGAATTGTAGGTCTCTCTAAACTATAAAGGATCCTGAGGATAATTTGAAATGAACTCATTTAGTGTTAATGAAGTACCCTTCATTAACACTAAATGAGTTCATTCAAAAGTGGTTGTCATTCATAGATCTTTGACAGTCGTTACAGATTATAAGAAGCCCGAAAGTCTGCCAACCAGACTTTTCAAGGGGTATCGTATTACTCTGGGTTGTGAGGTCAGATAGGGAGACTCCTTGACTCCTTGTAAAATACTGGTGCTCAGTTGCATTCGGTTAGATTGGAAGCCGACCGCAACATAGTTGAGAAAAAGACTAGGCAGTAGATGATGTTCGAATGTGATTTTAAATAGCATTGCTGTTAATTCATTGTCTGTCTTATTATTCTGAATCTCTGTAAAGACTCCTCCATTTGCAAAAGTTAAGATTTCTATTTTCTCTTTTGAGTTGAAAATTACTCCCATACTGCTTCAGCTATCGATCCTACTAAACTTACTAATATTATAAACGTGATAGTTTGTATTTTTGGATGTTTGTTATTCAATAACGCTAAAAGAGTCCAACGGATTTGGATGAAATTTGACACACAGACAGTTTATTATCTGGTTTAATATATAGAATATTTTTTCCGGGTAGTGCGTTGCCGTGGGACAATTTCCGACCTTCATGCAAAGCCGCAGGCAATAGCTAGAATGTATTCCCGTAGCGTTTTCTCCTTCAATTAAGTTGAATATGTTTTTCATACAATTAATGGATTCATCTAAAAAAATCAACATATCAGATGCGAATCCACGACCTTTTTTCACCATTCCGATTTTTCAGCTATTGTAATACCAAAACCATCCCTAATGTTTCTGCATTCACACGCCAAATTCGGGTGTACACTTAAAATCAAATCACACATTTTGACTTAACTTGACGTAACAAAAAAAATGTCACCATCTTTCTCACGGCCTAGGCAGAGACATCCGAAATATACAATTGCGTCTAATTTGAAAATAATTATATGGCAACTTCCGTCTTGAAGAAAAACCAAGCAATTGTTGCTTTGCGTGTTTCGCTGAGACAATACGAAGAAAAAATAGAAAAAAAAAATCTTGGGTAAAACAAAGTTACTTTTTCTGTGATTTTTTCTAACAATGCATCTTATTTCGCTGGGATAAAAACTGGTTTCGTCTGTGGGTTGCTTTCGTGGGTGGTTTTTTAAGATGGTGGGTAGAGTGAACGGTTGGTAGGTACCTAATAAGTGGGAGTCGGTCTGGTTTCTGAGAAAATTCAAGTTGTACGTTTTCGTATGATTGATGTGAATTTTGAGGACTGTTGTTTAAGAGTTTTGTTGTGTATTCAGTAACTCTTCTGTTTTTGCCTTCAATCTTTCAGTTTTAATGTTTGACTTTCTTTTCTTTACTTAAGATAGCCATAGAAACTGACTATAGTTTTTTCAACTTACAAATGTTAATGATTATTATCATATGTATAAATAAAAAGAAAAGTCCTGACTGACTAACTGACTCATCAACGCCCAGCCCACACCCCTTGGACCTAGAAAGCTGATTTTTTTTACAGAAGTTTCCTTTATAATATAGACACGGAATAAGGAAGGATTTTACCAAATTCGACCCATAAGGGAGTTAAATAGGGGATGAAAGTTCCGCGCGGGTGGCCGCAATACAGTTTAGGCTTATCATGGTGCCCTGCTAGATAGTTCTCAATCCAAATCTTCACCAAGACTTCAGGAGTCAACCTTTTGCATAAATTTTCATTCTCGTCAATCCTCATAATTATGTCCAACCTCAGATTATAAAACAAAGGCAGACAGACCGCGCGGAACACCAAGAGTGAAGCCAAAAAACAAATACTAAAGTGTCGCATTGTAATTATGTTACATAAAATGCGACGCTTTAGTATTTGGTTTTTTGGCCTCACTCTTGGTGTTCCGCGCGGTTTATCTGCCTTTGTTTATAATCTGAGTGACCAACATTAAAAAAAAATCCTAGATCCATCTTCCTGTATTTCTTGTGAAGGGTTTCGATGCTTCGCAAATAAGGCATTTTTCTTTTCCACATCAATATTAATAGAATCATCATCATCATCGTCATCAGCTTCAACCATTCACTAAATGATAAATGATTTTATTTCTGTAAGTAGGTTTGTACAATACAAACACTTTTACACGTCAATCATATTTTTTAAACTAGATGAGGTCAGCGATTCCTATCTGAGTACTCTGAGAAACAAACTCAGAGGTCACAGTCTCTTTTAAAGTCCAGACATAATCTTGGTCAGATCATGTGAAGACCATGTGGATTGGTGTCTGAAATGGTCTTTTGAGGAAAGAACCACACATATTGAGTGGATCTATCCATTCAGTGCACGCACTGCTAGACAAAACCCTCGCCACCTCCTCTCATCTGCCTAAAACTTAAAGGAGTGCATCACCCTAATTACGTGGGCTTGCGGATGGCGACTAAGGGGTAGCTCACTGTCCGGTAAGGACCAAGCCCAAGTTGACGGCGCGTTATATTCCACGCGCGCCGCAAAGAGATGTCAGCACCAACTGGTGGGGTCCGCAAGTGCCGATGCCTGCCAGGGGTGAGGGTTGTTCGAAAGAGACACCCCTGGCACACAGGCAACTGAAGGAACACAGGTGGGTTTTATTCAGTTAAAGTCTGACACGCCCTTCCGCTCCACCCAGAGCGGGAGTAGTTATTTGATGATTTCCCACCCTAAAAAAAAAGACACGCTATCAATCCCATTCTGCATCATTTTGAAAGATGTTACTAATCCATTGCTTTATTTGTTCGAAAAAATTGTCTGCTCAACAATGTAAAAAACGCAATGAATGTTGTTGAACTGTCAAAATGCCAGACATTCCACCTAATAGTATGATATGCAATTGCCTCGCTGGTGTTGTTATCCCTACTAATATATATATTATAATAAATGCGAAAGTAACTCTGTCTGTCTGTCTGTATGTTACGCTTTCACGCCTAAACCGCTGAACCGATCGTCATGAAATTTGGCATAGATATAGCCTGGGATATAGAAAAGGACATAGGCTACTGTTTTACACGATAACCGACATCCACGCGAGCGGAACCGCGGGCAAATGCTAGTAATATAAAAACCTTTCCAATGTATGCAAATTGAAGTTTTAACCCTCCAACTTGCAGTAGTTGAACCAAATTAAACAAAACAGTAAACATGATTGAGGTTCAAATATCAACCTCTCCGGTTCAGTTCGTTATTGTGTAACGGGAGCTTCGAAGGGCTAAAAGGAATCTATTGGTCGGTCATTAACAGAGGATATGGGGAAATAATGGTGACCAGATGAGGAGATATATGGCGGAATGAGTAATAAATTTAATAAACATGAATTATAGACTTGATTAAACTCTTAGAGCAATGGAAGATAGATGGTGGTAGGTAATTTTTATCTAATGGACAAACCCGATATCACTTTGTTAATAAATATGTGAGCACCATGTATCTGTCGTAAAATTAATTTACCTGTATTGCTTCAATTTCATTTTTTATCCATTTTGGTTTGGTAATTTTATTCTGGGTACATCGTTTTCACACATAATTATAATGAATGTACTAGAGTAACGGTGGAGTTTCTTGCCCGTTCTTCTCCATACGAAACTACATTTTGGAATGGGCGACCAGAATCAATTCTATTTAAATGTAAATGTTGACATTCAAAAGTGCCTTTTAAGTGCCTAATTGAAATAAATGCTTTGACTTTGACTTCTCACCTGGGAATCGAGTCCTACATTACGCACACTTGTGACAAATGTACCAACATGGCAGTAAAAAAAACAAAATCTTATAAAGCTAATGTGCCTCCGGAGGTGTGGTGGCCCTGCGGTATCTGGCCGCAACTTACGTCGTCATACAAAACCCAGACAGTCGCTGTACCTTGTGTAAATTATTTTAAATACCATTGCTCTCAAAACGGTGAAGAAAAACATCGTGAGGAAACCGGCATGTCCTAGAACCAAAAATTCTAAAACATGTTACATCTACCAACCCGCACTGGGCCCGCGTGGTGGATTACGGCCCACTCCCTCTTGCAGAGAGGAGGCGCTATGCATAGGCAATTTGCACTTTTTGAATTTTATACACTCTATTGCATAACAAATCAAAACGTGCCAATTGCCTATGTCAAGTACGTATTTCTTGAGTTGTCGATTCACTCGTAAATATGTAAATGAATTTCGCGCGAGTCGCTTAGAGAAAATATTTGAAAGAGTCTATTCGCCCGATCCCGGCGAGTAAATTAGTGCGAATGTGACATCGTGTGACATCTATCAAACCTCAGATTATAAAACAAAGGCAGGTAGACCGCGCGGAGCATCAAGAGCGAGGTCAAAAAACCAAATACTAAAGCGTCGCATTTTGTGTTGTATGCAATGCGATACTTTAGTATTTGTTTTTTTTTTTGTTTAGATTATAAAACAAAGGCAGATAGATCGCGCGGAACACATAAGAATAAAAAATAAAAAAAAAACAAATAGTATTTGGTTTTTTGACTTCACTCTTGGTGTTCCGCGCGGTCTATCTGCCTTTGTTTTATAATCTGAGTATCAAACCATCAAACCATATCGGGCCCGCATGCTGGATTAGTAGGAACGTTATAGGTTGATTGTGAATAAAAAAAATATATCAAAATATGCTCCATCTCACAATAAACAATTACTTAAATTAAATCTGACACAAACAAATACAATGAAGATCTGATTAACAAAACTGGGGCCAATTTGTTAATAACAAGGGCTGGCACAAATATAATACGATCGCTAATTGTAATTGGCGTGCTAGCCGCGATTTCGACAGCCCTGCTGTGTGGGGCGTTGCTATGGCAACGGGGGATCAAATAATTCGGCATATGTCTGTAATTTGGATATAAATTGAGTAATGTGCTTCAATTTGTGGATGTTTTTATTAAAGTCTGCTAAGGGTTGATGTCTGGGGTGTAAAAAGAGTTAATTGGAATATTCAGTAAACAAGTATACACGGTGTTTGGCAGAACGTTGAACATACGAAAATGGTGGATAGGTGGGGTCATCTGCTACTTACTCAGCCCTAATTTTTTTGGCCCTGGCCCCCTGGATAGTATTTTTTTTTTTAATTTCTGGGGTAGGGGTCTAGAATGATATGCTGAATTCATGGTTAAAATTTGCGCACTGGATAAAAACTTTTCCTGTATGCAAGTTGAAATTAAGATTTAAGTATTTTTCACATCTTTCTGTAAGTTTGAGGACTCAACTTTTATCAAGCTAACATCTGAACATAACAAAGCAATAATTTTATAAGAATCTGCCAACATTAAAGATTTTAAAAAATTTGCCTGTTTTACCCATTTTTGATAAAAATTACACTTTAATGTTTAAGAAAGTGGTGAAACTAGAAGAAAGCAAAAAATTAAAAAAAAAATAATATCCAGAGGGCCAGATGTCCAAATAAATTAGGGCTTAGTAAGTAGCAGATGACCCCATCTATCCACAATTTTCGTAAGTTCAACTTTCTGCCAAACACCCTGTATATAGAACTTAATATTTTAAATACGTCATCATTGTCTGTTTTTTCTCAACTATGTTGGGGTCGGCTTCCAGTCTAACCGGGTGCAGCTGAATACCAGGATTTTACATGGAGCGACTACCTATCTGACCTCCACAACCCAGTTACTGGGTAATACGATACTCTTGGTAAGACTAGTTGCCAGACTTTCAGTCTTCTCTCTACCTGTAGCTGTAACTGTCTTTGATCTACGGATGACAACCGGGACCACTCGTGCTTTCCGAAGCGCGGAGTGGTCTGAGTATGTAATGGACCTGTCCATTTTTCTCACCTAGTAACTGGTTTTTGACCTGGGAGACTCTCTAACACCGTCAACGAAAATACGGGCCCGTCCGAAAATAGTTCAAACTTCGAAATGACTCCTACAGCTGATTAATAAAATTTTTAGACGAGTAAACCCATATAGGGAGTAGTGAAAGTTGTGAAATCGTGTAGTAATTAATTTTTAGTTTGGGCCCCAAACTAATCATAGGTCCGTAAGTGATACGGAGTAGGAAACGCCCGTAACTTCACCGAGATTACGGATTTCGTGCATAAGACTGGCTGTCAAACTTTCGGGCTTCTGACGACCCGTAGCAAACGTGCTTTCCGGGGTACCTAGGTGATATTTTAAATTAAATTAAGATAAAAAGTCTGTGTAATAAAATGCTACTATAGGTTCCTATTTACTTATCTTCCCGACCATTACGGCTCTCCCGGTCTACTTCTTGATATGCAATAGCCTCTGTAGCACCATGAAACATGAGGCTTCAGAGGCTAGTGCTTCAAATCTTTAGTTTCATTCGATTAATCGAGTCTGGTCAAACCACGCAGGAAGCTTTTTTTTGGTTGGGAAATCATCAAATAACTTCTCTCGCTCTGGATGGAGCAGGAGGGCGTGTCAGACTTTTACTAACTAAAACCCAACCGTGTTCCCTCAGTAGCCTGTGTGCCAGGGGCTGCGGTATCTCTTTCGAACAAACCCGCACCCCTGGCAAGCGTCGGCCCTTGCGGGCCGCATCACTTTGTGCTGACATCTCTTTGCGGCGCGCGTGGAACACAACGCGCCGTCGATCTGGGCTTGGTCCTTACCGGACAGCGAGCTACCCATTACTCGCCGTCTGCAAGCCCACGCCTAGGGTGGCCGGAAATCGGCCTGGGATTCCCGACGCCCAGGGCGTCTCCTGCGAAGGCAAGGGCCGTGAAGGCGCATATGCTGCCTCTTCCTCACGTGCGCCAGTTCCTTCTTCGCGAGCATCACTGCTTCGCACAAGGAGGTGATGGCTACCCATGCACCCTCGCTCCGTACCATGGCCTGGACCAGGGCCGGACGCGAGAGATCGCCGTCGCCGATCGCCTCCACGAGGACACGGCGGTGCTGCGTGCAAACTGGGCAGACCTCCACCGTATGCTCCACCGTGTCCTCAAGGCGATTTTCGCAAAGGAAACACCCGGGCGTTTCCTCCCGCCTTATGCGAAACATGAACCTCCCGAAACAGCCGTGTCCGGTGAGGACCTGCGTCAGGTGGAAGGTGAGGACGCCATGCCGCCTCTCAAGCCACTCCTCAAAGAGGGGACTTACTTGGTGAATTTCATTCAGTCATTCATTCAAAAATGTATTATTCGTAGATTTAAGAATAGAGCCATTCCGTAACTTTGAATTTCCTTAAAATGCAAAATTCTTGAATACTTCAATATTTTTTCGTATTTTTTATCGTAATGTTAATAAAATGAAGTCCAACAATAAACTGTCATAAAAATTAGTGACACCCGCACGCACTTCAAAAATATATCGATGAAAAAAACATCGACATACACGCCGTTGTCGTTGCTATAAAATCGAGTCGGCGCCGATAAAGACATTTCACGGCTACCCAACATACAGCTTTTCACTAGCTCGCAAAAAAGTATTGCAAGTTTTTTCCGAGGTTCGTTCGCATTCAGTTTTTTAAGCAAGTTAATGTTTTAAATACCAAGCAACGTTATTCGTACAGAATGGAAGAAATATGCAGTGATTTTTGTCGGTGCGTTTTATTTGTACCTAGGTACTTAAAAAATAAATAGGTTAGTTGGGCAGTAAAATATGGTTAACAAGTGCGATTATTTGGGGAGTTTGTGGCACCATTTCATCTTCCTAGGTCTTTACATAGGAAGAACAAATGAAGGTCTTTCAATAGGAAGTGGGGAAGAGCGGGCGTTTTTGGCGTCTTATGTAATTTTGACGTTCATCAAGTGCAGATTTTTAAGAAGCCTAATAGGCCTAATAAGCCTTTAGGTAGAAGTTTAATAAAATATGACATTTAAGGGGCTTGTGGCTAAATAACAATAGCTGCACGGGTCGATCGGCCAGGTTAAGCTACGCTTGCCGCGGTTGGTCCGTGGATGGGTGACCATCTTTACATACCAAGACCCCTCCGTGCCTCGGAAAGCACGTTAAGCCGTTGTTCCCGGCTGTCATTTGTGGATCTTTTACAGTCGTTACGGGTCGGCAGAAGCCCGAAAGTCTGACAACCAGTCTTACCAAGGGGTATCGTATTACCCAGTAACTGGGTTGTGGAGGTTAGATAGGCAGTCGTTCCATATAAAATACTGGTATTCAGCCGCATCCGGTTAGACTGGAAGCCGACCCCAACATAGTTGGGAAAAAGGCTAGGCAGATGATGATGATGATTTGAACTTGATTTTGCGAAGGAAGAGTGAGTGTTTTTGACACATGATATTTATCGGTAAAATGTGATAACAGCTAGTGGTAGACCTGACCCGGGAGTCGCACCCAGGACCCCCACGCTCAGACCAACGGGCAGTCCAAAAAAAAGTTAATGAGCACGGTTCAATCAAAAGAAATTAACAATTAATCTTGTTAACCATAACTAAAGCCACACTCCTGTTCACCCAATAAGAGAAAATGCTCGTAAAATAAGTGCATAAATCTTTATACAGCAAGAAACACTTACAACAATAATAAAAGACTTAATTCTTTCACGCAAACAAAACTGCACACAAAGTCTAAGACACTATAAAAATCTCATAAATTCATTATTACGTAATTCTAGTGACGTGCAAGTGTCGATAAAAAATACATATCGACATGGATACTCTATAAACGCGATTAGCAATGAATTGCTGTATCACTGAGCTGTAAGATGAAGTACTTATTTATGGTAAATTGAGTCAATGGTCAATGCACATTGTAATGGCTACCTTAGATGGCATTTGTCTTTGATTCACGTAATGTTGCAAAAAACATAGACGTAGGTTGTGTTTGATTGAGTGTCTATTGAGGGAAATAAATGAAGTTGCAAGATTTGAGAACAGCTTATAAATCTTGCTATTGTATTACTTATTCACAGATAATCATGGATCTTCCTAATAATTTCCAATCTAGACTGACAGTTCACAACGCCATTAATGACAGCTGTCTGACATTTGATAACAAAGGACACTGACATTTTAAATAACAAGACCTTTATCTACTTTACGAGTACCTACTCGTATACCAACTTCTTCATTGTATTAAGAAAAATACTGTAAATTTCACGCCAAAAACCATTTCACTCTTTTCGAAAAACGTGAACCCGTTCCAAAATTGAGTGACACACGAACTGGTCATCAAATTTATTACATGAGCGGTATTTTTTACTTTCTAAGGGGAATGTTGGTGTTTTTCTCGGCGTATAACACTGGGCCCATGTGACCGAGACGTGGTACGAAAGGTTTTGTTAGGCCACTACGGAATCGGTGGAGTTAATTGTGACTTTTTATTATTTTTCATGTTTTTGTTTCGAAATTTGCTGTGAGAATTTCTTTTCAGAGTTTTTGATGGCTTTTGTGTCGATTTTTGCATGGTATATAACTAAACTATTGTTAGTAAAAACTGATCTTAGTTTTAAAATAAATGTGTCGTGACAGCATTCAATTAAACAATCATTAATTCGGTTAATTATATAGATAATATTGTAAAATGTTACTAGCGTCGGCGTAAAACCAATTTGTTTCTCAATGAAAACATTACTACGACTATATCAGAAATGCCACGTCTAAAACGGAACGAATTTTGAACTTATATTGCTATGAGTGCAACATTCGATGTCGCATTATGTAAAAATTTATTATACCTACATATGGCAGGGACATCAACGCAAAACCTGTTATCATAGTTTCAGTACATGCTTTTTCGATGGTTATAAAAAAATATTAGCTGTTCCATACATTTTGGCCGCGTCAGTATTGCTCTTTTTTATGGAACAGCAGATATTTTGATCACCGATGAAAACTGTCTACGCTAGGGGTCTAGAATAATAGGCAAAAATTATGGTTTTTGTTTGTGCGTCGATGTCTCTTATAATTCTAGTACTTACACCATTTTGCAGATACCTCCTAGAATTGTATTCATCTTTATAGGTAAAAACATCTCGAAACGAATATGTGTGTAATGTCAATTTATAAAATAGCCGTTTAGAGTAATAAAATTAATGCAAAATAATTACATGAAGCAAAAAGTAACATTACAATCGCTAAATATTCAACGTCCATAGTTTTTTTTATTGCCAGTGGACCGCCTAATGTGCTTGTCACAACACTAATGTATCGATATGTAAAACGCGTTTGTGCATCACTAATTTATTGGATTATGATAAGGGTGTCGACAGTTAGCACCTGTTTGAATTTATTAAACTAATTTGAGTTTAACTGAGTTGGAAGTAAAGTTGTTTTTGCAATAAAATTGTGGTTGGATGTTATTGCTTTTTAGTCCGATTGTTGGATTATTAAGTTATTTTTAATTATATGGATGCAAATGTTTATATTTTCCTTTAAATCCGAAATTAACTTGTTCTCAGTATTTATGTTAAGTTTTAGCTCAATTACACCAAAACAAGTTCTTGAGTGTAAAATACAGAAAAATCATTTTATGCTTCCACAACAAAAAAAAAAACGCAAGTTAAGCAATTTTGTTTTCCCACTTTGCATAAAAAACCCACACAAAAAAATTATTTGTTTTTCCACCCACAACAAAACGACAGTAAACTACAAACAAAACTCTATGTACCAACAGCAAAAAGAGCAAACACCACCGCAAAACTGCAATTGCAAAAATAAAAATAAAACAAAGACGACTCCACATCATTCACTGTCCAACACAAACACGCAGCGGCTACTGTCTTTTTTTCAATCCGTGGACCGCTTTATGCACCACTGCTACCACATTAACATTTATATATTGTCGATTAATTATTTATATTTCTCATTTACTGATTGGTAAAGTGATTGAGTCGTCCCAAGTGATTGATACAATGTGTGATGGTTTGTGTCGTTTCGTGAATTATGACGTGACTTTTGTTTTTCATTTGTCAAATGTTTTTTTTTTCATTTGACAGTTGCTGATAGAATGTCGTAAAGCTGTGATTTGATTAATGGTTTTCTGATTTAAATATCGAACGGTAAATTGTCTTCTATTATGTTAATTGCTGTGTAGTTTCCTAATATTCTAACAGTAGTATGAAACTGTCAATTTACTTTTCAATCTACACAAATATACTGCAGTTTAGTCCCATAGTTAAACTGATCTAGGTTTAAGGCATGCAATTATGTCATTCGAACTAAAAGGTAATTGCCTATTACAGATAATCAAAGCACTTTTAAGTCACAATACTCGTAACTTAACTTAGAACATTTTGCTTTTAAAATTAAAGCGTAACTATTGTAACTATGTGTGTATATAAAGATACTAGCTTCTTCCCGTGACTTCGTTTGCGTGGCAGTTGTAAGATTTACTAAAATAATAGCCACATTTTTATAAAACTCTCCCTGGACCCGACACACCGAGTTCTTTCTGATTATTTCTCGACTCCTCAGGGTCGTAGCGTATCTAAGCGTCATAACTTTCCACAACAATTGAGCTATCAAATGCATTTTTTTTTTCTATTCAGATTAAAAGTACTAAAGATTAGCGCGTTCTAAAAAAAAAATCAGCTTTGTTTAATTAGTAAGTGTATGTAGATAGAAACGACTACTAAGTACGTATTGATAGTATATAACATCTTCTATTTCATAGAATTAAACCACATCCGATGGCCGCGTTAATTAAAGCCGATACGATTTAAATACTGTAAGTAAGTTCTTCCTCTATGTACCTACAGTCGCGTTGATCAAAGAGACGCAAGCGCACGTTTCCGCACTACATACCTGCGATGACTTTTCTAATGTTGTATCCCTGGAACGAATATATAAATGAATCTACTTTAGTATGTATATTTATCGTTTATTTGCAGCCCTTACTATGTTTTTGTCAAAGTTAAAATTAAAAAACACTCACATCGCGTTGTTACAATTTCTGTACAAAAATCTAAGGCCACGAGAAAATAGTGACTAATTCCAATCCATTTGTGTCTCAGTTTTAAAGATGTTTTCTTTTTTTTTCATTTAAATGTCACTGTCACTTTGACAGCTGTCAAATATTATTTTGTGTTGAATACATTTTGTGGCATCAGCAAAACTGTGGCGACACAAATCAAGAGTTAGCTTACTGCCTACCCTACATCAACAAGCCGCCACACAAACGCTACAACATAAACCAGTCCATGGAAGTGCTGGAATAGCTGTATCCGTGAGGGCACCAGTTTCTCAAAGCTATGCCACGTATGTCAGCCACGTCTTTGTGAGCGCCGCACGATGTACGCATTGCCGACTGTGTGCATACCGCCGACCGCTGTCGAAACCTATGGGAACAGGGCTTGTTTTTTTTTTAAGTTGACTGCATTGGATATAGGCTGAAATAGAAGTGATTCTAGGTACTCATAAGGATCGGTTTGTGAAATGCGGTCATAGTTAGATATACAGTGTTTGTTGTGCAACTTGGGATGTTGTTAGTGGAGGTTGATTGTGAGTGACGCTTCTTCTTTCCTATTGGAAGCTGTGTAGGAGGAATTTAGGACGTTCTATGGTGTTCAAGAAGAACGAATATTAATGCCTATTACATTGAGAGCAGAAGAACGAATATTAATGCCTATTACATTGAGAGCAGTGGTGGCCTAGGGCAGCGCTGCGGCTCTTTAGTTCCATACGCAAATATGATTTATTTTCCATTCACCTGGCGAGCTATCAAAAAAAGGCGAGTTTTAAATGGCGTAGATTAGGGCATGCCCCAATTCGGTCACCTTGCGTTTAAAACCCGATTTCACGCAATTTTACTATGAAACCAATAATAACTGTGACTTGTTTCGTAATTTGATGATATTTTAAATTTTTGGGGCTCTTCGAAAATTTTGTAATTTTATAATTTTTGACTCTTCCGACTCTAAAGATTGCCGACCCCTGGCCTAGGGGTATCGCCACAGACTTACGAGTTTTGTTACGCCACTTCTTCCCAACTAAAGTACTAGGAACAGAAAGTGAAGGGTGGGCGGTTGTCTTATAGCATATAATTTTGACATTTGAAAAGTGCTGTTTCTGGTCAATTTGAATAAATGACTTTTGATTTTGAGTATTATAGGTCGTGACTTAGACTACTATTTACCGTGGTCGTCGTGGTCGTTCCATAAGGTGCCGGACGTAAAAGAATAGCACCATCCCATTTCTTCCCATGGGTGTCGTAGAAGGCGACTAAGGGACTTACCTACTAGAGAATGGGCAGCAGCGTTCTCTATGCATTTTACCACCATACTGCGATCGCCAACCCGCCTGCCAAGCGTGGCGATTATGGCAAAATCCCCTTTTGAGGGAAGCCTATGTCCAACAGTGGACGTCTTTTGGCTGAAATGATGATGATGAGGTCGTTACTTCAAACCCAGGAAGGCACACTACTTTGTGTATTTTATTTCATCACAACTGCTCGCAAAACGGTGAGAGAAAACATCGTAAGTCGAAATTGTGTTCAAATAAAAAAATCAAAGATATGTGACATCTACCAACCCGCATTTGGCCCGCGCGGTGGATTACTTCCCACTTAGAGGAGAGGCGAGGAGGCTTGTATCTCAGCAGTGGGAACATTATAGGCTGATTCTGCCATATTGAAAACCTCAATGAAATTTCATAATACAATTACCGACCACAAAAAAGAAACAAGGATAAATATTAAATATTGGTGTATCGAAACGAAAATGAAGATTATATAAAAACGAATAGCATTGATAATTTTCGAAGGGGCAAGATAGTCTTAAAACCGGCATTACCAAGGGCCTTACCGTATTACCCAGTAACTGGGTTGTGAAGGGCAAATACTAAATCACCACATGTAAAATACTGGTATTCAGCTGCACCCAGTTAGATTGGAAGCCGATCATAGTTGGGAAAAGGCTAAGCAAATAATGATGACTTTACTAGTTGCTAGTTCTAAGTTTTCTTCAATCCACGGTAATATATGTATCTAACAATAATCAACATCGAAGATTGTTATCTAAGAATTTATTATCATCGGAAATTGCAACCTGTATGTACTTATAATAGATGTGTGAATCATAGAGTGACTAAGATTGGTATTAAAAATGTTGTCATGAATAAATTAGTCAGTTGATGATGAAGTAAATAATATTAATATAATCCACGAGTAGTTGACAAATTTTATGCCGTACTAACTTTTGCCAGCGGCTTCGCTGGCGCGGAACTTTCATCCCCTATTTAACTCCCTTAGGGGTTGAATTAAAAAAAATCCTTCCTTATTCCTTGTCTACATTATAGAGGGAACCTCTGTGCAAAATTTCAGCTTTCGAGGTCCAAGGGTTTGGGCTGGGCGTTGATGAGTCAGTCAGTCAGGACTTTTCTTTTTATTTAAATACATAAATAGAAGTTATGCTTTCAAGCTAAACTGAAGTATTTTTTATTTAAAAAAAAATATTTTTGCCATCTTCAGTGGTACAAAAAAACTTATCTAAATACTATGCAGCGTTACAACTAAGTGAAAGAGTATTTTCGATGAACTCTAGCACCCAATGTAAGATTTATCTTGTGTTTATGGTGCCAGCGTCCTCGCCTATCATTGAACATTCAGTAGTTGTAAGTGTAAGACAAGCACAATATATTTTAACATTGCTATTTAGTAATAAATGCAACTATGATGTGGCCTATTAAATAATGGACCACATTTGCGTTAATTAAGGAGGACGAGTTAGGAAGCCTGCGTATTTCAAATTTTCTTAAGATTTTTTGCAATTTGCTTAATAGTATTAGGCAGTTTGTTAAACAAACTGTGTTTCGCGACTGTAAACCGTATGTATATCCTACTTAATATTAGAGTGAAAGATTGTGATGATGGATACATGGATGTTTGTTAAATACTCTTTCACGCAAAAACTACTGAACAGATTTGGATGAAATTTGGCACACAGATAGTTTATAACCTGGATTAACACGTAGGGCTCATTTTATCCCGGTAATACGTTCGTGCGGGTAATTTCCGTACTCCGCAGGTGAAAGAATAAAAAAAATCCCATTAAATTACTTTTTCATTAAATAGTCAATCAGGGGGGTTTAATAAACATAAAGGGTTGTTCATTTTAACGATTATAATTATGTATAGCCATGTTTTTTATGGTTTCGAATTATATTCCAATCAACATAAAACCGTGTGGTGCGGACGTAAAAGAATAGCACCATCCCATTTCTTCCCGTGGGTGTCGTAGAAAGCGACTAAGGGACTTACTAGAGAATGGGCAGCAGCGTTCTCTATGCATTTTACCACCATACTGCGATCGCCAACCCGCCTGCCAAACGTGGCGATTATGGCAAAACCTCCTTTTAGGGGAGGCCTATGTCCAGCAGTGGACGTCTTTCGGCTGAAATGACGATGAACATAAAACCTGACATTAATCTGCAAAAATTGCAAAAAACGTAAGAAAATTCGAATTTTACGGAATACCTTGGCAGTTCCCCCCTTTCAGAAAAATAGTGTCAATTGCACATGTCGAAACACAGCTCAAGTTTTACGTATTTTTTCCCCGAATTCGTGTTACTCCCCATAATTTCTCGTGGCACAATAACAGTGCGTGTACAAGTAAATACATATTGCATTGTGGTCACATATGCCGCGGCCATGTTGTGTTTTCTTTTTTTATAACAATGACAGTTTCACGTGACAGATGACGGATTCTAGAGGTGGGGCCCGTCGATAAATTCTAATATCGATGTTTTATTAAATTAAAAACGAGTTGAAGTTATTGTTATTGCTGTAAATGGGAGATAGTGTTTCAATACATTAAATTATCTTATCATAATTCTATTATACATTCAGCAAATAAAAATAATTTTATGTCGTGCGCTTTTGATGTTCTGCGCTGAAATGTCGTCGAGTTTTTATAGTACTCATATTTTACGACTTGCATTAAATTATAGGCAGCTGAAGTTGATGTACATTTTTTTTTTCTTTTATTACAAGATTAGTGTCGAAGTTTTTTTTAAGTTTTATATTCCTTTTGCGTCACTATAGTGAATGGCAATGGCAGATTACTCACCTATCGCCTACGAAAACCACAATAATGCGTTTCCGTCGGCCGTTCTCATAACAGCTGATAAACAGTCATTTAGTTATTTTCCATTTATTTATACCTAATAATTATTGCACTTTAGGTAAACCAATGTTATGATGACTTCGTAATCTTGTTATTTCTTATATTAGTTTCATGAAATCCATCCCACGCAGGTGGTCTAGTTAAACGGTGTTATTTTAATATAAAGATAAACAATCAAATAAAAGAAAATAAAATGTTTGAACAAAAAGTTTTAAGTAATCAAATGATAGATATCATAATTGTAATGTAAGGTAATCAGTATACCTAATACTGTGAATAATATTAAACAACTTTCTAGGCTGCAAATTGATGAAAATCCCTGATAGTTCTAAATTATTTAAAACTACCTTCTTCCCGCAAATCCATTCATGTAGAAGTCACCTACCCATACCATAAAATTTATATCCTATGGCTCTAGACAAAAGCATAGCTTTCTATCAACGTTTTTTTTTTTTAAATTGGATTAGTAGTAATAGAGTTTACCTCCTACATCCACTTACAAATTTCTTCTCATTATAATTTTAGTATAGATAAAATAAAAGACATGGTGTTCACTGAGTTGCAAAATGGCGCCTAGCAACTGGAAAAACCTCTTCAGACCGCTCAACAACAATGACGAAAATTGCATAACACAAAAACGTTCAAAAAAATCTTCTACGATTATACCCACTCTGTTTCCCAACTTCCCATCCATGGTAATAAACATTTATTTGACAAAATTTATACATCACAGTCTTTTGTCACGAGCACAATACTCCACGGTTGGACGATTCAAATGATTTGGTACATGCATACGAACTATTGTCGATAGTTTTTTCGATAGAAAACCTTGAGTATTTCGACATTTTTCTGTTATTTGAATGTGTTTTTTTAAATAATTTTGTAATATTCCGGCTTTGCGTTTGGCAAGTTTCTGTGGATAATTTGATAGATACAGGTACCTACCTGCTATTGTATAAAATAAAATGTATATAGTAACTCAACCTACATACTTATCGGCTTGAATGTTGTTGCTACTGATAATTAATTTTTGGTGTCCAAAAATTAATTGAGTGCGTAAAACGAAATTTTTGATGTAGTTAAGTCGTTGAATTAATCATTATGGAAAACCAATAGTTAATGATTTTCCCTTTTGCAATTTATAAAGGTTTTATTTTGAATCTATTTTTCAGATTAAAAAATCCGCAGTTACACTTAAAACTATTTTCCATAAATAAATAAAACACAGCAACTCTCTAAAATATGACAAAATAAATAATTCCGCACTATAAAACCTTGTTCAAGCGGGCTAAGTGAATTGAACGCCGTATACCAATACAATAAGTTAGGCGCGACGTCGGGGTTAAGTTATATCGTGCACTGCGACCCGGCTAATCGAAGGGTGGGTGGTGAGGGATGGGACGACTCTCAATCTATCGATATCGATGATCATAGAATAAATAAGACTTCTACACCCACACATTTCCGTATAAGTTCATAGTGGGCGATAAGTAATTTGTTTTGTACTATTGATACTAGTTTATAACTAAATTGGCTTCATAAGTGATACGAAGAATAAGACAGTTATCGGTTAGATTTTTATCGATTTGAGCGAGTTTATAAACCGCATCAGTTTTTTGCTGAATAACCGGCTTATACGTAACTGTTTAACAATTCCTTGCTGTCTTAGATAAAAGATAACGCAAAGTTATGCATCGTAAATAAGAACTCACTTCAGTTGTAATACTTTCTACTGCGACTGCGCAGAAGCGTCCACGTGAAATATAACTCATATTAAATGGACACATAAATAATAATGCATGCGTCAGTTTTTTTGCTGCATGACATACCCGTTATGCATTGATTACACGAATTGGCGATATAAGTTGATCACTTGGTGTGGTGTCACTGGTAACGGATAGCGACAGGTGTTTAAGGTATTTTTGGCATAGAACAAGTAAAAACTTCAGATGGCCTTATTTTTAAGATGTCTAGCATAGTGATAATCAAGAATTAATGAATACATGTAAGAAGATAAAACTTTTTCGATATCGAGTTTATTTTAATTTTGTATAAATGAATCTAAACGGTCATTTATTAACATTAATGTCATCATCATCGTCACAATTTCAGCTGAAAGTCGTCAGTCGTTCACTGCTGGACATAGACCTCCCACAAGGGGGGTTGCCATTATAGCCGCGCTTGGCAGGCGGGTTGGCGATCGCAGGATGGTGGTAAAATGCATAGAGAACGCTGCTGCCCATTCTCTAGTAAGTCCCTTAGTCGCCTTCTACGACACCCACGGGAAGAAATGGGATAGTGTTATTCTTTACGTCCGGTATCACACGGAACTACGTACAGCACCACACGGAGTGCTCAAAATTCAGAGGAAAAATCACAAATCTCCATTGTTGTTTTTTTTTAACAACTGAATGCTTTGATACGTTAATTAAACACACAACAATCTCATCTCTCAGAAACACGTATATTTCAAGAATACGCTCTCGCTTCCCGCTATCACAGTGACCAGACGTTTATCAATAATGTTACTTGTCACTCAGGTCTGGCGGGTTGCATGCCTATAACTTGTATTAACGCTATAATGAACTATAACATATCGCAATCATAACTCTTATGTAACCGCAATAACTTTATCTCGAGGAAAACACGAGATATCGTGTCCTTGGTTCTGATTGGTTTGTTTGTTTTTAAAGTGAGGAAGTTATACATTATATTATGCAGAAATTATAGCCTGCACTGGCGATTTAAATGTAAGTGTTCTAAGTATTCTGAAGCTTCGAATAACTGCACACTATGAATGTTTTCTTTTTGTTTTATAAAGTATATAAAATCGGTGGTTCGTTGGCTTCATGCGTAAAAATGTCTAGGAACCAAAAATTCGACGACATGTGACAAACCCGCCACGCAGCCTACTCTTGGAGAGAGGAGACCTGTGTCCCAACAGTGGGAACATTATAGTATGATATTCTATGCGTAAAACTCGCTATTGAGGTTTAACGGTTTTTTTTTTATTGAACCCAAGTTGACGATTTCTTGACTTAACTTCGAAGTATTTTAAACGAATAATATAATATACCTACCCTTTTATCTTGAAATATTCTAATAAAACTAGGAATATGATCAGAAGGCCAATTCTCGTAATTAAAAACGTTCAAAATCTAGTCGCAGTCTCATCTCGGCGACAAGCATATGTCAAAAAAAATGTATGGTAACTCGAGGTATTTTTAACCGACTTCCAAAAAGGAGATGGTTATTGGCAGATTGAGACTGAGATCAGACTGTGAACGTTCTCAAAATTACGGGAATTTTCCCTCAGATATGCATGTAAATTAACTAATAAACACAGTCATGGCAAGATAAGAAATGTGGCAAATTGACGCTAATCGATAAAAAAAAAATTATACGAGTATGTAGATAATCAATCAAATTCATATGAATAAACAAAACAAACACATTTTCAAAACAAAAAACTTATCGATAAAAAACTGTCGACTTTTCCCACCTCTAATTTTAACGGTACAATAACGGCTGACAACCCCATAGCCCCGCCCTTATCCACGCTACCCCTGCTTATACCTATGTACAGTAGGATCCAAAAGCGGAGTACCAATCTCAAAAAGTAATAGATTGACACTACGGTTTAACTTACGACCTTCTTATATTAAGTAATTTCTATACTGTAGACACACACACTCTCATTCGTCTACAAATGATTGTATTCCATAAATTCAACCGTTAAAGTAAATGACATGATAGCTTAGTGGTTCCTGAACTTGGATTAGCGCCATCGTGCGCAACGAGTCTCGGGTTCGAATCCCACGCGCGGTGTGCTAGCCTTTTTATTGTTTTAAAAATCGCTTTTGACTATAGTTTCTGGTTCTATTCGTCTTGTTCACTAAACTCGTTAAACTTTATCAATATACCCACAGAAACCTAAAGAAATTTAAATGAAAGTTAACTTACGACTCATTCGACGTGACATATAGAACGGTGTTGGTTGTTATTGTGTGCTAGTGACGTGTGTTTAATCTATTAGCGGTCTTCTAGTTCATTTTAAAATGTAAGCAAATTGAATAATAGAAATGAAAGCGAATATTATTGCGCTGCATAAAAGCGGACTTAAATATCACAAATAACTGATGAAACCGGCCTGAGTGTGAGTATTATGATTTAATTATTTTATTAAGCACTTATTTAAAGTATAACTGCTGATCCTTGTAGTAATTTTTAAACGTTTTATAAATATCATAACGTCTAAATAGAAGAAAAATATAAAATTTCAAAGTAAATTTATTTCCTAGATTAAATATTTATGTGAAATTTATATTTCAAATAATTTTGTTTCTAAATAGTAATACATATTAGTATGTATTTTGTTTAGTAGCCTAACAGTACCCCTTTTTTGTTTTAGTGAAATACTGTGAGTCAGTGGATGAAAAGATATGAGGAAGGGGGTAGCCTTGCCCGTCGAAAGCAAAGTGGAAGACCCCAGCTTATAAAAGAAAGCGACAGCACAAGTGGTTTCAAAAAGACAAGACATTTTGCCAAATTATTCATAGTGCGCTGTGTACTCGACGCAGAAGGTTTGCATCATGGAAAACCAGCTCAAAAAACATAAACATTAACATTAAGATATAAATTAGAAATATTTATTATTATTGACTTTTATTGATTTTAGTAATATTCACATAATATTGTGTCATATCCGTAATATGGATTATATTCGAGGTTTAGTTTCAATCTTCTTTTCGCAATGAAAATGATTACTTAAGCTATAACTTCGATAAGTCCTATTAAATACAATTTGTTAACTTTGAGGTTTGAGAGAACTAACTCACTCGCAGTAGATTTATTCCAATAGTAGTACTACTGGGTCATTTAATTGTATTGTGACAACTTGTCTGCATTTGTTATTTTTACGTGGGTAGATTTGCGTAGAAAAATGTGATTTCTTTAGAGTACCGCACATTGTAGTAATTACAGCACAATATTATTATATTACTAAGATACAATAGCCTGATTATCATGGTTCACCAATTAGCTACTTTACTTCAATAATTGTTCTTTATGAGAAAATAAACTGTTAACAAGAAGTTATTAGTAGTTATTTTTATACCTACTTCATAAAATTATAACGAATAAACATTTTGTAATCACATAATCTTCTTAATCCTTTGTTTAAATAATAATTTAAGTAATTTAACAAAAACATTCTCGTATAACGAATAATAAAAGAACTGATGAAATTGTTGAAAAGAAAAATAAGTCTCTTCGGGAGATTTGAACCCAGGCTTATGTGTTTCTTAATCAATGACAATACGCTGCGAGCTACCGATACTTGATATTAGAACGTGAATTTTAGCGATCGTATGAACCGACCAAGGTCATACGTAGTTACTACGTAACACAGTACAGACAGAGACAGAGTACTCTGTGCGACGGTATGTTTTTTGTATCTTTCGACGACAGTGGTGTGTGAGTACCTACTGTGGTGTGCGGTCTGGTTACATCACTTATACACACAGCTGTAGGTACGGCCTGGACCGCGAGTCATAGCAATATAACCCTTAGCATGAGAATGGACTCTTGACCGCGACCGTACGTATATCTATGTTAGTTTAGGTATTTGTACAAAATCCGAAAATCCTGTGAGACATTGCCAATTGTGTAATTTTCTCGTATCGACACGAATTATATGAGAATAGTTCATGACGTGATTGAAATATTAGCCAGTGAGCTAGGTGGTGGTGGGGCTGACTGTCCAGGGTAGGCTGGTGTCCCCACGTACAGACGCCATCACATCAAACTACACCAAACTGTCAAAAAAATCCCAATTCCAGATGAACCTTAAGCTTATGTATTAAAGATGAAAATCTATCAAAGAAATTTGTCAGATTGGGGTAACTTGATGTGCTGCTGACCTCTGTAAATCTAAGTATCGCCACTGCTGGTGGAGCAGACGAGTCGGCAACCGTAGTACAGGACATGCTCCAGCTAGATGTAAAACGTTCACTGGCACAGACTCCAAGCAGAAGGCGGAGTACAGGGACTTGTGGACATGGGAGAGGCCTATATCCAGCAGTGAATTGCAGTAAGCTGAACTGAGGGCTTGGACAATGTTCCTATCTACATATTTATTTGACGTATCATCATCATCTGCCTAGCCTTTTCCCAACTATGTTGGGGTCGGCTTCCAGTCTAACCGGATGCAGCTGAATACCAGTATTTTACATGGAGCGACTGCCTATCTGACCTCCACAACCCAGTTACTGGGTAATACGATACCCCTTGGTAAGACTGGTTGTCAGGCTTTCGGGCTTCTGACGACCCGTAACGACTGTCAAAGATCCACAAATGACAGCCGGGAACAACGGCTTAGCGCGCTTTCCGAGGCACGGAGGGGTCTTGGTATGTAAAGATGGTCACCCATCCACGGACCAACCGCGGCAAGCGTAGCTTAACCTGGCCGATCGACCCGTGCAGCCATGAAAATCGTCGTTGTAGAAACACTTTGAAAGCGATTTCTGTTTAAGTTTATGTTTTAAACATAAGACTTACTGAGTTATTATGTAAAATGAATGGGCAGTAGAATTCTTCTGCTATGAATATACAACAAAAAGAAACTGTGATCACCAATGTCTGTCTTCCAAATCTGCAGGCTTAGCACGAGCACCGATTTGTCGACGGAAAAATAGACATGACTATTAAATAAAATAAGTACAATAGGATAAGATAGCTATGTTTTTCTATTCATTATCATAGTTATGCGTTCTAAACGAATCATGATTTTGTAGATAATCCTACATAATTTGAGGCCGTCGAGTAGAAAGTTTGTTGTCAGTGTGATTTCGACAGTTTGGGAAGAAATATTCTTCTGAAATAGTCTACATTTATATGGACCTAGACAAATATCGTTAGAAACGAAAGACTAAATGACAGATTGTGGAAGGATATCTACGGTGCGATAACAAAAATGTAGGAACGAAATATCACTTTGTATTGAAAAAGCGCTGTCTATTCTTCGTAGAAATACGAAGCGTCATGCTAAGCCTGCTGATGGTTATAGGTGTATCTATTTTACAACTTTGTTACACTTAACAAGAGATATTGTGTTACTCAATGTCTGAACGTGTGGAGGCAGTCGATTCTAGTAAAATAATGGTATTCAGCTACATTCGTTTAGACTGGAATCTAAACCCAATATAGCTGGGAAAAGGCTGAACAGATGATAATGTCTTTCCCATACATGTTACTGTTACCATATAAACTAATCTACATCCGGTTAGACTGGAAGCCGACCTAACATAATTGGAAAAAATGCCCAGGCAGATAATTAGTTTTACGGACGTGATAATTTTCACATAAAACTCTAGGGTAATTTTAACCTCTACGTTGGTTTAAAGGTGCAGGGAAAACTATATACTATATAAACTTTTTTGCATATAAAGAGCTGCAAATTCTCCAGAAAAAAAACTAGACATAAAGTTGTTATACATAACTATTAGGTAGGTACGTATAACATTATCCAGTTCACAAACTCACATAGATATTTTCTTTTATTCAAACGTTTTACTATATATTTATTTATGTAAATATGTGAACATTATTTATGCGTATTTGTACATATGTATGTTAATAGCAAAGATTAACATTCGTTGGAATGGTCAATTAAATAATTTACATATACCTACGAGTAGGTACATAACGACTGTCGGCACATTGTTAAACACGACTTGGTAGATATTTTTTCTTGTGATAATTATGTATTGAAATCGATAACTTCGATGTACAATTTGTAATATTGAGGCTAGTTTTTTTTTACTGTCCACACCTACTATTTTCATAAAGCTACAATATTTTTACCATATGGCAATCGGACCCCGAGGAGTGGCTTGAGAGGCGGCATGGCGTCCTCACCTTCCGCCTGACGCAGGTCCTCACCGGACACGGTTGTTTCGGGAGATTCCTGTTTCGGATAGGGCGGGAGGAAACGCCCGGGTGTTTCCACTGTGAAGATCGCCCTGAGGACACGGTGGAGCACACGGTGGCGGTCTGCCCGGCTTGGGTGGAGCACCGCCGTGTCCTCGCGGAGGCGATCGGCGGCGGCGATCTCTCGCGTCCGGCCCTGGTCCAGGCCATGGTACGGAGCGAGAGTGCATGGGTAGCCGTCACCTCCTTCAGTGAAGCAGTGATGCTCGCGAAGAGGGCAGTCTATGCGCCCTCGCGATCCTAGCCGCCGCAAGATACGGAGACGCCCTGGGCGTCGGGAATCCCAGGCCGATTTCCGGCCACCGTAGGCATGAGCTTGCGGACGGCGAGTAATGGGTAGCTCGCTGTCCGGTAAGGACCAAGCCCAAGTCGACGGCGCGTTGTGTTCCACGCGCGCCTCAAAGAGATGTCAGCACAAAATGATGGGGCCCGCAAGGGCCGATCCCTGCCAGGGTTGCGGGTTTGTTCGACAGAGATACCGCAGCCCCTGGCATACGGGCTACTGAGGGAACACGGGTGGGTTTTAGTCAGTAAAAGTCTGACACGCCCTCCTGTTCCACCCAGAGCGGGAGAAGTTATGTGATGATTTACCAAAAAAAAAAACTGGTCTTAACTGTTATTGGAAGATTTTGATCAATAAATCAACTATCAAATATCAAGCTCGGCTTTTCTGATTTATACCTCCTAGCAGTAACCAATTATGACTTGAGATTAGGTAAACTACATAAGCTTCAAGAAACCAAGAAAGACCTGCAATTTTAGTAAGCATTTAATATACATACTAGCTTTTGCCAGCTGCTTCGCCCGCAGAGAAGTCGGTGGATTAAACATAGAAACCTTCCTCTTGAATGACTCTGCGTTTTCATGAAAACCACATTAAAATCCGTTGCGTAGTTTAAAAGATTTAAGCGTACAGACACGAAAAGCAACTTTGTTTTTTGTAAGGATTTCAAAATCAAAATATTTTATTTCACATAAACCTGCATGGGCACTTATGAAACGTCAGAAGGTAGGTGCACGGTTCCAAATTGTCGCTTCCTATGGAAAAGAGCCGGCAAGAAACTCCACGGTTACTCTTTTAAAAATAATTGGCTTTAACAATGTTTTCAAATTACAGTGATAATAGGTATGGGAGGATAGTGCAGGCCTGTCAATAAGTACCAGATGCTTAGAGAAATGAAAATACATTTCTTCATTATTAGCTCCTGTTCTATGTTGGAGGGTTTGGTTTCCGTACTTATTTCTTCAGGTGGCCATGGCGGCCGTCGGTTGTTATTGCAAATTATATCTCCAGGTATGTTGGGAACGTTTGTGTACATATCTGGAAGTCCCGAGGGATTCTGTCCGCTCTGGGTGGCGCTTGCGCCAATATCCCCTTTTGTTAATTTTTCTTTTAACACCATTCTCCCAAAAGCTTAGTATCATACGTTAATAACCATTCGTAACCCATCCTTTTCTATCAACAGGTAAAGATCTGGTTCCAAAATCGCCGAAGCAAGTACAAGAAGATGATGAAAGCCGCCCAGGTGGGCGCCCCACCGCCCAGCCTCGGTCTACCGCCGGGCAGCCCGCCCAACAACAACCAACTATTACATGGTAAGTATTTGAGACTCTCTACTCAAATTATTATTTAACATTAGCTGCGCCCTGCGGTTTCTAGTCTCGATTCCGTGGGAATATCGGGATCAAAAGTAACCTATCAATGTGCTAAATTTCATCAAAATCCGTGTCAGCCGTTTTAGTGCGAAAACAAACATACAAAAATTCAAAAAATCTCTTTATAGTTTTAGTTCAGATAACTGACTAAGTATTAAGGCCAATATGTCTTCACATACAGAAAAGTAACAAATATGCCGTGAAATGTAAAAGAAGGTCAGAAAACTAAAAAGAAAAGGATTTTTTGTGTTTTTTATTCAACCACACAGTCCTTAGTTACCTAATTTAGTCTACTCTTCATAACTAAACATTGAGAAACGAGTACAAACACACAGAGACTATCAGTCAGAGGAAAAATAAATCTCCACTATCTCGTTTTGAAAATGGAATGTAAGGCTTGGAATCAATAAAGATAAAAATAAATACAATAATTGGAAAACTCTTAATTAAATTCAATTCATTTTACAACAAAACGAATTCTAATTTTGAAAATAATTTAGTAAGCTGGATGGTAAATGCAAGTAAAATTCTATAATTATTTGAATGAATATCAATTTTAGCACATATTTCTTATCAAGTTAGTTAAGTTTAGGTAAATTTTACATAAATCTCCACTATCTCGTTGGTCCAGTGGTCGCAAACGCTTCTGCTGAGCATGAGGTTTGATTCCCAGGTCGGGTAAAGCTTTATTGGACTAATTGATTTCTCTCCCACAGGTGGCGGCGGCAGTTCTAGCGGCTCCCAACACTCCCCGTCGGCGTACCAGAGCGGGGGACCAGCGCAGGCGCACTCCCCTACCCCCAGCTCTACGCCCGTGTCCGAGCTGTCCCCGGGGCTGTCCCCCACCGGTACACCCTGGGACGTGAAGCAGCAGCCGCAGCCAGCTTGGGATGTCAAGGTCGGATATGTAAGAGACATTACATTTTGACTTAGGCGCTATTGGTTGAGTACCGCTTTTACCTTCAAAAAGCGTACAGCTTCGAAAAGGGTACAGAACTGAAGCTGTCTTCCTCATATAAATCACTAAACAGGCGAGATTGTTTTAATAAATGGAAGACGAGTTAGCCAAAGCATAGATGTATTATTTTTAATTTGCTTCAGTTTAATTTTTGCTTTTTTTGGAATGACTTCAATGTTATCTAGCGGCACCGCTGTTCATTGATAATTCGTAAAACACAACCTTTTTCTGTTAATTTGTGCATCCATATCTTTATTCAATATTCCACTAGAATAGTAACTATTATATTTATTTCTAAATTAATTTAACCTAAAAAAACCGCCGTTTTTTAAACCGCCATTTTCTTTCTGTTTAGCCGACGGCAGGCCGGTCGCCGGACGGTAGCTCGTGCGACGTAAAGCCACCACACCAGCAGTCGTGGGATCCGAGGGTCGGATACGTAAGTGCAACACTTTCACTTCAAAGGTTTTCCAATTATTGCACTTATATGACATAAAATGACAGGCCTTTGTTGAGTTTTCCAATTTAAGAAATGAAACGTTTTGAGGTGGACTGGTGTGTAAGGCTTGGAATCAACAAAAATAAAAATAAATACAATAATTGGAAAATTCTTATTTTAAATTCAATTCAATTTACAAAAAAATGAATTTTAATTTTGAAAATAATTGAGTAACCTTTAAATGGAAAATGCAAATAAAAATTCTATAATTCTTTCAATGAATATAAATTTTAGCAAATATTTCTTATCACGTTAGTTAAGTTTAGGTAAATTTTACCTACAAGATATACATATTTTTGAGGGGAGCTTCCTTTTCTTATCGTAGGAGGGTTATTTCGCGCCTCAATCTGATGACATAGAAGGATCACCGGGTGCCGACGGCATGAGGGGCCGACCTATGCCTTGGATGCTGAAGGTAAGGGTTCGATTCCGTGTCGTGTTTGTCAAATGCACGTAGATATTTAATAATTTTAATAACAACAACAATTTTATTTTAGGAACTTTTGAGTCAACACATGTGATTGTCTACGTAGAAATTCATTTGATAATTTATTCTTGTTTGCGGTTAGAATTTTAAGTTGAAGTGACAGAAAAATTGGAAAATAGATCCGTTATTTTTTACGCCTTAACTTTCCTAGACAAAATAATTTTGTGACCGAAAAAAAAACACCGTAAAAATCCGCTATTTCATTTAATTATATTCTCGAAAACATTCGCATTTCCATAGAAAGCTCACAAAAAACAAGTTTGTATGGTTGCGTGTGTGAAAATTATAAAAAACTATATAAAACGTATTAGATAATGGTTGTGGGTGTGCCGGGCGCGCCTCACGTTTTCGACGATTAGTTTTCGACTAGCGTTTACTGCGACGCCACTTGGAGTACGTGTAATATTGTTAATTAGTTTATTGATTTGGAATATAATCACCAATCTGTTACAGTAACTTTATTTCTTTTCAAGTTTTAAAGCAAACCACGAAATGAGAACTATTCTCTTGACGCAACTTGACGTAGTTGAAACTTCGGTTTTAGAAGAAGACTTAGAATTCTTTAAGTTTTTGTCGATTAAGATAACCTTAAGTAGGTAACTCCAGGTCGAATCAAAGTTATTCCCTTTTATATGTGTTTTTGTGCAAATAGCAAGCACATGAAGAAAAATTACATTAAATATCAGAAGAAAACAATTTACAACCACTTTTTCATCCAGTCACACGCATATATATCTGTAGGCATAAAGATTAAAACTCCGAAGACAATAAGCTAGTCAAATGAGCGAATCAAATGCAGAGCAATGGTGGCCCAGAAGAAACGGCCGCGACTAACGAGTTGTAGGTCGTAGGTTCGAACCCAGCCAGATGCTTTACTTTGTGTAAATTATTATCACCACTGGTCTCAAAACGGTGAAGGAAAACATCGTGAGGAAACCGGGATATCCTAGAGCCTGCCCACTCCCTCTAACAAAGAGGAGGCCTTTGTCCCAGCAGTGGGACCATTAAAGGCAGATTGTGCACAATCATGTTAAATGTTCAAGGTTATTTTGGAACGTAGCCAAAATCAAACTTACGCCGCCACCTTGTTTTGTCAATACCTTTCTTTTTGTGAAATGCCTCCTTTGAAAGTTCCTCCTTTGAAAGTCATTAAAGCGCCAAAATATCCTTGTAACCACTCTAACTACGCTAGGCAGGCTTGCTTTACAGGACACACAACCTAACCCTACCCTTTCTTTGTCGTAGGGCGCGCCGCCCGGCCCGTGGGACATGAAAGGCGCGCACGCCGCCCACGCGTTGCACCATCAAGGCGCCCCACAGCCTCACCCGCCCTACGTGCCGCAGTACTCCTGGTATCAAACCGACGCCAACCCTGGATTACTTACGTAAGTTTATTTGAATCTTGGTTTAATTGTAACTGGTACAGTCAGCAGAAGTAGATGATCATTTTGGGATTTGGGTAATAAACAATAAAAAATTTACGTAATTTTAATTGCTTTTTTCTTTAGCCCTTTGACCACTTGCAATGCCTTAAAATTGTATCTGTAAGTAAACGTTAAAATGCAAATAGGAGGCTGTCATTCTAAAATTACCGTCGCACACGCTATTTTATTCTGATTACTAATCGAGTTCCAATGGTCATATACTTTTGATACTGACTCTGCCAGAAATGCCAATCCCACCACAACTATACTGGCAAAAATGTGAGACACTTCAGTATAACCTCAGCCTAACCATTCTGGGAATCCATGACCAGCTGATAACGTGTTCTGGACTGAAAACGTAAGTTAAAAACTCATGTTTACTCACGAAAACACAATTCTCTAAGGTTGGTAGCGGAGCTAAATGCTCGGTACAACAGATAGGCTCGTTTAATTATACCAAGCCAGCTCATCCTGGTACCAGATGGATGCTACCCCTCACGTAAGTTCCATAAACATGTATTTCATCAAGAGATCATCTTCAACAGCCTATCGCAGTCCACTGCTGGACATAGGCCTCTACAAAAATGGGGAATGAATCACCATGCATGGCAAGCTGGTTGGTGACTGGAACCAAGAGGTGGCACCTGGTCTCCGTGCCACAATGCTTCTGGTACCAGGCCGTTGACTTTCCTGGGTCAGTCAGTAAGTTATAATACTACCTTTGGTTTAATAAAATAAGACGTCTGCAACGATCGTATAACAATAATTACAAACTTTGTTTTCAAACTAAACTTTCCCCAATCTCATGTGAGTCTTGAGTTAAAATGTCTCTTTTAAGTATTTTGATAATATTTGTTTATTTCGTCCGCATTAATGACTTACTTTTTCAAAAGCATTAATTTTTCAATAAATTGAATTCAAAATGAACGCATTGAATTGAAAATAACAATTAATCGAAATAACATAATTTCCAATTCACTTTTTATCATTTCCGCTTCAACATTTGTAAATTAACAGATTAAAAAGATTATACTTAGGTGAAGAAATCATTGTTGTTATTTTTGTCTACACGTTTTATTTAAATTATTTTTCTTTTGTCTACAGGGTATGGCCTGCAGTTTAACAGCCCTCGCACAAACACAAACCTAACTAAAATGTAAGTGTATATTCACTATAAAATGGCAGACAGGAATGACAGCCATCACAAAATGGCGTATTTAAGGCGCGAAAGCATCGGCACAACCAACTTTTAATTTTAAGCAGAATTATTTAATATTAATAATGAAAATGATTGTAAATTTTTATAATTAATTATAAATAGGGAATAATTGTTCATAAAGGTTACTGTATATGTAATAAATATGTTAATAAAAACAGATATTGATGGACCAAACAATTACTGACTGCACCTTTGCATATTGCGATTTTTAATTAATTTTAACTGTTACGTATTCTTTGATTATCCTTAGTAGGTATAAAATATAATTATGTAATCATATTCATATATTTTGACTTCATTTTTCTCAACACACATTTTCAAATTGCAGATTTTTCCCGAAATAATTATTTGGCCCATCAATAAACATGTATTCCTAAAAATAACGTAGCGTCTTGAATTTCCGTTCACATATGAGCCAATCAGGTATAGTGTGTATCGTAAAATGCTCGTTGCTGGTTGGCTGATAACTAGGTGACACTCGAAAAAGGACGAATCACGTTACTTGTCAACTTTGACATAAGACAGATGTGAATGTGTTGGCTCTTTTTTATTACCTTTAGTTTCCCGGAACACTTAAATTAGTAGAATTTTATATCAAGTTTTTTTTAGAATTTGAATGTTGGAAATCTGAAGGCCAATTCTACTAATTAAAAACGTTCGCAGTGTCATCTCGGCGACAATCGAAATTCAAAAATTGGACAAAAATGTATAGGAATTTTTGACAGATTGACACTGAGATCAGACTGTGAACGTTCTTAAAATTAGTAGAATTGCCCCTCTGAATTTCAATGTCTATGTTGTATTCTTAGTTTAGCCTTGACATAACGTAGCAATTTTTTTTTTAGTTCAATCATCAATGGCAAAACTCAATAGAATTTGAATTTGAACTTGCATTTTGTAAATGAAAACAAAATGAAAATTGGTTGCAATATTCGCTTTACATTTTACTTCTTCTCTAAAAATCTTATTTCAAAATTATTGAGAGTATTATTGGTCAACTGTAACTAATATTATTATTTGAAAATTGTATTCGTAAATTAAGCTTTAATTCATTTTTTATTTATTTAGATTTAAATCTTCGAAAAAATACAATCAAACGGGAACACAAAACCAGTCTGTTGTGATAAATAATTTTAAGATTTTTTTATGTAGAACAATAATTTGAATTATAAAAATTGTATTTATTACATTTTGTGCAAAAATAATGTGTTCTGAATGCAAAAAGTTTTTTGTTTTAAGCTATAAATATATTATTATCTTTAATTTCAACTGCAATTTCTTTATTACCTGTAAATAATGTAGTCTATTCACATTTCTATTATTTTTTCCGAAATAATGTTTTTAGTTTCTTTAATAGTTAATTTTGTTTTTATTCTCATAATTTTTATTTTGCAATATAAAAGCTATTTGAATAGACTACATTATGTTATATCTTTATTTCTAGAATGGGTCTTTACGGGATGAAATAAAATTTTGTAAATATTTTTTGTAATATATAGAAAAATAAACTATACATATAAATATAGGTAGCGTAATTACTTTATAACTACAATGTATTATAAGGAAAGCGGAAATAAGAAAAAAAATGAATTAATTTCTTTTGTCAAATAAAAAGAGAAAAATATTATATTTTTGTGTTTTTATTTCGTTGCTAGGTAACCACAATTTAACCCTAATAACTGACACATGACAGATGTCAAATAGCTTTTGTTTCACCCAATAAATAACAGAGGAAGTGATTTTGCAGAATGTTGCAACTATTTAAGAATGTAATACCCACATAAGGGGAACCTAGTCGTGGGCTCGAACTTACTGGTGGGCCTGGCTGAAAAGTACGCTGTCTCACCAGGCATCGTGTCTGACAGAGGTAGTATCAGTGATGAGCAGTTAGATAGCTAGTCTACACGCACAACATTATTAAGTGAGCAGGATCAGTCATAGTAAAACACGCGCGTAAAAAATTAAGAAAAGTCCTTCGGAAGAACGGGTTTTATGAAAAAGCCACTGCATAAATCAATGACTAATAAAGTTTTTTGAACTTTTCGGTAATTGGGGTTTATCGGTACCGACTTAGTTTTAGACTTCTTTCATTACTTAGACACGCCCAAAGTTAGGTTAAAAAAGCAAGATAAATTAATCTTTGTTGGTTCCTAAGGGACATACGACTAAGGGACATACTAGAGAATGGGCAGCAGCGTTCTATATCCATTTTACCATCATACTGCGGTCGCCAACCCGCCTGCCAAGCGTGGCAATGATGGTGGTGGTTAGTTTTTGCGTTAGCTTCGATAAAAACGTATTTAATCGACTTTAAGCATCTTGATGATTCACTGTTGTTTACATAGCAGTTACCTAGTGGTATACGCGGGTATCCGCTGGATGTGGGAAGCACAAGACCGGTCGAAGTGGAGGAGTCTGGGGGAGGCTATATCCAGCAGTGGACGACTTTCGGCTGAAATGATGATGATGATGATGTTATGCGGTGTTTGGAGTAGGTAGTAGGAACCCTAAATAATTAAAAATAATCAACATTTTTACAAATAGAAACAATCGACTTCGAAGTGAAAAATAACTTTCATTACGGAAGTCGGTGGCAAAAAACTTAAATACAGATCCAAAGACACCGACTTTCGAATGTTAACTTTCATTTCGGAAGTTGGTGTTTTTTTGGAGGTTGGTTTGTTTTTTTCGTAGGTATGTAAAATACAGGGCACAACTTTGCTGAAGCGCAATTCTTGAAAGAAAACTTGAAGACGATAACCGATGATACGGGAAATAGGAGAATTCAGTGGTAAAACGATCAAGTAAAACTGAATACTTCGTAATATACCTACATATTTGGACATTTGAAAGCACCTTGGTCGCCAGGAAGTGTGTTTGAAATTGTAATATACTCAAAACAAAGACACTGAGTAGATATTCCCGTCATTCACCGTCACTCATACACTTTTAAACGTCGTCTAGCTGCCGACATAGGAATGCTGGCAGCAGAGCATCTCCAGACAAACTTTATCAAAAGGAACTGTACCTACTTAGTAAGCATGAAGTAAATTATAAGCTAAAACTTTTTCAGAACTAACTATCACAGTTCAATGAACTATAGTCCTATTCTATAAATATTACTTCGAACTCATGCTAGTGACCACACAACAATAAAAACAAAGGAATTAAAAAAAACAACTACCTACTGAAAAATTACACTCTAAAAGGATCATCTACCTAGCCTTTTCCCAACCATGTTGGGGTCGGCTTCCAGTCTAACCGGATGCAGCTGAATACCAGTATTTTACATGGAGCGCTGGCTACCTGAACTCCACAACCTAGTTACTATATACTAATACGAAACCCTTTGGTAAGACTGGTTGTCAGACTTTCGGGCTTCTGACGATCCGTAACGACTGTCAAAGATCCACAAATGACAGCCGGAACCAACGGTTTAACGTGCTTTCCGAGGTATGGAGGTGTCTTGGTATGTAAAGATGGTCACCCATCCACGGACCAACCGCGGCAAGCGTAGCTTAACCTGATCGATTGACTCGTGCAGCTATTGTTATTTAGCCACAAGCCCCTCGAATCTACACTCTGAAAGGACGAAACAAAAAATGTTCTCATCTTTCAGTCGTGGTCGTATGCCGACTACAGTAACACGCTTTTGTAGTTAGCAGAACAAAAAATAGAAAATAAATAATATTTAAACAAAAAAACATGCTATAATAATCAAACTAAAAAAGCAGAAAATAATTTAAAAAAAGCGTGGGGTGCTTTTTGATGTATTTTTAAAATCAATTAATAACAAGCAGCCCACGCTTTTTTTTTAATTATTTTGCGCTTTTTTAATCTAGGTATTATTTATTTGCTTTAGTTCATAGCTTTATGTCCTCTAGAGGGCGCCATATTCACATTAAAATGTTTCCAACAGTATCTCGCATTTGTCAAAATAAGATATCTAGTAGTTTAGAAATTATGAGGGATATACACACAGACCCACAAACATAATATACTTTCCCATCCTTTTTGCTTCGCCGTAGTCGGATAGTTAGCAAAACAATCTCTCTGATTCTGTCTGAAGTGATGTTTAAACAATAGCTTTGCTGATCAGATTTAACGCCAACAACTGTATTTTCACATCTGCAATCTCAGAAATAATAATCCTTCTCGAATTAAACTGCCAACTTTCTTAATTACTCCATTTCACATTATCAAAGAAAAGCGTCAGTCATTAATACCGAAATAATTCCAACAAAGAAACAAGAGAGTTATGTATTTTTAATTCCACAACCACCTTACATAAATTTCATTCAGCACTTACAAAAAAAAAAGTCGAAAAATACAATTCAAAAACGACAATTTTCCAAATTCCATTTACTACCTGACTTCAACACGATTGAGTCAGCATTGTAATTACATTTTTAAACAGTGTTTGAAAAATGTTAACGATAATTTTTAATCAATTTACCGGTTTATAAATTGTGGAAGCAGGCAGTTTCAGACGTGTAGAACATCGCATAAGCAATTAAAATGGCATTTGAAAGCCCATGACAGACGGAACTGAGAATTCTTAAGAAAAAAACACATTTATGAAAATTATGCTTCACGTTACTTTTGCTAGAAACTAGGTTTTCGAAGAATTATTTTATTGAGTAACAGGTGTTTTCCTGCAGCCTGTGAAATACTCGTAATTGTAGCTTTATTTTAACATGCCAATTGAGTCAATCTGAATAACCATTCAGTCAAACTGGACACAGCTGAATATTGTATTTTAAATGAAGGGGCTGTCTATCTGACCTCCCCAACCCTGTTACTGGATAACCCGATAGCCCTTGGTAAGACTACGTACTTGGTACTTAACACTTGCAGTGACAGGAAGATATAATTCTAGTAAAAAACTCGCCAGACCCACTTCAAAAGAACCCAAAAAAACTCGGAAACCCGAAAATCCTAATTCAAAAAATCAAATCAACCTCATTAACCAGCCAACGTGTCGCCGGTCGCAAATAAACTGTAAATGGCTCGAGTTTTTGAGAATATCGGCGAAAAACACTGAGTGTAATTAAAATGACGATCGCCAGCCAATTACATGTGCCTTTATTGAAACGTCGAGCAGATGGTTTCATAGTGGTGTCGTTTTTTTGTCACAGCGGCGTTGTACAAAGGATATTTGTGTTTTTGTCGCGACTTGGCTGTACCACAAAGCATTTGTTGGTAGGACGTGTTGAATGGGGACTTGGGAACAAAAATGGACGGCTTAGAAATGCGTTCACGTCTTCAGTACGTTTTCATAAGTCAGTTAGTTTGTGTATTTCTGATGGCTCTTCAGATGGCGATTTGATTGAAAGACTTATTGACCAAAGAGTTTGGATTCTGGTTTCAAGTATCATGGTGGATTATAAGGGCCAGTCAACATCCACCACTACACTTTATGCCTTAGTAACATCACGCGTCTCTTCCCTGAGCGGTAGACAGCATGTGTGCAATTTTCGTGTGGGTAATAGAGAGTGAGCCTTCTGCCATCCCTAACCGGGCAAAAAGTCAGATTCCAGACTGATACTATAAAAAAATTAATGGAAAAACCCAATGTCACTTTGTCTGACCCTTGAATCGAACCCTACACTACGCAGAGCAGCCGCGCTTGTGACAAGTGGACCAAGAAACTCGTCCATTCTACGAATTAACATCTATAATATCTTAATAACTTTTCATTTCCTTGACAGATATTTTTCCAAGTAAATTTGTAATAAATATCACACCCACACACGATCAACAACGGATCAGTCTAACTCCACAACTACACTCACACACACACACACACACACCCACCCACCCACAACACACACACACACACACACACACACACACACACACACACACACACACCCACACACCCCACACACACACACACACCCACACACACACACACACACACCCACGCATTTTTTTTAAACGATATAATATTAATATTATAACGATTTAATATTTTGTAAAAATGTGTCAATCCTTTCTAAAGTACACTGTCCTTCAAGATACAGGATTCTTCTATTTTGAAAGGGAGGGGTCTTACTCATCTGTATTAGCCATAACTATCTGTGACTAAACAATCTCTGATGTTACCTAGGCTAAGTCTTTTGTTAAATAAACGATTACTTACTTAAAAAAAAAAAAGAAAAAAGAAAGCAGTAAAAAACAATAGGTACATTCATATATGTCGCCAAATGTGTCGTGTCGGTCCCGACTTAGACGAGTTGTTACCGTCGTGAATTCGAACCAAGCCAGACTTTCTGCATTTAATTTCAGCACCACTGCTCTCAAAACGGTGAAGGAAAACATCGTGAGGAAACCGGCATATCCTAGAACTAAAACATTCGAAGACATGTTCAACGCGCGCGGTGGTACTTATATGTCGCGAGGCTTGTGTGCCAATAAAAAAATAAAATAAAGCCGAATCTTCAGTTCATAGATCAGATGCTTCTTCAACAAAAATTTCTCAACTCCACACTCAAAGTAGTAGTTAGGAACAGATACAAATAGGCAGTTCCAATTAATAACAACTAGTTCTCCAAAGGTTGACAATTACTGCGCAGGAGTGGGACAACATTCTGCAGTAAACACCGAAAAAATGGCAGCTCGACATCAAAATTAACAAAAGCGCGACTTTGACAGTTGACAGTTGTAATAACTGTTTATTTAGATGTCAATGGAAGTGTGTTAGTAGGTACGATTAATTAGTAACAGGATTTGAAAAAAAAAAAACTTCTGGAAAATCCTGTTTTACAAGCATACACACAACTCACATTATTTACTAATTAATTAAGATTGCTTATTCATTGGAAAAATTTGAACTGAAACGTGTGAAACTTAACAATAAATTATGACGGTTGGCATCGGCCATTTTGGATTTACTTCGACTAATTAATGAGTGATATTTGTTCAATAATGAGCTACTTATTACAGGACATATAACATAACGAACGAATTCACAAACGTTAAGTAGGTAAACCTCTGTCCAATCATTTGAACAAGAAATACAAGTAACTAAATAAAAAAACAATTCCAGCCTATTATGGCCCCACCATAGAGCCTATTATGGAGTAGTGGTGCCCCAGTGGTAACGGCCGCTACTTACTTTAGTCCGACTTATAATTGTATTAAGTAACTTGACAGTTCAAATACAAATAATTTTATTCCCTTCACAAGCAAGGGTATAAAAGCTTAAATACACTACACTAGTTTGTGAGAGAATGGTGTCTGCACTAGGAATACCTGTATAGTAAGATCACCAGGCTCCCACCGCACGGTAAGAAAACATTAATTGTTATTTAGTAACTGTGAAGGAAAAAGGGCATAACATAAACACCAGTAATTAAAAAAAACTATAAAAACAACAATGATAAAAATCAACACACAGATTAAAAACCTTTTCCCAACTATGTTGGGGTCGGCTTCCAGTCTAACCGGATGCAGCTGAATACCAGTATTTTACATGGAGCGACTGCCTATCTGACCTCCACAACCCAGTTACTGGGTAATACGATACCCCCTTGATAAGACTGGTTGTCAGACTTTCGGGCTTCTGATAACCCGTAACGACTGTCAAAGATCCACAAATGACAGCCGGGACTGCTGTCTGCTGTGCAGTGCTTTCCGAGGCACGGAGGGGTCTTGATATGTAAAGACGGTCACCCATCCACGGACCAACCGCGGCAAGCGTAGCTTAACCTGGTCGATCGACCCGTGCAGCTATTGTTATTTAGCCACAAGCCCCACTCACAAGATAAGTAATTGGTAAAAAGGGTGATATGTTTGCGTTCGGAAGCTAGCGGGACGCACTATTTTGAATGAGTAATTCCTCAGTTGCATTATAATCTAGATTATGGAGCCATTCAACTAGAGCACAGTTGAAGGGTTACCATATTTTGACAAAAAAAAGCTAGTGAGTTGGTGTAAGAATGAACGAAATTGAATGAAATTATGTACCTACGTAAGTACATAATTTCTTGTTTAAGGTCATTCAATTGTATGTAAATGCACTTTTATTTTAATTTTAAATTTAACAACTTATCTTAAAAGCATGTTAAGCACTATTAAAAATTGTAGAATTTGTTACATAATTTCTTTTTCAGTAGTAAGGTCATTTATTTAGTTTCTTTCTTTAAGAAGAAATTAAAGAAAATTACTTTTATTAATAAATTATTAATTATTCTTATATATCCTACATCTTAAAAATGATTTTTTAAAGTTTATAACGAATGATAAAAATGGTTTAATTTAAAATGAAACAATTTTTATCTTTCGCTCTTTACGCAAAATCGTTCACTACCTCAAGTTTTAGTGTGACAACATTATTTTTATTTGAACTTTCTAATTACTGAATACAATTAAAAGACGAACAATATACTTGTAGGTCATAGGTTCGAACCCAGACGGGCACTTTACGTTGAGTGATTTATTTCATCACCACTACTCTCAAAACGGTGAAGGGAAACATGTCCTAGAAACAAACATTCGATGACATGGTGACATCTACCAGCCCGCACTGGACCCGCGTGGTGTTTTATGGCCCAGTCCCTCCCGCAGAGAGGAGGATTGTGTCCCAGCAGTGGGAACATTAGAGGCTGATTTTGAATGACAATGCAAACTCATCATCTACCTAGCCTTTTTCCAACTATGTATGTTGGGGTCAGCTTCCAGTCTAACCTGATGCATCTGAATACCAACAATATTTACAATATACATTTCTGTACAATAGATTAAATAGAAAACTATAATATAAATTACCATAGCTGTAAAAAAATTATACTTAAGCATTTACTATCCATCGATTATGCACAGACAAAAGATCTACTTGTTGTATGCAAATAAAAACCGCTAACATGCATTTGTAATTTTGTTGACATAGGTTCTATCTTAGTTATTTACACACATTGTTAATTTATTATATTAAGTATTTGTGTATTTTGTAGCCTGAAGCACAGGTTCAAGCTAGTTCAGGCAAATTAGCAACTGTGCTCTATTTTATTTGTTAAGGTATTTATTGTAAACGTGTCCCTTTTATAAATAAACGATTTTATTATGTTAATGTTATTATTATTATATTAGACTATAGCTAGTAAAACATTGCAAATCGTGCACCTATACTTAAGTACATAATCATTTTAGATTAGAATGTAAATTAAAAGCAATGGAACATTTAATTTTCTTAAATAAAAAATGCTAGGTATCGTTTTCTATCACTTGTTAAGAGCGTTTATTCTGAAAGTTGGCAACGTTGCAAATAGCTGTCAAATATTTACTTGTTTTGAAATATCGCTAACTAGTGAAATATGAATAATGATTTGCAATTATAACACTGAATTTGATGTTGTAACCGTTTTAGGTGTAAAAAGGGAATTTGGAAAGTTTCCAAGTTCTTTTTTTACATCTAATTCATCGTGATTGAATAAAAAACATACAAAGTTTCACATCTAGGATATTAGTAGGAAGTAAGATAGGAAGATAAAGTGATATTAGGCCTGTAGTCGATGTTTTTAGTTAAGTACCAATAAATAACATATGTGTAGGTATTTGGTTACTTAACTATATTAATTCTATTAATGCAAAGGGTGTTTTTCTGTGAGATGCATTTAATAAAAATCTGTTAAGTTAGCGTGAAAACATGCAGGATAAAATTTTAATTCAAAATCAGCTGTTCCATACATTTTGACCGTGTAGGTATTACACTTTTCTATGAAACAGCTGTGTTATTTTTTTGTATAACCGCTGAAAAATTTCTACCATTCCTATAATTTATTATTTCTATTTATCTTTGCTATTTATTTTTATTTCTATTTTTCTATTATTTTTTTTTTCTATTCCTAGAATGTTATGCTGAATTCATGGTTACAGTTTGCGCACTGGTTATTTTTTTTTTTTTTTTTTTTTTTTAAAACGTTGCCCCACACTAGGAATTTCTCCTGTATTGTGGGTGCGTTTACAAACACTTAAACTTACATACACAAACAGCCAGACCTGGAACAATTACCTGCAGGTCATTCAAATATTTGTTCCGTGCGGGAATCGAACCCGCGACACGCAGCGCATCAGTCAATCGCTTAACCTCTGCGCCAACCGTGTCGTCAGTATTTTATCCTATATGCTTTCTCGCTAAACTGGCTTAACAGATTTTTATTAAATTAGGTATCCAAATAGACCATGACCAGGGTAAGGATATAGGCTACTCTTCATCCTGTATCGCAGATGGAGTCGCTCTCAACAGCTGGTTTCCAATAAAAATCCTACTTACCTACGCTATCGTTGCCAAAACACAACGTCTCATTCATACCAGGTTTCATAGCCAGATGTGATCGAAAAAAAAACAGCTCTTTAAAAAAAGTACCTTTTGTATCAAAACCTATACAGAACCCAACAAAGGGGCCTGTTTTATTATTTTTTAAAAGGGTTCCGTAGGCGTGGCGCTTCCGTCCGCATTCTCTAATAGTTTTTGGGGTTGGCAACACGCTTTTTGTATATTTTTTTTCTCTTTGAATATGACACTTATGCGAGAGGCGGTTTTTCGCATTTTTTGGTTCACGTAAAATGATTTTAACTGTGAATAAAATCTGGTAAAATGTTTCTTTATGGAGCATCTGATGTTGGAATTAAAGGCACACTTTGCGCGGGCTCGAACTCACTGGTGGGCCTGGCTAAAAATCACGCTGTCTCACCAGGCTTCGTACCCGACAGAGATAGTATCAGTGGTGAGCAGTTAGACTCTAGTCTACACGCACAACGTTATTGAGTGAGATGCAGGAGCATTTTTGGCAAAAAAATCGCGAAAAAATTAAGAAAAGTCCTTCAGAAGATCGGGTTTTATGAAAAAACCACTGCATAAATCAATTACCAATAAAGTTTATTGAACTTATTGTTAATTGAACTTTGTCGGTACCGTCTTGGTTTTCGAGATTTTACACTCCTTTTATTACTTAAACACGCTCAAAGTTAGGTTAAATTAGCAAGAAAAACGAATCTTTGTTGGCTCATAACTTTTTAATAGCTTTTTATTTTAGTATTACGTTTCCGTACAGACAATAATAATAACGAGACAAAACCATACCATGTTTAATTTTTGATGTACATAGTCAGACAGTGGAGTAAAACCCTCCCGAAGTTTGTATGGAAAAAATGTGGACAAGTGTCACCTTAAGATGCTTACCTAGTGTGCTATCTGTAGACTTTCTTGCCTTAATCAGAGAGTTCGACGGCTAAGAACGTGATAGTAGTATGAGATAGTAGGGCTTGCGACCGGTGAGGTTAAGCTACGCTTACCGCGGTTGGTGCGTGGATGTGTGACTATCTGAACATACCAAGACCCTCCGTACCGCAGAAATCACCATGAGGTGTTGTTCCCGGCTGTCATTCGTGGACAGTCGTTACGGGTCGTCAGAAGCCCGAAAGTCTGACAACCAGTCTTACCAAAAGGTATCGTATTACCCAGTAACTAACTGGGTTTCGGAGGTCAGATAGGCAGTCGCTCTATGTTTCATACTGGTATTCAGTTGCATCTGGTAAGACTGGAAGTCGACCCCCACATAATTGGGTAAAGGCTAAGCAGATGATGATGATCTATTAACATGGATACCTACATAATTATTTTTCTGACAGGGACATTGATGAACCACCTTGACCTACCATGAATACAGCACATGATTCTAGATCCTCTATAATAATAACAAAGTGATCAGAAAATAATATATCAGAATATAAATATACAACGTATAACGGAAATGGTATATACATAACAACGGGTGCATTGCCATTCAACGTGGCAATGTTGCCAGTCTTCTGGGCACATTTCCTGATGACAGCGATGCGGAAAAATACTTCGACGCCTAAGTTTTCTTTTGTTTTTGAATTTATTTTTATAGTAATGTAGTTAGTGATTTAATTTTTACCTAATATCAATGAAAACATATTTTAAACATACGGAACCCGTTTCCTTTAGCAATGGTACAGGGAACCCCAATCGGCGAGCACCAGCGAACCACGCGTCAAAGTTCTGGTACGTCAAAAACAATAGCAGTGAAGGAATTCTTACGAGCAGGGTTGGCGCGAACTGGGAAAGGATTTTGTAAGAGATTTCTAGTTTCTATTTCAATTAGAATGGATTATGTTTTCATGCTTGCCTCGGATGTCTAGTGGTCTGCACTGCTGAGCACGAGGTCTTGGGGTTGATTTCCAGGTGGGACAAAATGTTTTTTTTTGTGTTCCGAGCCCAGTGCGAGTTGCCAGACGTCGTCTTCGAATTCTTGTTTTAGGACTTTTCGGAGTTCGGGAGTTTCCTCACGATGTTTTCGTTCACCGTTTTGACAGCCATTTTGAAATCATTTGGACAAAGTAAAATGCCTGGACGAACTCACGTAAGACGCGTTCGTTAAGGCCGCTCTACTTTGCTTATTGTTGCATAGTTCTTACCTGTATTTCTTTCTGTAAATCCTTCTAACTAAAATATTGTTCCAGAAGTGCGTTCACAATCTTTAACGGAACGGAACAGTTAGAAATGCAAGTACAATAGAGTATTTTACTCTACAGGAAACCCTGAACCGCAGAAATTATTCGCCGGCTATAAAAAAATCAGCCTGCTTCATAGAAAAGTGCACGCGGTCAAAATGTATGCAACAGCTGATTTTTTTCTTGTTTAACCGGCGAAAAATTTCTGTCTAGAATGATATGTTGAATTTACAGTTTGCGCACTGGATAAAAATTGATCCTGTGTATGAGAAAAAATCAGAAAATGTACTGGCAAAAAGCAGTCGGAAATTGTTAGTTTTAGTTCAAAAATTACAAAACAAATGTTAAAATTCAACGTTTTCAGTTTTTTAAATCTGTTTTTGAACACCATGAAATAGTAGCCGCCAAGTCACCGTCGCCATCAATGTCTCGTTGTTTTACATTAGTCTTCTTCTTCTTGCATTCAGGAACAGCACACCAACGATAAGTAGAATAACAACTCATTTTTTAAATATAAATGATTTTTATAGCATACACATTGTCAGCGCATTTGTGTACATAGCCAACTGACGTCATGACCACAGAGAAGTATGGCGTCCAATGCGGCCAGAGCGTTTTCATCAAATTACGTGCGGAAAATTTGTAATTTAAATGCATGTTACAGCAGGTAACGATTAAATAATTTTTTTGTGGTTTATTATTACCATAGATTCTAATTGAGACACTTTTCAAAAAACCAGTCAAGTGCGAGTTGGACTCGCGCACCGAGGGTTCCGTACAAACCTGTGGGTATATAAGTAAAAGTTCAAAATTGTCAAAAATATTTTTTTTTACATGACGAAACTAAAAATTTTCGGTTTTCGTAATTTTTCCTATATCTGTACTATAAGACGTGACTTCGTACAAAATTTCAAGATTCTAAGTTCACGGGAAGTACCCTGTAGGTTTTGATTCCCGTGCGAGTTTCGAAAATTTGCGGAATTTTGCGGCCTAAATGGCTGTATCTTTTGATTGCGTTGACTTAGAAGGTTGATTTTTCTACAGCTTCCAGGGACAGTAGAACTAAGTATCATATAGAAATTTCAGTTTGATACCTCCACGCGTTCCTGAGAAAAACGGTCTTGACAGACGGACGGACGGACGGACGGACAACAAAGTGATCTTATAAGGGTTCCGTTTTTTCCTTTAGAGGTACGGAACCCTAAAAATGGTTGTAATAGCTTATTCCATTATGATGCAGTTACATAAGCAATTTGTTGGCTCTGTTGGGAATCAATGGAAATAAGCAAAACATGAATGAGCTAAAAATTTTTGTACTACAAAAGGGCAAAATTTAACCTCACAGGAAACAGAAAACGCCGCCTGAAAACTCGTCCTATTTCTGCATAATTTTAAAATAGTTCTCGCTACTGCCAACCCTAATAACAAGGTAAAAACTGAGGACATATTTGTCCCTCTCTGCCGTTGAACAAAAAGAAAGAAGTTATTTTTGTTTAAAAAAAAAACCCTCATGAGATATACTGAGGCAGCGGCATTATCAAAGCGTTCTTAACGTGTCCCGAGATGAGAATGCTTAGGTCTGTTTGTGCGAAAATGTGGAAAATATAGTCTGTGTTCGTACTTGGGTGTGTGTTGGTGAGCGTAGTCGTACGATGTATGTATGGACATTTAAGTGCGTATAGTTTTAATGAAAACGGAATTGAGTATTAAGGGTACACTAGTCGCGGGCTCGAACTCACTGGTCGGCCTGGCTAAAAAGCACGCTGTCTCACCAGGCTTCGACTCCGACAGAGGTAGTATCAGTGATGAGCAGTTAGACGACAGTCTACACGCACAACATTATTGAGTGAGCTGCAGGATCAGTTTTAGTAAACAAGGCGCGTAAAAAATTAAGAAAAGTCCTTCGGAAGATCGGGTGTTCTAAAAAAACCACTACATATATCAATGACTAATTAAGTTTATTGAACTTCTCGATAATTGAGCTTTTGTCGGTACCGACTTAGTTTTGGAGATTTTACACTTCTTTTATTACTTAAAAATGTCCAAAGTTACGTTAAATTATCAAGAAAAACGATTTTATTTGGCTCATAACTTTTTAACGGCTTTTTATTTTAGTATTCTGTTTCCGTACCGACAATATTATTATTGATACAAAACCATACCATGTTTCGGTTTTGATATGTACTTTGCAAACAGTGGAGTAATACCCTCACGAAGTTTGTATGGAAAAAATGTGGACTTGTTTCACCTTAAGTGCTTGGTTCAAGAGGCCTATGGCTTAGTAATAACAGATGCACGGTCAGGTTAAGCTATGCTTGCCGCGGTTGGTGCGTGGATGGGTGACTATCTTAACATACAAGAATCCGCCGTACCTCGGAAAGCACATTAGGCAGTGGTGGATCTTTGACAATCGTTACGGATCGTCAAAAGCCAGAAAGTGTTACCGAGGGTATTGTATTACCCTGTGACTGGTTTGAGGTCAGGTATACAAAACTACTGTACGGATTCTTTCAGTAGTTTTTGCGTGAAAGAGTAACACATTTATAAAGTAAGATTATGTAGTAGAAAGTAGGATAGGATTTAATGTGTAAACAAGTGGTGTACTGCGTTTCGCAACTACTGCAAAAAATTAAATAAAAAATTTAAAAAACCCCCGACCCAAACAAAACCTCTAAAAAGTAAAAAATAATATTTATGGGCCTTTTAATTTGAACGTAATATTTTGATCAGGGCATTGTCAAGTCGGGGGACGGTCAATGAAAACGCCAAACAGAGGCCTAGCCGTCCCCCGACTTGACAATGCCCTGATCAAAATATTACGTTCAAATGAAAAGGCCCATAAATATTATTTTTTACTTTTTAGAGGTTTTGTTTGGGTCGGGGGTTTTTTAAATTTTTAATTTCATTTTTATTTCTTGCTTTTTTAACCTTAATGTCTCCCTTAAATCACCATTTATCTATAATCTATTCATTGAGACCTTTTCAATGAGCCCAAACACGATACTTCTGCTGTTTGTTGGTGAATAACTAGGGTTTCCTGGAAATTCCAGGTGTTGCTCCAGCATCAGTTCAAGGTTATTTTATTCGTCTAATATCATTGAAGTAATAGAATCCCAAATTTTGAGTTGATCAGACCCATGGAAGAGGCTAAAATCCTTTTTTCAACCAGAAAAGAGCTGATAATCTACAAACGGCTGAACCGATTTTGATGAAACATGTCTAAGAACACTCCCGACTAATACACCTTTCAAACAAAAAAAACTAAATCAAAATCGGTTCATCCGTTCGGGAGCTACGTTGCCTCAGACAGACACACACACACACACACACATACACACACACACAGACACGTCAAACTTACAACACCCCGTCGTTTTTGCGTCGGGGGTTAAAAAAGAAGACTTCAAAATTCAGATGGGCAAAAAAAAATACTACAAACATTATCCGTCTTATCACAAAACGCGATCTAATTTTAGTTCTAGCCTAAAACTGTAAGTCAGTTTATGCATTACCAACTTTTTTCTATTTGGGTAAAGTTCTTAGTGCAAAAATGTCAATTTAGCACTGCACTAAGTTGTCAGTTTTGTAAAAGGAGCTTATTTCGATACCGGTTAAGTTTTAATTTCAAAAACAGGCTCGATGGTTCAAACCATACTTAAAGAAAAACCTCGTTTTGTAATAAAGGAGAAAGAATTTTGGCACCTCAAAGTATCACACACACTAACACATCTGTGGAGTGAGTTGTAGTACAGGGAAAGGTTGAAGGTAGAAGAGCACGTGGCAGGTCTCCAATGCGTTGGACTGCAACCAAGTCAAAACTGCACTCAATGGTCCACTCCACGAATGTTCAAGAAAAGCCACATTACGGAGGAATAGCGACGGATTGTGAAGCTTGCCACCACCCATGATGTGACGACCACGACCACTCTGCCAAGAGTGTGACGACGAAGAAGATTCAAAGTATCTCGTGATACTTAAGTATCTACAAAAGTCCAGTCTTCTCTGAATATCATACCTGCACCCTAATTGCGTTACGCACTATTAAACACAATCTCTATCATAATTGAGGATACTGCTAATGCATTGCTTCATATGTTCGAAAAAAATATCTGCTGGAAAACGCAATGAATGTTGTGGAACTGTCAAACTAGGCTGAGACCTTAGGCTGAGAGAGTTTTTGGCGGGATCGCGTTGCAACATGTCGCACGAATTTTCATGAAATTTTGTGAAATATTAAATTGTATAATTTTGGTAGTGAATTATTCAATTTAGTTACGTGTGAGTGCACAAGTGTAGTGAAGGTGAAAATAAGTGACTAACGTGGACTTTTCGTGTTCCCCCCAAAAACTCCTAATACGTTGTTGTGATGTTACTACTGCTTTACAACAACGACTTTACTTTGACTTGACTGACTAAAGATGACTATGACTTTTTTGTAACTTCGGGCCTGATTTATATGGCCATTTACTTGATCTAAAAGAAAAATTACTTGACAATGCACAAACCATGCGAAGCCAAAAGCCAAAAAAAAAAAAAAAACAGTCCAATACAAGTCCAGTACAGTCCAATAAAATAACCAATTATATGACGTAACTCATACAACCTCCCCCCGAGTGGGTTCGCGATTGATGAAGTCTATTACTTTCTACTAGTGTGAAACGCTAGATGATTTCGGTTTACTACAAATGCCTACAATACGCATTCCGTGTTAGGGTTACCATCTCTAAAATTTGGCAACCAGGACAAGACGCGTGAGAACCCCTGGATTTTAGAGTCCCGAACCCGGACATGTCAACAGGTTTTTCATAAACTGAAAATGTCATAAATCACCATTTTGTTTATTTTCAGAACTAAATTTAATTTAGTCATCTTTTATCATCATTATAAATGTACAGACGCCAGCACATCAAGTTATCCCAAACTGTCAAATTTTCCCAATTGAACATGAATCTTATACTTTTGTGATAAAGTTGAAAATCTATCAAAGAAATTTGACAGATTGGGGTAATTTGATGGGCTGGCGACTGTACCTAACAAAACAATCTTATTACGTTCGTCGGTTGATCGTGGCGTGCGAACACAGTACGTGTGTCGCAGGCGGCCCAAGACTAAACTTTTAAGCCCGGACTACAAATGAAGCCCCGCCCGGACGTTCCCCGGATGCCCTCCAGACTAGGACAAATCCCGGGAAACCCGGACGGATGGCAACCCTAGTTCCGTGTGAACCAAGTCATCAAAATGTTTCAAGAATTTTACTATTCCCTGTCAATACTTTTAGGTTCGTCTTTTGCATTATTTTAAAGAGCATTAGTGTCATTATTGTAAAAACTTTCAAAACAAGCTTGCTCCTTTGAAACCCTACTTCATTTTACTACCGAGCCGTGCCGATATTTACACCACAATAAATTTTATACCCTAAAGTCGGCACTTCTGTATTTTACGCCGAACTTACGCTATCAGCTGGTGAGCAGTGGTTTAAAGTTTAAGGTGAAAGCTACACGGTAACCCACACATAATTTCAAATTTTCTTACGTTTTTCGCAATTTGCTTTATAGCGAAAAATACTGTAAATGTTTGCAAAGTATGTTTTGAACGCGGGGGACTTTGTTTTATAATATGTCTATACATATTACGGCTGCCTTGCGTCTGTCTGTCTTTTCGCGATAAACTCAAAAACCACTGAACGGATTTTCACGCGGTTACGTTATTCATGAAGAAGGTATAACTAGGTGTATAATTTGTTAAATTTTTGTGTAAATTAGTGAACGCAGCGAAACCGCTGACAAGGGCTAGTTGACAATAATTTTCTTAAAGGGGCAGCGCAAGATACCTAGGTCGTGAAATTATATGAGGTATTATATTTTTATTATAATAATTCATCATCATCATTTCAGCCGGAAGACATCCACTGCTGGACATAGGCCTCCCCCAATTTGGGGCTTGCCATAATCGCCACGCTTGGCAGGCGGGTTGGCGATCATAGTATGGTGGTAAAATGCTTAGAGGACGCTGCTGCCCATTCTCTAGTAAGTCCCTTAGTCGCCTCCTACGACACCCACAGGAAGAGATGGGATGGTGCTATTCTTTACGTCCGACACCACACATCTAATAAATTATTACTATATTATTCTATCTTACGATTGAATATCTAAATTTGAATTTCATTGGTTCCCCCTTAACGCTTAAAGCACATTCAAAAACGCGTTACAAACTCTTTTGAAGAAAGCCAAATTAGTATTTTCTTTTTTCAAAGAAACGGAGTTCTCTTGTTTCTTGAAAATTGTAAAAGGATTTTATTTTATTAAGATGTGTTTTGTATGCTGATCTTTTAGTGAGTTTCTGTGACTAATGTCAGGACAAACAAATGCCTATTAAAGTTTATGGGTTATTTCATTTAAAAGTAACTAGAATATCTTTGGTTATGGTGGCTGGTAACAGAATATTCATAAGACGAGATCTTTTGGTGATACCGACTGCTAAGCTAAGCGAATAAATACAGATAATTACAGTTTTGAGATTTTTTTGAATGATTCGAGGAATGAGGAAAGTTTTAACTTTCCTCATTCCTCGAATCATTAAAAAAAATCACTTCTCTGTATCTATTCGCTTAGCTTAAAAGTATAAAATTACATGGCTATAAAAGCAACCGGAAGGGGCGATAGATTAGGTTAAGCTACGCTTGTCCCGGTTGGTCCGTGGATGGGTAACCATCTTTAGATACCAAGACTCCTCCGTGCCTCGGAAAGCACGCTAAGCCATTGGTCCCGGTTGTCATTTGTGGATCTTTGACAGTCATTACGGGTCGTCAGAAGCCCGAAAGTCTTACAACCAGTCTTAACAATGGGTATCGTATAACCCAGTAACTGGGTTGTGGAGGTCAGATAGGTAGTCGCTCCATGTGAAATACTGGTATTCAGCTGCATACGGTTAGACTGGAAACGGACCCCAATATGGTTGGGAAAACGCTAGGCAGATAATAATGTACATAGCTATAAGAGTAGGGGAAGGCCAACGAAACTATAGATGGACTGTGTTTATGGCTAAAAGAGGGTGATTACTGAGAAGTATGGAAGAAAACAAATGACTTCCAGAAAAACACTACAAAGTGAAAAAGTCGGTGACTTTAGATATGTATTAAAAAAAAAAAAAACGAAATTAAAGTTATTTTTCACTTTGTAGTGTTCGCGCCCTCCTGTTCTGGGCTGTGTTGTGTCCACCCAAAAAAAAGAAGGGTTTTCGGGGGCGATGAATCGCTTTACTAGGTTTCGTTTTAAGTTTTAAACGTCTAACAAAAAAAAAAAAACCTAGCAACGATCGGTCATCCAGATATTTACCTTTAAACGAGCAATTTTTGTATAAATGTATTCTGAATCTCGAAAACAGCTCCAATGATTTTCATGAAATTTAGTATGCAAGGGGTTTCGGGGGCGATAAATCGATCTAGCTAGAGTTAATTTTTAGAAAACGCCAATTAAAAAAAAACCGAACAAAGCTCGGTCATCCAGACATTAATAATAACGTTATATCATAAGATTATTCATTACCTAAAATTCAGTTTTTCAGCCCTAATGTGTCACCTAATAAATAAACTATCATCAATTTTTATAAAATTATAGCGTCCCAAAACAAATTTTTGAAAACTCTCTTCTCCCTTACCGGCAACTATTAAATAATAATCAATCTACAATACTAAGTAGGGTGGGCAGAAATGGTAGTAATTTGACAATATTGCTCACAGCAGGCTGACTGCGAGGCGCGTGCTAAATTAACTTATTGTTAACCTGACGTTATTGTTGTTAATTATGTTTGTTTGTTAATAGGTAATTAAGTTTTTGAATTTGAATTAAATTTCTAACTTTTTCTTCGTATTGTTGTATCTAAGTTAGTATAGACCGTAGTTAGTCACTTAAGTTTTTTACAGTCTATAGTAATAGTAATACTTAATCCAATTATTTGACTTTGTTTTAATAAAGTACATTCATTATACATAAGTGTGGAAACGATGCACCCAGAATAAAATTACCATACCAAAATATGTCCGTGTGGTGCCGGACCATCCCATTTCTTCCCGTGGGTATCGTAGAAGGCGACTAAGGAACTAGAGAATGGGCAGCAGCGTTCTCTATTCATTTTACCATCATACTGCGATCACCAAACCCCCCTTTTGGGGGTCTTTCGGCTGTAATTATGATGACCAAAATATGTAGTTGAAAATAATGAAATTGAAGCAATACAGATAAATTAATGTTATGATAGATACATTTGCTCACATATTTACAAACATTGTAAAAGTAAGTATACGATTTTCCTAGAATATTAACAAGTAATAAGTCAGTGTGTGTGCTAGAGTAGTCACTGAGTGTAAATCATTACATGGAAATGCACGCTGGCTTTTATTCAAGAGACCAGCACCCTAATTGCATAACTTACGATTAATCATAATCGGTTTCGTTTTCACAGTTTAGCAATATTCATTGCGTTATTTACGTTGCTGAGCAGACACTTGTTTCGAACATATGAAGCAATGGTTTAACAATCCGTTTCAAAACGATACAGATTATGATGAATCGTGAGTTACGCAATTAGGGTGCTGGAGTCTATTTTTTTAACGGCATTAGTAAATACTCCGTATCGATACGGGAGCAAACGAATAATATGCCACGCGTTCAAAATGGCATACCGTTACGAAACGTCAATTTATTTTTTAGTCACCAATTTTGTCGTCAAATGAACAATGCACAAAATACTTATAATCTTAGTATCGGGTGTTGAAAGCGTGCCATAGCCCCATATAGCCCCATACGCCATAGCTCCGTAGCCCCATATAGCCCCTAAGTTGTACCGATGCTAAAGTTTCACTACCTATGGTTGGTAATTTTATGGTGTAATGTTACATGTAATGGTGGGTTTTGAGAGTCGTAGGCACATGTTTTAGTTTTATAGTCAGTGATAATATAATATTTATTCATTCTTCGGAATTCGTGGGCGGTTGCTACCAGTCAACATTTTAGTTGAATAAAATGGAATGCTTAATCATATACAGCGTAATTTTTTTACCAGTGCGCAAACTGTAAACATAAAATCAGCATATAAATCTAGACCTCCAGCGTAGACATTTTTCGTCGGTTATACAAAAACAATTCAGCTGTTCCATACATTTCGACCCTGATTTTTTTTTGAATAACCGACGAAAAATTTCCGAAATTTTTCGTCGCTATACGCTAGGGGGTGTAGAATGATATGCTGAATTCATGGTTACAGTTTGCGCACTGGTTAAAATTTTATCTTGTATAATACTTTAGATATTTTAATTAGGTACCTTAGAGGCCGAATGAGCTGTAGACCCCTGCCACAGGCAGAAGGTGTCCTCTTAGAAGATGGTGGGACGAGCTGAAAAAAACAAACGAACAGTGGTCCCCTTTAGCCCTGGATCGAAAGAACTGGAAGTCATGGATGGAAGCTTCTGCCCAGCAGTACCATAATCAGCCTGTAATGTTCCCACTGCTGAGACACAAACCTCCTCTCAGTATGAGAGGGAGTGCGCCGTATCCACCACGCAGGCCCAGTGCGTGTTGGTGGATGTCACATGTCTTCGAATTTTTGGTTCTTGTACATGCCTGCTGTTGCCTTACGATGTTTTCCTTCACCGTTTTGAGAGCAGTGGTGATGTTAATTTCACAAAGTATTGCGCCTGTCTGGGTTCTGACCTACGAGGTTAGCACTGGGCCACCAGACCTTCTTACTTCAATATCAAGTTTTTTTTTTTTTGTGTGTGAAATCATCAAATGACTTCTCCTACTGAGTAGAGCAGAAGGGCGTGTCAGACTTTTACTGACTAAAACCCACCCGTGTTCCCTCAGTAGCCCGTATGGCAGGGGCTGTGGTATCTCTTTCGAACAAACCCGCACCCCTGGCAGGCATCGGCCCTTGCGGACCCCACCAGTGGTTGCTGACATCTTTGACGGCGCGGGTGTGGAACATAACGTGCCGTCCCGTCTACCACTTTTCGGCCGCAGGGGATTGGGAGACGGCTGACGCTATACCGACACTCCTCTTCCCCTGCGGCCCCACCGCGTCCGCCATCAAACGGTGGCGGCCCCGTCCAGGCCACGGAAGGGAAGAGCGCTGCTCAGAAGCACCGGCACTTCTCCTCTACCGCAGCCCGTAACCCTCAGCCGCGATGCCTCCCATTCGACATCGCGGCCCACCTCAGTTGCGGTGCACCTCACCGCAACCTACTTTTTGGCCGCTACGTCAATGGCTTGAAGGCAAAAGCCCTGACGAGCGGCCCCACCTTTGGGTTCCTCTTGGTTTCACCGTGGCTGGAATCCACGGTTACTGAGCCCACCCGCAACGACAATGCGGGAACCCACTCGGGGGTGTTCAATATCAAGGTTCACACAGGTACCTGTCTCCATTATAAACTCACTATATCTTCATCATTTTCATCATCATCATTTCAGCCGAAAAACGTCCACTGCTGGACAAAAGGAGGGTTTTGCCATAATCGCCACGCTTGGCAGGCGGGTTGGCGATCGCAGTATGGTGATAAAATGCATAGAGAACGCTGCTGCCCATTCTTTAGTAAGTCCCTTAGTCGCCTTCTACGACACCCACGGGAAGAAATGGGATGGTGCTATTCTTTTACGTCCGGCACCACACGGCACGCTATATCTTCAAAACACAATAAAATTCCCAATAAAAGGATATCCTCGCCACTTTTATTCAAAACCACGCCTTTATTGAACAAGAAAGAAATTCGAAGTGATCTTATTTCGGAAGCAAGGTGTGTACAATGTGAAGACAGTGTCCTTTATCTTTGTAAAGAATGGCGACAAAATACATACTTTTTTATGGTTATATTGACTGTTTATTTTTAAAGGGAAGTAGAAACATTAGTTGTTATGCATTATTAAAAAGGCCAATAAGCATTAGTACTTAAGTTTGTTAAGTACTAGATGACCGCACAGACGTTGTTCTGTCCGAACTATGAATATTGAATTCGCATTGGTACATGGTCGTTAAGTTTTCATAAATTTTATAATGTCACGCGCAACTTTCTTATTTTTTTGTTTCATAAGAACCTTCTACTAACAATAACAAACACAACAAAAAAAAAAAGAATTAGCAAAATTGGTCCAGCCGTTTACGTGTGATGCCGTGATCAAGAGAAATAGGGATTAATTTTAATAAAGGTCCATACATTCGAAATTGACGTTTTGTCGAACTGGCCACTTTGATTTCAAATATGTGGCGTTTGGTTAGGAATTCCAAATTCAAATTTATTTCATATTTAGGCTGTTGTATTTGTGTTTCGAATTCAGTGATTCTTTTTTTTCGTACCATTTGTTTTTTTTTTTTTGAGGTTTTGCGTTATGTTCACAATGAAATATAGAAAAAAAAATCGTTTTATTTACAAAATTAAATATGAGTGGTACTGTGGCACCAGCGCAGCTGAAACTAAATGTATGGAAGAGCAGTGCAAGCCCAATGGTTACAACAGCTCGTAGGTCGTAGGTTCAAACCCAGACAGGCGCTTCATTTTATGTAAATAGTTTCCTTACCACTGCTCTAAAAACGATGAAGGAGAACATCAGAACCGAAAATTCGAAGAAATGTGATACCAACCCGCTGTGGGCCCGCGTGGTGGATTATGGCCCACTCCATCTCACAGAGAGGTCGCCGGTGCCCCAGCAGTAGGAAAGTTATGGGTTGATAAAATACCTATAGAAAAAGAAGAATGAACAACAAAATACAATCCAAAATCAATGCAAAAGCCCGACCGGGATTCTAACCCTAGTGAAATAGTTTGTAAAACATTTTTTGCGCCACTGACCACACCCCCTATAGTACAATAGTTAGGAAGAAGGGTGTAGCGTTACCTTTGTTACAATGTTATTGTACATCTACTTATAATATCGAGGTAAGCCACGGTCAAATACTCGATAGAATAATGTTTAATTGTGAGACTGTAAATAAACTTGAAAAACTCCTACTGTGTGACTAAAGGGCTGGCCTATTCTTAGGTCAAAGAATCAGCATTGCCATCCAACATGGCAACGCTGCCAGCCTTTTGGGCACTTTTCCCACTGACAGCGATGCCGACGAATTCTTTGATGCTCAGTGAGGTCTTCCCTTTTTAACTTTATATATACTTGTACATACTGTCTAACTTTTATTTTTATACTTATGCTTAATTAATAACAAAAGATGATTCAATTACAAAATATTTTGATTTACTGTGTACAGTACAACAATTTTCTTAATTTCCCTCGGGAATCATCGCATTCAAAAATACATAATTCGATTGCAGACGAACTTTCCTCCCATTTTAAAAATAAATTATATTCATTTAAATTACTATTAACAAATCTTTAAACAGTCTAGTCTATGTATAAGTGAGTCTTTGTTACTATCATTTAAACTGTCTGACCGATGATCTTATGAAGACCGCTGGATGTGAGAAGCACAAGACGGCTCGAAGTGGAGGAGCCTGGGGGAGGCCTACTTCCAGTAGTGGACGTCTTTCGGCTGAAATGATGATGATGATGAATCTGTTTGCATGCCCTAGTTACGGTAGTTGGTATGGATAATTTTAAAGTAAACATCTGTAACATTTCTTCGCGTGGGTGTCGTAGATGGGCGACTAAGGGACTAGAGACTGTGCAGCAGCGTTCTCTATGCATTTGACCACCATACTGCGATCACCAACCCGCCTGCCAAGCGTGGCGATTATGGAAAATCCCCCCTTTTTGGGAGAGGCTTATGTCCAGCAGTGGGCGTCTTTCGGCTGTGATGATGATGATTATAACATGTACCCACTTTCCGTGTAAATAAAGAACTATTCTATTATATTATATTCCAAGTCGATTGAGAGCGTCCGGTCTGCACTAAGGGTAACTGATAGAAAGCCGACGACTCATGAAGAATTTTGGCGAGGGACATTAAGGAAATAGTTATACTGTAAGTAGCTTCTTTACCGTTCGGACCACTTGGTTAGTTCATCAATGAACGGGTCATAGGGAGAGTTGAAGACAGATAGGCAGTCGCTCTATGTAAAATACTGGCATTCAGCTGCAACAGTTAGACTGGAAGCTGACCCCAACATATTTGGGAAAAGGCTAGGCAGTTGATGATGATGAGGGAGATTTGAATTGTTGCAATCAATCAACTCAGCCTATCGCAGTCCACTGCTGGACATAGGCCTCTCCCAGGCTGCGCCACAACACTCTATCCTCCGCCTTCCGCATCCAGTCTGTCCCAGCCACCTTTTTAAGGTCGTCGGTCCATCTAGCTGGTGGGCATCCCACAGTACGCTTGCCGATACGCGGTCTCCACTCCAGGACTCGTCTGCTCCACAGACCATCAGTCCTTCGACAAACATAGCCAGCCCACTGCCACTTCAGTTTTCTTACTCCGCAAGCTGTGTCGGTAACTCCGGTTCTTTTCAGGATAGTAATCAACCTTAAAGCCTTGTATCACCATTTCAGCCGAAAGACGTCCACTGTTGGACATAGGCCTCCCCCAGTTCCGTCACTTCGACCGGTTCTGTGCTTCCCGCATCCAGCGAACTTCATGTCTTCCGGTCCCATCGGCCATCTGTTCTGCGAGCACTGTGCCCTGCCCACTGCTACTTAATTTTGGCAATTCTTCGGGCTATGTCGGTTACCTTGGTTCTCCTAAGGATCTCTTCATTCCTGATTCGATCACGTAGGGAAACGACAAGCATAGCCCTCCCCATTACCCTTTGGGTGACTTTAAGACTTCTTATGAGGCCCATTGTGAGCGACCACGTTTCGTTTCAATATGTCATCATTAAGATATACCATTTCCATATTTTTGTGAATGAAGTGTGTCATGAAATGCGCATAGGGTACGTGCATTATACATCCCAAAAACCGCCAAGCGAAACTGGTTGTTTTGTTAAGTAATTTAGTACAGGCTTCCGTAAACACGCGTGATGCAACTCTCGTGGAACAGTTTCCATGAAAACTTCATGGAAATTGTTCTACACGATTCGCGTCGCACCAGTCTTCCAGCCTTCGCAGGCTTAAACCGTCAGGATAATCACATTATTATCACATAAATTAATTAGTTACATATTACATTAACTTCCTTACATATGTCACTCTTCATTGACAGGCAATTAAAGTTATCATCATGGCTGCTTAAGTAATTACAATTTATTTACTTGTACTGTTGTACTTGATTGTAATCGTGCTAATTGACAGTCGTTTGATTTGTTTTTCGTTTGTGTTTCAGTGATTCAGTATGTGTAACTTAACATAACATTACACACACATCACGCCCAATTTCCTCATCCTTGGGACTAGGTACCTAGAGGTAAGTGACGTAGCTCGAAAAAGCCAAGTAACAGTGGGCAGGGCTCATTGCTCGCAGAACAGATGGCCGATAGTGCCGAAAGGTTCGAATGGCGACCGCGTACTTGAAGACGTAACGTTAGAAGACTTCCCACAAGGTGGAACAATGACCTGGTGAAGATTGCACGAAGAGCACAGGAATCCGCTGGACGTGAGAAGCACAGAATCGGTCGAAGTGGTGGAGCTTGGAGGATATCTATGTCTAGCAGCGGCGAGGTATCAATTTATCTAAAAGAGAAGCCTAAGCGAAGTCGGCTTTAACCTACTGACTTATCAATAAAGAATACTTACTATCATTCTAAAATTAATATAAGAATGTAAGGAATTAAATACAATAAAATTGAACAGCTGAAAACCCAATTAAATGTGCAATATTCCTCCATCTCATTCTCGCTTACGCATTTTTCTATAGCGGTCTCTGTCATAACCGTACAGCGGTTTGGTCTCATCCATATCAAGCGGTGCCACGTATGACGTAACCTAAAGTGATATGGGATCGCTTTTGTATGAATTTGTAGTTACCGATTATGACATTTTGGCGCCGGGTTAATTTAGTGTAATACAAAGCTAAAAATAACCGTTTTTGTTATTTGAACGTTATGATAAGTTAAATACCCGTAGTGTAACTATATTTTTTGACCATAGTAGCCACTATTGACGTGTCATTAGTTGCCGATGCGGATTCCCGAAAGGAAGCCGGTAGGAATCGTGTTATATGGTTCTTTCGCCACTGATGTCTAGCACTGGACGTTTTTCTGCTGAAATAATGATGATGATGATGATGGGTTGCGGCAAGTTTGGGACCCTTTGATCAGGAGCGGGTCAGCAGTTTTTCCATTTCAAGTGATTGTCGCACAGATGGAGCTTTTAGCTCATTGATAAAGAAGAAAAACCCAGTGGTAATGGCCGATACTCACGAGTTGTAGGTCGTGGGTTAGAACCCAAGACGGCACTTTACTTTATGTAAAATATTTAATTACCACCGCTCTCAAAATGTTAAAGGAAAACATTGTGAGAAAACTGTTCAAGAAACAAAAAATTTAAGACACGTGACGTCTACCAACCCGCAATAGCCCCGCGTGGTCGATAATGGCTCACTCCCTCTCACAGAGAGGAGGCCTGTGTCCTAGCAGTGGGAACATTATAGGCTGATAATTATAAACAGAAGAACACAAATGGAAGAAGAAACTACCGTTCTTCTCCTGCCAGTGGTGCGGGTTGTTCGAAAGAGATACCGCAGCCCCTGGCATACAGGCTACTGAGGGAACACGGGTGGGTTTTAGTCAGTAATAGTCTGACACGCCCTCCCGCTCCACCCAGAGCGGGAAAAGTTATTTGATGATTTCCCACCCTCAAAAAAATAACAATTCCTCTTGGCATAGAGTATAGGTAATCCCATATTCACAATTTGAAAAAAAAAAAACAAATACCGTTACTAAAAAAAACATCACGTGTCAACAAAAAAACAAACCTTTTTATACCAACAGAAGCTTCCGAACACGTCCAACAGAGGGCGTTGTCCACATTGAATTAAAACTCAATTCGTAGCTAATTCTCTCTTCATTATAAGTTTATATCACAGACAATGCTATAAATACGCGGCGCAGTGGGACGCGACTAACATTAGTGCCACTGCATTATAAAGTAAAAAGATCAACAGTCGTCCTTTTTGGCAGGAACAAGGCATAGGAGGTAGCGGGAGCGGGGAGTGTAGATTTACGTTTGAAAGGAGTTTATTTATCTAACCATTTATGCTCACACTTGTAAACAGACAAGACGAAAGGAGCAAAAATAAAGTTTTTTTTTCCACTGAAATATCTTCCAGTACACCTGCGATAGGGGAAAAGATTAAAAAGATATGTAGGTAGACAAAGTGTGTAAATAGTAGAGGGGAAAACATAAAATCAAAAATTAAAGTAAAACATTTATTTTGCAAATAATACATAAGCTTATCACAAAAATGTAAACTAAATAACTAAACAAATAAAAACAAAAGGACACTTAGGCGTCGAAGTATCGTCCGCGTCGCTGTCATCAGGAAATGTGTGTGTCAAGAGTTAGCATTGCCACGTTGAATGGCAATGCTAATTCGTTGGCTGAAGAATGACCCAGCCCTCTGGTCACGTGAAGTGTCGACCAGCCGGCGAGAAATTTCCTTAAAGAGGAGAAGTGGGCTCGGGCCCCATGACCCGAGCGTTTCGACCCCAAACGGCTCAAAACTGTAGTTCCTCATTAGGTTACAGTATTTACGCCGCTTGAGGGTCTCAGTAGCCGCAGCAGCGGCACCAGCACAGCCCGCCGTGCTAGGAACATGAGATGGCGCAAGGGTGTCGACACAGGTTGCATCCCACACCAGAGGTCTACCCATCTTCCAAGGCAATAACGTCATACCGTCTGGTCTCTTCCCATCGTCACGTACCAAGCCGTTAATTAAAGTATAATTTAAATAAACACATACAATATGAGAATATACATACATACAAACATACTTTAAAAAAAATAGTAAAATATTGATAATTATAATGTAATTTAAATAATAAATGCAAGAGCAGTTATTACAAGGTGGAGAGATAATGTTCTTTCACTCTTCTTTTAAATACTGCAACATTTATGATACAAATACAAGTAATACTGGGCCTATGGCCTGTAATTATAACCCAAGGTTGGATAAAAGGCTGCTCTATCTTATTTCCAAGGAACCTATCTACATATGGTATCTTTTTAATAATAAGTTGATGCTTATATCAACTTAGTTTCACCATTTCTAACACGGCACTTTATCTTTTCCAAAAGTGTGAAACCCTCATTTCAAACTTATATTTCCACGCATTATCTATGCTTCTTGTCCAACTTCAAGAACGGTAAGGGAAGTTGTTTTTCTACACAAATCACTGACTATCACCACCCGGTCTTGTGGATCAGAAAGGGGTATATTTATAAGAGTTGCTTAAAGTTATGAGATGCTTGAACGTCAACACTTTATAGTTAAATAGTCACTAATAACTTTCTTAATTTTAAGCAATGTTTACGGGGTATTGAGACGTATTTAGGCCTAGGGCTACGTTATAGTTTTGTTTCAAAGCTTTTAGAAAAAACTGATCCTTATTCTTAATAATCGCGTCAATCTACTTCATAAGCGCTCTCCACTCACAGCTCGTACCACACCCTAAAGCGCAGTTCACACGTCACCCGCTGAGCACATTAGCATTGTGTCAGATAATCTGGCGCCCCGCTGTCTCCCATTGTGCCACCGACCTAATCGCGACAACCCGAAAATGGAGAGGTGTGACCCTGCCTTTAGTGTAGAGGTTCAGTATAAAATGTCGGTATAATCCGGGCTATATGGAAGATTACATGAATGATGAGGGTGATACTCGTGTCCGGTGTGAGCTATATGTGAATAGCTCATGTCATGGTGGAAATATTAGCTAGTGAACAGACTTTTTAGTGGGGCGGGCTCTCCAGGAAATCACGTAGATCTTATAATGCAAGATGGATACTGTGACTAGTTTAACATTTAGATTGAAATACCTAAGGTACACTTGCGACATCAGTGATGGGCCAGTGGAGAGCAGTGTTGCCATCAGTGGTGACGGCCGCTACTTACGTGTTGTAGGTCTTACGTTTGAACCCAGGCGCTTTATTTTGTGTCAAGTATTTCATAAGCACTGTTCTAAAAAATTGGTGAAGAAAAACATCGTGAGGAAACCGGCATGTCCTAGGACCTAAAATTCTTACTTTTTACTTAGGTACGTAAAAAATTACATCTTCGCTCTTTACCTTAAATATACATATAACAACAGTTTTACTAATGAGAGATTTCATTATGCTTCCAGCCAGTCAATTTTTGAACCGACGAAAAAACGAAGGAGGTTACTCAATTCGACGCGTATATTTTTTTTTTTTTTTTATGTATGACCACGCATAACTTTTTCCAGAGTTGTCCGATTTTGATAATTCTTTTTTTATTGGAAAGGGTATACCCCGAAGTTGGTCCCATATAAATTTAGAAGAAAAATTCCAACCCTAAGGGTAAGAAAACAGGGGATGATTGATTGTTTACTCACAGATTTTAATACTGAGTTGTGTATTACAAAAAGTAATCAAAAATTAAGCATGTAGTAATTAGTAGATTATAGCCACAAAAAATTATAAAATAAAAACTTTTTAACAAAAAAATTAAACCGCCGAAAAACCGAAAAGTAAAAAATAATAAACTAGCTTTGTCCAACCCCAATAACTAAGTTCGGAAGTCGGTGACTTTGGATATGTATTTAATTATATGTCACCGCCTTCCGAACTTAGTTATTGGGGTTGGACAAAGCTAGTTTATTATTTTTTACTTTTCGGTTTTTCGGCGGTTTAATTTTTTTGTTAAAAAGTTTTTATCTGAAATAGTCTTGTTCAGAATCCAACACAAAAGATTTTCCAATTTGAGACTCGAGGTTTCTTAAAATTAGGGATCAGTGTCCAACCACACCAATAGGTCCACAGTCCTCTACGGAACCCAAACGGTGTTAAAACAAAAAACACGAAACCTTTCCGCCTCGGTAGCGGCTTCAATTTGTTTTTGATGATCCCGCGATGTATAGAAATGTCTTTTTTATATGCCCAAGCGCAGAATGAATCGGTTTTCGGAAAGCCACGGAAGCTGGGTTGGTGTGTGCCACTTTGGAGATTGTGAATGCAGGATGAGGATAACATACACACCACATTATTGTGTAGTAGATGAGGTTTTCGGAAGGGGTATCGTGTTAACTAGTAACTGGGTTGTGGAGGCCATAAAGGCAGTCGCTTCATGAAAAATACTACTAGTATTCAACTGCATCTGCAAAGCTGGAAACTGAACCCAATATACCAGGAATACAGTTATGAGAACAGCACCCTAATTGCGTAACTCCCGATTCATCATAATCTGTATCGTTTTGAAACGGATTGTTAAACCATTGCTTCATATGTTCGAAAAAAGTGTCTGCTCAACAACGTAAATAACGCAATGAATATTGTATTTTTTTTTATTTTTTTTTGAACTGTGAACACGAAACCGATTATGATTAATCGTAAGTTACGCAATTAGGGTGCAGGTCATTGTAAAACGTGCCAATACATATTTCTAGAGTTATCGATTCGCTCACAGCTATATTCGCTTCGTGCAAGTCGTCTCACAACACACACACATATACTTCAATCGAAAGACACGGCACGTTTGAATGATATGCACTTTATTGCATTTACTTGACCTGTTCTAGTGTTTTCCTAGGACATCGGGGTCGGCTTCCAGTTTTACAGAAGCAGCTGAATATTAGTATTTTACATGGAGCCGGACTTAAAAGAATAGAACCATCCCGTTTCTTCCAGTGGGTGTCGTAGAAGGCGACTAAGAGACTTACTGGAGAATGGGCAGCAGCGTTCTCTATGCATTTTACCACCATACTGCGATCGCCAACCCGCCTGCCAAGCGTAGCGATTATGGCAAAACCGCCCTTTTGGGGGAGGCCCATAGGCCTCCCCCAAAAGGGCGGTTTTGCCATATCCAGCAGTGGACGTCTTTCGGCTGACATGATGATGATGATCTAAAAATTATTCACCCGATTCGAGCGAGTTAATTCGTGCGAATTGACTAATAAGCCGAAATAGAAGTCGAAAAACTCTAATACTTTAACAGAGAAATTATTTCTTTGAAGACCAGCCAAATCCCCAAGTCACAATAGGAGCACACCAAATCAAGGTCGTGTTTTTGTCCAAATTCAATATTAATAAATTCTTTAGTTTGTCGAGTGCAAAACAAAAGAATCGCATCCACAGAAGATGTGTGATTCCGGTCCCAGATTCGATTCCGTGTCATTGCGTTTTTGTATCTGAATTATTTTCTGTTTTTTTTTTTTTTTTGTTTTGTTTATCTTGAGCCAGTGATACATCAGATGTTTTGGGGTTTCAAAGGTCGTCAGTTTGTTTTATTTCAAGGTTTATCTTATGGATGAGTAAATTTCCTGTTTACAGCAAAGATTAAGTCGGTTTTGGTGACCTAAATGTGTTGAAGATAATAATTTCAAAAGAATGTTATTTTTCTTCTCCTTCTCTCATATCGGCATCAACAGAATCAAACTATAACGGTCCCACTGTTGGGACATAGGCCTCCTCTCTGTGAGTAGGAGTGGGCCACATAATACACCACGCGGACCCAGTGCGAGTTCTGATGTAACATGTCTTCGAATTTTTGGTTCGAGGCTCACAAAACGGTGAAGGAAAAAATTGTGAGGAACATGTTGTAAAAACAAAAATTCGGACACATGCGACATCTACCAACCAGTGTGGCTTATTATGTGATGAAAAGCACATAGCATTGGAGGAATGTGCTTGCTGGAGTTCTGAAGACTTCTATAAACTGACAGTTGACAAGTGACAGCTTGATGTGTTAAGCCACAGATAACAGAGAAAGAAGGTTTGATTTTCTTTGATTATTTAACTTAAATATGGCAAAATTGTCGACATGGCTCACAGAATTAGCAAGCTGAAGTGGCAATGAGCCGGCCTCATTACCCGTAGAACCGATGACCGTTGGAGTAGACGTGTTCTTGAGTGGAGACCGCGAATCGGCAAACGTAATAATATAATATACCAAGTAGTAGAAGTACCATACTACAGGTATGTGCCCGACCCAGTTCTCGAGAATGGTCACGCCACATTGTATTGGGATCGATCTATCATCACTGACAGGACTATTGTAGCCAATAAGCCTGATATTGTGGTGATAGATCGACGAGAGCGTCGTACAATGATTGTTGATATTGCTGTCCCCCATGACGAGAATCTCGTGAAAGCTGAGCAAGATAAGAAAATCAAATATCTTGACTTAGCTCGCGAGGTTGTCGACATATGGGACGTGGACTCAGCAATCATTGTACCGATAATCATTACAGTAAATGGCCTAGTAGCGAAGAGCCTCGACCAACATCTCAGGAGGCTCTCATTGCACGGCTGGATCAAGGGCTTGATTCAGAAAGCAGTACTCCTAGACACGGCACGCATAGTCAGGAGGTTCCTTTCTCTAGAGCGCTGACCACCGGCATCTTGGACCCTGCTCCTGATGCCGATGGGCCACTATTTTTTATATTTTTAAATGTTTTTTTTAATGATTTTTGTAAAAATATTTAAAATTAAACTAAATAAGTATAAAAATGAAATAAAGGATAATAATATAACATATTTTTATTTGATCTGACAACATTGGGGCATTGATTAATACAAAGAACTTATCAAACTGAGGTTATTATTTATAAAATTAATAGGTAAGTACAGATCATGTTTATTTATCCCTGCCGCACAAGCAACCAGACAGCGTGTCTTAGTATTGGTGCATAGTGTTGTTCAGCTAGGGTTTTTAAAATACTATTGCTGCTAGCCCTCATTCTGCTTATTAAGGATGCAGTCTTCTTAAAAGTCGTCAGTTCGTGCTACAGCAAACATGCTAGACGCGCTGCAGAACCGGGGCAACCTCAACAGTACTCTGAAGCCATTATTATATTGGACACGCAGGACATCTAGAGCTCTCCGCGTATAGTTGGACCACAAATTGCCCGTGTAGAATCCTTGACAATAAGCTTTAAACAAAGTTATTTTAACCCCGTTACTACAACGAGCGAATCTGTGAGCCAACATGTTGCATCTGGCTGCTAGTGCCCTGTGCTCACGATCCATATCTGCCTGATCCTTGAGGTAAGGTAGGACGCCTCAGGCTAGGTGGAGTGACGATCTTCGCAGGGTGACTGGTAGCAACTGGATTAGAGTTGCCGAGAATTGAGCTGAATAGCGTGCAATTGGAGAGGCCTTTGTCCAGCAGTGGACTGCTTTAAGCTAATGATGATGACGATGATGTCAAAATCTTTGGTGCTTCTTTTGACGGCCCACTCCCTCTTACTGAGCGGAGGTCTGTTTCCTGACACTGAGAACATTTTTATATCTTCTATCTAACAGGCCAACTCTTTGACAACTACTATACCTGTAAATGGTATAATTCAATTTGATGCTGTAGAGTTTGAAAAGGATCCAAGTCGGCATCTATAACCACTCGTTAACATTAAATAATAATAATAATACATTTCAAAAATACATTTTTCTTAACAAACCAGGTGGAATTATGTCAAAATCTGTCCATAATTCGAACTGAAGGGCATGATCGCAGAGGGTCAAACCCTTCGGTACACAATACATTAGAACGCATTATTGTATTTTTTTTTTGTTAACCCGTCATAATCTGTACTAAATATTATTATTGTGTATAAATAGTGTATTGAGTATATGGCTTATTTTGTGGTGATGCTTTTGGAATTTGCTTTGATAGAGGGTAAGCGGAGGATTTGTAATGGTCTTGTCATTTTGCTTCTTCATTTATTTTTAGCCGACTACGGCGAAAGAAAAATGAGGAATTTTATTTTGACAGGTAGGTATGTCTGTATGTGGGTACGTATGTCCATGAGTTCCGTCATAACTTCTAAACTACTTATCATAATTTGACAAACGAGATATCGTTGGAAGCGTCTTGATTCGACTCGTTAAAGGCAATGTAACATCACAATAAATTCAATATGGCGCCCTCTAGAGAACATGAAACGATTGACAAAACATTGTTTTATTATTGATTTAATTTATTTTCGGAAATTTTATTTGAGAGATAAAAACATTAAAGAATTGTTTTTTTTTTCATATACACCCATTTCTTGTCTTTTGGTGACTGTTCGTAGTAGATGAAAGTCGAGACCATATCTAATATACTACCATCAAAATCTATTACCATCGTGTCCATTTCGTAAGTAAATACTTATCGGTCATACAAGCAAATTGAATGCTTTGCTCACAGCATCAATGTGGCTTCACTGCACTTCCATTGTGAGCACTTTTGTTGCTCATCCGATCAGCTATGGCTACCTGTGTTGGTTTATACACACTGGGTGATTTTAAAAAGTATTGAAGAGGGCGTAGTACAATGGTAAAATATTATTCACTTTACTCCTGGAATATCTCCGTTTAGCCTATGATGCGATGCTATGATCAATATCATCATCATCATTTCAGCCGAAAGACGTCCACTGCTGGACATAGGCCTCCCCCATAAGGGGAGGGGGTTTTGCCATAATCGCCACGCTTGGCAGGCGAGTTGGCGATCGCAGTATGGTGGTAAAATGCATAAAGAACGCTGCTGCCCATTCTCCACTAAGTCCCTTAGTCGCCTTCTACGACATCCAAGGGAAGAAATGGGATGGTGCTATTCTTTTACGTCCGGCATCACACGGAACCTTATGCTATGATCACAGCATTATAATAGATAAATAACAAAATCATTTTATTTCAGAACCCCGTTACCTGGGTAATACGATACACTTTGATAAGACTAATAGTTGTCACACTTTCGGGCTTCTGTAGACTCGTAAGGGGCCATCCATAAATTACGTCACACGTTAGGAAGGGTTCAACGAAATGTGACATTGTGTGACAAGGGCCAGGGGGGTCAAAAGCTTTGTCACGTCACATGTTAAAAACTTACATACTTACTAAAACTCTACTTAACTACTCTTACTTCTAAATAAGTAACCACCTGTGACAAGGACGGTGGGGAGGGGTCAAAAAACCATAAAATTTGTGTGACGTAATTTATGGATGGCCCCTAACGACTGTCAAAGATCCACGAATGACAGTCGCGACCAACAGAGTAACGTAATTCCCGAGGCACGAAGGGATATTGGTATAGATGGTCATCCAAACGCGGTAAACGTAGTTCAACCAAACTACAAAACTTACCTTGGAACTTGGTAAGTAGTGTAGGTACTATCTTATTTAAAAATAGCCAAGTAAAAATACCTAAAATGAACCTTAGGACAATTTACAGACGCAAAGTAATAAAATAATGGACACTTCAAAAAATTAACCAGTGTACAGCGCTCTTCATCCACAAAAGTGCAACACACCCCGCTGTGTACAATAAGCCGTAACAAATATTTAGCAAATAATACCTCGTGTGGCTCCGGCTTTACGTTGAGTGTACACGCCCTTATATTTTGGAATACAACTTGGACATTGAATTTCCATTTTTTTTTTTTTTTTTTTCTAAAACGATTATTGTTGTCATGGAGAGCGTCGTAGTTTATACAGCTACGTACCATGGGGTCTCAGGTTTGAACCTCGTGTTGTGGCAACTTTGATTAGGTTTCATCATCATCATCATTTCAGCCGAAAGACGTCCACTGCTGGACACCCCAAGCTCCTCCACTTCGACCGGTTCAGTGCTTACCGCATCCAGCTTATTCCTGGTTTGAGTTTCATAAAGTCAAGGAAATCTTGAGGGGTACCTATTGTGTTGCCTAGTAACTTGGTGGCAGTGATGGTCGCGGGTTCGAACTTAGACAGGCGCTTACTATGTGTAGCTTAATCAGCCTATAATGTCCCCACTGCTGGGACACAGGCCTCCACTCTGTGAGAGATCATCATTTCAGCCGAATGACATCCACTGCTTGACATAGGCCTCCCCCAGGCTCCTCCAGTTCGACCGATCTTGTGCTTCCCACATCCAGACGATACCCGCGGCCTTCACAAGGTCACAGGTCCACCTTGTGGGTGGCCTTCCCACTCTACGTCTTCCGGTACGCGGTCGCCACTCCAGAACCTTTCGGCCCCATCGGCCATTTGTTCTGCGAGCAATGTGCCCTGCCCACTGCCACTTAAGTTTGGCAATTCTTCGGGCTATGTCGATTGCCTTGGTTCTCCTGCGGATCTCTTCATTTTTGATTCGATCGCGTAGGGAAACTCCGAGCATAGCCCTCTCCATTGCCTTTTGGGTGACTTTAAGCCTTCTGATAAGGTTGTGAGAGATAGTGGGCCGTAATCCACCACGCGCCCACTGCTGGTTTGTAGATGACACAAACCAGAACTGGGCCTTCGAATGTTTGGGTCTAGGGCACACCGGTTTCCTCACAATGTTTTCCTTCACCGTTTCGCCTATAGATATATATATTTCAGAATCAATTCACAATTGCCAGAGATATCGGGCTTGTGGCTAAGTAACAATAGCTGCGCGGGTCGATCGATCAGGTTAAGCTACGCTTGCTGCGGTTGGTCCGTGGATGGGTGACTATATTTACATAACAAGACCCCTCCGTGCCTCGGAAAGCACGTTAAGCCGTTGGTCCAGGCTGTCATATGTGGATCTTTGACAGTCGTTATGGGTCGTCAGAAGCCCGAAAGTCTGACAACCAGTCTTACCAAGGGGTATCGTATTACCCAGTAACTGGGTTGTGGAGGTCAGATAAGCAGTTGCTCCATATAAAATACTGGTATTCAGCTGCATCCGGTTAGACTGGAAGCCGACCCCAACATAGTTGGGAAAAGGCTAGGCAGATGATGATGATGATGATCGCAGAACATACATAGAACGAAAAAAAAACAGATGAATTGAGAACCTCCTCCTTTTTAAAGTCGGTTAAAAATAATGGTTAATATAATTTTAAGGGGTCAAAGAACCTTTTAATCATAATGAATATCGCGGGTCTCAAACCATAGGGGCGTATACACAAAACCCATACTTTTCAGGAGAGACAAAAAACTTAATAACTTTTCTTGTGATAAAGCCAGCTTGTTGTGATTTTGCATGTAGCTACATATTTACACCACAGTAAATATGGTATGCTTGATTTTAAGGTATTCCCCCTATAACACTAGTTTTTGGTTGATACGTCTATTTGGAATGACGACTATAAGGTAAAGCTCCGTTAGAACTGCCCCAAAAATGAATAGAATTTATGGACGTAAAACCTTTCTCCTTTAATAATCAATATTTAAATCAATATTTATTTTTACCTATTTCTTGACTTACAATACTGCAATTTACGAATGAGAACCCATCAAAACGAACGTTATTTACGTGATTTCAAAAATTCATACGTCTGTCTGGCTTGTCATTAATATTCAGAGGTGTTTGAATTCAAAATAGAAGTATAAACCAGTTTTGTTCAATAATCGAGAAAAAAAAAGCAAATGGTAGTAATTATAAAATATTTTCTGTCAACCTTGTCGCACTCCAACGATGAGGTGGAGACCATGTATGAGGATATCCATCCAAATAAAATAAAAATATCCATCCAAAGCCATGCATGGATCTAAAACTAATTTCACCATTGTCATGGGGGACTTCAACGCGAAACGCGGAACGATGATGAGCTGAGAGTGGGGCAATATGGAGTTGGACGTCGGAACCACCGGGATCACTTACTGGCCAGTTTTATGGAGAAGGAAGGCCTCTTCATGATGAACTCCTTCTTCAGAAAACGTGAGCACAGAAAGTGGACCTGGCAAAGCCCTGATGGTTCAACTAAAAACGAAATTGACTTCATTATGTCGACGAAGAAGCAAATATTCAATGATGTCTCTGTGATCAAAGCGGTTAAAACCGGAAGCGATCACCGCATGGTAAGAAGCACATTGAATATCAAAATCAAGCTAGAAGGATGTCGGCTAATGAGATCTACGCTCCGTCCAGCACCGATCCAAGTCCAAAATCCCGAGAGCTTTCAGCTTGAACTCCAGAATCGTTTCAAGTGCATATGGAGCTCCGTGGACGATTATCACGATGGGTTCGTGGAAACTGTCCAACGGTCGGGTCTAAGGTCTTCAAGACCCGCCGTACTAATGGCAAAAAGAAACTCTCTGATTCTACTCTGCACCTAAAGGAGGAGAGGCGTGAAATGATCCTGCAGTCTTCAGACGACGCGCTAAAGTATCGACAGCTCAACTCTTTGAAAAGCGACCTTCGCCGTTTTAATACGGACTGCATAAAGGACGCGATAGAGCGGAACAAGGGCTCCAAGGTATTTTTAAGAGATCTGTATATTGGGCAGAGTCAGCTTGCGAAACTGAATACCAATGATGGCAGGATCGTATTCTTCAAGCAACCCCGTTACGAATCTGGCAAACGACCCAAGAGCCAGATTGACCCGACATTACACCGAAGATATCCCGGACTTTAGCTTGTACGAGATTAGGATGGCTCTGAAGCAGCTTAAAAACAACAAGGTGATGACTCGAGGGCAAAATGCCACAGGCATGGACCAGAGGTGTGGTGGTACTTTTCTTTAAGAAGGGTGGTAATACCCTTCTTAAAATTATAGGCCCATCTCACTTCTGAGCCATGTCTATAAGCTGTTTTCAAGATTCATGACGAACCGTCTCCCGCGCAAGTTTGACGACTTCCAGCCTCCCGAACAAGCCGGATTCCGTAAAGGCTTTAGCACCGTAGACCACATACATACGCACTGCAGGTTATACAGAAGACCAAAGAGTATAACCTGCCTCTCTGCTTAGCGTTTGTGGACTACGACTTCGCAATATCTTCTCACCCAAATACCACAGTGTCTCAAGACGAAAGTCTTTGATCGGTGTGTGTTGCCTACCTATGGTACAGAAACGTGGTCGCTCACAAAGGACAATGGAGAGGGCTATGCTTGGAGTTTCCCTACGCGATCGAATCAGAAATGAAGAGATCCGCAGGCGAACCAAGGCAACTGACATAGCCCGAAGAATTGCCAAACTTAAGTGGCAGTTGGCAGGGCACACTGCTCGCAGAGCACATGGCTGATGGGGCCGAAAAGTTCTGGAGTGGCGACCGCGTACCGGAAGACGTAGACTAGGAAGGCCTCCCACTTGGTGGACCGATGACCTTGTGAAGGCCGCGGGAATCCGCTGGATGTGGGAAGCACAAGACCTGTCGAAGTGGAGGAGCCTGGGGGAGGCCTATGTCCAGCAGTGGACGTCTTTTGGCTGAAATGATGATGATGATGATTAACCAACACTACCACACACCAGCGTTACCCCACGCATGAAAATTACAGACTCGCTACGGCAGCTCACTGGAGAATGAGGGTTAACTATTTGATTCGAATGTCAAACGCCCGATGGCTAATTCGCATAAGTCATCAGATGACAGTGACTGTGTGTGTTGGGTGTGGTTGACATGATGATACGTCTGCGTATTGACGAAATCTTGAGACAGTGATGACGAAATATCCCCAGGATCATGCTGATATTGACGGTCGTATGCGCATACATCTCTATGGCCTGACACGATTTCCATGGATTATTAAAAAATTGAAAGTCGTACGTGCATACCTCTATATGGCACGTCAAAACTGCCTCAATTAGCAAGAATATTGCTCTTACGTCTATTATACGGCTATGTGGCCCAAAAATATTTTTAGACTGTCTAACTTACGGTAAATAATATTTTACAATTTATACAAAAAGTTATCAATATTAAATTATAAGAAAAATTGAGGTTATGTATTGCTAAAAGTAGAATCCATTGGCATTAAAAACGAAAAATCGCATTTTTGCATATACGCCCCTATGGTTTGAGACCCGCGATATGTACTAACTAGAGTCAGATGAATGTTTTCAAAAAACTCTTCATCAACTTTAAATTAAAGACACACACACCACTTAGGCTTCTGCCTACCCCTATAATTGAACTGACACACAAAACAGTACTTAATACATTCATTTAAAACTTTTTAATACTTTGAGGACCCTTAACTCAGGTCGAGTTGACGAAATACTTGTAAGAAAAAACCAAGATAAAACCACAACCGTGTCAAGGGAAAATAGCTCTAATTTTCTGGACTGTAAGGTGGTGTTGGATTGTGTGGTTAAGTTGGTATTGGAGTTGAATTGTTAAGGATCCTTTAGAAAAGAATTGAAACCAATATAATAGGTATTATCGCATCTGTTACTTTTGAATGTGTGGCTCGATTTCTGAGAGGGTTGTTGGTTCGATTCTCGGTTAGTTAATTTTTTATGTACAATTTCATTTGGTGGTATGACAATAAAGCTATTTAAAAAGGTTACCTTAGCTCTTTCTTTGGGTGTCTATTAAAAGAAATGAAATTGGTTATTCTGTACCAGCTTTTACCAGCGAGAACCCGCTGGTAAAAGCTGCTTTTACCAGCGGGTTCTCCCACGTGGGAGTTGAAAGGAACGTTGAGGTAACGTACCAACTGAATAAAAAAAAAAAACAAGAAAACCCGGCTGCCTAAAAAGTGAACCATAGGTAGGGTTTTTTTTTTTTTTTTTTTTAGTTTTCATCGTTTTCTGCCATAAACACTCAATGTAATTAATGAATAATCACGTAGTTTATGTTGTAACGTTGACTGTTTTTTTGCCTTTTTCTATTATTTTAGCATTTTTCATTCCAAATTACATGTAAACATACACGTTGCATTAATTTTTGCAAGGTATTTATGAAACCCGTTATTTTGATACCATTCAATCGGTTTTGAGATTTTTTTTTTTTTCGAAAACACAATGTGGCGCCGAAAATCGGGCATTTTATTTTTCAATTTTGTTATACCCCGTGTCACTCTCACAATTAAGACGAATCTAACGTCTACGTTACGTACGTTTAGGCTACAGAGCGTGCCAAAGAAATATACATACAAACATACATACACTCGAAAAACATAACCCTCCTTCTGGCGCAGTCGGGTAAAAAGTATCCCATGTGTTAATCCAGGTTTTAAACTATCTGTTTGCCAAATTTCATACAAATTCGTAAAGCCGTTGTAGCGTGATTGAATAACAAACATCCAAACAAACAAACTTACACATTTATAATTTGAGGTTAAAGGATATCGCAATCTCTTTTAAACGTCTTAAAAGGATTTGTTATTAATAAGCATGGTTCTCTACCAGGGGTGCGGGTTGTACGAAAGAGATACCGTGGCCTCTGGCACACAGGCAACTGAAGGAACACGTGTGGGTTTTAGTCAGTAAAACTCTGATACGCACTTCTGCTCCACCGAGAGCGGGAGAAGTTATTTGATAATTTGCCACCCAAAAAAAGCACGGTTCTCACCCGGACGATCTTCAGAAATACCTATAACGTCACATAATCAACGGCACATAATGACGTTCCCACTGCTGGGACAGGCAGCTACCACGCGAGCCCAGTAAGTGAAGGTAGATTTCACATGTTTTCGAATTTTTGTTTCGATGACATGCCAGTTTCTACATTTAAGTATGATGTGAAAACTTTTTTATGCGCGTTGAGCATTTTTTGAGATGGGAAAAAACAATTGAACTCGCGACACTGTTACCGACACCACTGACAACACGAACGTACGAACAAACAACGTTGAACGTACATTGAACGTTGTGTAATCTGACGATTCAAAAAATATTTCCTGACGATTCAAAAAAAATACACGTAATTGTTAAGTTTTCACTTCTGTCGGCACTCCCGGAGTGCCACTGTTTTTTTTTTTTCGTTCACCGTTTTGAGAGCTGTGGTGATAAAATTATTTACACAAATTAAAACACCAGCAGGCGATGCACCAGCACCGATTTCTCGACGGAAGAATAGACATGACTATTAACTAAATGACGTACAATAGGAGAAGATAGCTATGTTTTTCTATTAATTATCACAGTTATGCGTTCTAAACGAATCATGATTTTGTAGATAATCGTATATACTTTGTGGCCGTCGAGTAGAAAGTGTCGTAGTCGGTGAGATTTTGACTGTTTGAGAAGAAATATTCTTCTGAAATAGTCTACATTTATAAGGACCTAGACAAATATCGTTAGAAACGAAAGACTAATTGACAGATTGTAGAAGGATATCTACGGTGCGATATCAAAAATGTAGGAACGAAATGTCACTTTGTATTGAAAAAGCACTGTCTATTCTTCGTAGATATACAAAGCGTCATGCTAAGCCCGCTGCTTGTTTTCGAACCCACGACCTTAAGTCCTAAATCCGGTCCGATACCACTGGTGCTTCGAAGAGCTCTAGTTACTTTTTTAATAATGATATCTGCATACGGCCCAAGAGGGGCCTGTGGCTAAATAACAATAGCTGCACGGTTCGATCGAACAGGTTAAGCTACGCTTGCCGCGGTTGGTCCGTGGATGGGGAACCGTCTTTACATACCAAGATCCCTCCGTGCCTCGGAAAGCACGTCATCAGAAGCCCGAAAGTCTGACATCCAATCTTACCAAGGGGTATCGTATTACCCAGTAACTGGGTTGTGGAGGTCAGATAGGCAGTCGCTCCATGTAAAATACTGGTATTCAGCTGCATCCGGTTAGACTGGAAGCCGACCCCAACATAGTCGGGAAAAGGCTAGGCAGATGATGATCTGCTTATGCCCAAATCGAACGACCTTAGTAGTATGACCGCCGAAATCCCACCAACTTGACCGTCTAATACAACTGAATTGGCTCTAATTGGGCCTTCCTTTCAAATCGAGTGCACTTGAATTTTTACCCAAATTACACACAGGAAAACCAACCCTAACTCTCCCACACAGAACTCACATTCTCTCATCAAATTCTAACGGTTTTACGTCCTTTATAATCATCAATTTAGGGGATTTTCGCAAAGTAAATGGGACTCTGCCGTCTAAGTTATAGAAATTAAAATAGATTGCAGTTTTCATTTGACCTTACATACAGGAAAAGGGGTGCAAATGAAATTGATTCATAAGACGGTTTGATTGAAGATGTTTGTATTATCACGCTATCGTTGTATGGAGTCAGCAGGAGTTGATTGGAAGGTGTAATTAGTGGCAATGACCTCTGCTCTGATTGCCCTGAACTCCTGATCTTATACAGGAAATGTTTTTATCCAGTGCGCAAACTGTAACGATGAGTTCAGCATATCATTCTAGACTCCCCCCCCCCATACCGCAGAAATTTTTCGGCGGTTATATGAAATAAAAATCAGCTGTTTCATAGAAAAGTGCAATACCTACGCGGTCAAAATGTATGAAACAACTGATATTTTTTTCTGTATAATCGGCGAAAAATTTCTGCGGTAAGGGTTCTAGAATGGTAGGTAAGCTGAATTCCTGGTTACAGTTTGCGCACTGGATAAAAACTTACCCTTTATAGTCATAGTGATACGCAAAAAATATGTTTTTTCTAATAAATGGAAATGTCTGAATAAGAATTAAAGACCGTAGTATCATCTACTTGAATTAGTTATTTCCATAAATAAGTTTCAATTGAAATGCCAAAATTCAACAAAAAAACTAAATTATTAAATTAGTTCAATTTATAATAATAACCATAGTTACTTAATAAACTACTTATAACACTTTATTCGTACAATAAATGTACAATCAAACATACCGATGTAGTTTTAATTTTAACAAAAAGTTTATTCTTCATTTAGAATGATTCAAACATTACCTTTGCGCGTCGAAGAAAACATTTGAGTGGACTACTAGCGCCATCTATGTTTGCGATCAGGAAAATAACGACCGCTCTTTTTTCTTGAGATTTGTTTTACAATTTAAAACTTTAATGGTTAATTAGTAATTATATTAAAGTTTATAAGCAGATTGCAATCTTCTTTATTCTTCTACTTAATAAAATCCTAACGTCATTGACAGACGACTTACTGAGTAAACCGCTGGGTACAATAATTTTGCACAAGAGTTCATTCTATGGTGACAGTGAGCACAACGAAGGATGTTTCAAAATTCATTCAAATTCATTTGTAAAGAATTAAGTGACATATACAGTAGGTATAGAAGAAACAGGGGCGCTTGTGGCTAAGTAATATTATAAATGGCTAAATAATATTAAATTGGTCCCGGCTGTCATTTGTGAATCTTTGACAGTCGTTACGGGTCGTCGGTCAAGCCAGAAAGTGTAACAACCAGTCTTACTAACGGATATCGTACCCGGTTACTGGGTTGTGAAGGTCAGGTAGGCAGACGTTCCATGTAAAATACTAGTGTTCGGCTACATGCGGTTAGACTGGAAGCCGACCCCAACATACCTAGTTGAGAAAAGACTAGACTGATGATGATACACGTAGTACCTACTTCCAGAAGCATTATTATACATGAGTGCTAGTGTAAGTGAATTATTATGCTAGCTATAAAGATAGATTTTGCAATACATGAGACTTGACTGAGGGTGGTCCATCCGTTGCCGTTAACCAACAAAATCATATTTCGAGTATTGGACAAAAAAGTGCAGAAAATTTTTAAATGCATGCTATTTAGGTATGCAACGGATGGTACGGATAAATGAAAAAAAAAATGGTAGTAAAAATGTAAAATATATGCCCTTAGTCACTTTTTAGTTTAGTAATGTTGCTTACCTGCGTTTTAGCGAAGCAAATATATCAAACAAGGTAAGCCAACGGCGTTTTTTTTTTATCTCGGCATCCATAAATAGTAAAAAAATACTGCTTAGGCAGAAAAATAGAGAATTTTTTAAAGCTATTGCATAGCTTCTATCGCGGGCCTTGAACGTGGAGACCAAATCCAGAAATTCCGTAACGAAAATAACCGAACACCCCAGTAATTCGGCCCTTAGCAACAGGTCGGACTGTTGCATAGCAACGGAGGAATGACATGTTAAAATTGCAATTTGCATACACAACATCGTATTATGAAATTTTCTTACTGTTTTAGCAGTATTTTAGCCATTTCATACAAAATACGCACACGAAAAGTCACCGCAAATATTTTATGATTTTAATTGGCGGCCATTTTTATGTATATGGTACGACTGTACGATATAATACAATTTGTTTTCTTATCGGTCACCACGCTCAAAAAATGTAACTTGAATTAATATCAAAGAAAAAACTTGAATTGATATCAAAGAAAAAAAAATACTGCCTAATAAATAAATTGCATAAGTTGATAAAAATGCTATGCAATAGCTTACCGCGACAGTCCCCGAGTGCCACATGTATTTTTTTCTGATTATGGTGGCATCAAAAAAGTAAAATCGGCCATATGAGAGTTAACGGCATTATAGCTTCGGGACGGCAGCACTGTAGGCTATAACTTACCTATAATATTTTCAGAAAAACAGAATTGCATTACTAAGAAAAAATGCTATTGCTTTATTTGCTAATGGCAGCCGTTCTCAACCTGAGAGCGTTTGCGGGTGACATACGATCGGTGGCCGATATTTGTAGGAGCTAAATGAACCAGTAGATCAGCAGGCCTAGACAAAACACATTTCTGTTGGAAATGACATTACCTGCGGAAAGGACACGACGTAACCTTTCCGCAGGTAATGTCATTCCCATACATTTTGGCGTAGCGTTTGGCGTGAACGTTAACAGAAATGTAGTTTGTGTCTAGGCCCTGGTGTATCAACGCACACGTCCCACAGATTGTAGGGCATAAAAATAGGAGAAATACTTTAACCGATTGTAGGACGTACAAAGATTAAGTATGCCGTGTACGTGCTTGAAGATTTTTTTCAAGGATCTTCATCTAGACTTTTTGCCAATTAAGTTAGAACCGTTTATTAGTCTGACCGTACGCAACTGAATACCAGTATTTTACATAAAGCGACTGCCCAACTAACCTCAAAAACCCATATAGGTAACACAGAACCCCTTGGTAAGACTTTCGAGTCGATCGATCAGGTTAAGCTACACTTGCCACGGTTGTCCGTGGATGGGTAACAAATAGGGTTTTAGTTTGGGTGACCATCATTACATGTAAAGACTCCCCGTGCCTCGGAAAGTACTTTAAGCCGCTGGTCCCAGGTGCCATTCGTGAATCTTTGACAGTCATATCGACAATTAATCTTACCAAGGACTGTCATGTTACCCAGTAACTGGGTTGTAGAGTGGAGGTCAGATAGGCAGTCGCTGCATGTAAAATACTGGTATTCAGCTGCATCCGGTTAGACTGGAAGCTGACCCCAACATCGCTGGGAATGAGCTAGGCAGATGATGATTAGGTACCTACCGGTCGGCCTACGGTTCGCCTTGACATCTTCTTGACGGGCGATCGTTGCAATTCCCAAGGATTTTCTAGAACAGCAAGATCCTTGCTGCCCCACGGTTGAGTACTACTGTCTTCATTAGCATACCACTCCAAACCGACTCCAACCCTTACATGCAAATTAATGATGATTAATTAAATGCAGTGTAATGTAATCAATTATTGTCTGAATAAAAAGAATCAAGAAATAGGTTGATACACTTTTTATGTGGATTCTTTTCAAGCACGTAGGGAGCTAAGAATTCCTGCGCATCTTCTAGTGCGAGTAGATTCTATAATTTTTTCTTTAAGGGCGGCAAATCTACCTAGAAATGTAGCGTGGGATGCTTTCCAGCTAAAAGGACCGATGAACTCTGAAAGAAGGCGAGGTGCAGCCTTTGGAGAGGATTATGTCAGATACCAGTGCTGTGACACTTTTTAAATGTCGCAGCATCATGCTGAGATAGGAGCCTTTTGGCCTCGTGCAGGAATTTCATTTTTTTTTTTACTTCCAAGCAATTTTTTTTTTTTTTTTTTTTTTTTTTTATACGATTGTATGTTTTTTTTTTGCGTGGGAAATCATCAAATAACTTCTCCCGCTCTGGGTGGAGCAGGAGGGCGAGTCAGACTTTTACTGACTAAAACCCACCCGTGTTCCTTCAGTAGCCCGTATGCCAGGGGCTGTGGTGTCTCTTTCGAACAAACCCGCACCCCTGGCAGGCATCGGCCCTTGCGGGCCCCATCACATTTTGTGCTGACATCTCTTTGAGGCGCGCGTGGAACACAACGCGCCGTCGACTTGGGCTTGGTCCTTACCGGACAGCGAGCTACCCATTACTCGCCGTCCGCAAGCTCATGCCCACGGTGGCCATACGATTGTATGTTTAGTTTAGTCTGTGATCTGCCTGTGCGAGTCACAACAAATACTTTTTCTTTCTTTTCTATGTCCAACAGTGGACTGTGATAAGCTGAGTTACTCATTGAATCGGTGTAGTCTTGTTACTTGACTACATTTCTGCTCATAAGCTGCTAAGTATAGGTTTGATAATACAAAAAGAATGTAATATAAATGTATATGTAATATAATAGTACATTATGGTACAAGTGTGAAACATTGGTGATTATCGCTGAGGCGCTATTGAGACCCGAGCCGTTAGGCGAGGGTCTTAAGAGAGCCGAGGACGATAATCATCAATACACACGTGTATCATACGACGTTTTTCAACACACTTGCGAAGAAAATAATACTACAAAATCATCATCATCATCGTCATCGTCATCATCATCGTCATCGTCATCGTCATCGTCGTCATCGTCATCGTAATCGTCATCGTCATCGTCGTCATCGTCATGTCATCGTCATCGTAATCGTCATCGTCATCGTCGTCGGCATGTCAACGTCATCGTCATCGTCGTCATCGTTATCGTCATAGTAATCGTCATCGTCGTCATCGTCATGTCATCGTCATCGTAATCGTCATCGTCATAATCATCGTCGTCATCGTCATGTCATCGTCATCGTCTTCATCACCGTCGTCATCGTCATCGTCATCGGCATGTCATCGTCATCGTCATCGTCGTCATCGTTATCGTCATAGTAATCGTCATCGTCGTCATCGTCATCGTCATGTCATCGTCATCCGTCATCGTCATGTCATCGTCAAGGTCATCGTCATCATCATCGTCGTTATCGTCATCGTCATCGTCGTCATCGTCATGGTATCGTCATCGTCATCATCATCGTTGTTTTTAAGAACAAAGCAACTCAACCAATTAAAAAACAACCTATAACTCACTAAGAACAAAGCAACTCAACCAATTCTATAACTCACTAGTGAATAATGGTAATGAAAAAGTCACAGTTTGATAATAGGTGTCATTATGTGCCTAATTGCAGTGAAATTAGAGCCATTTTATGAGCAAGTGTGTTGAAAATATGTATTATTTATTTATACTAGACTATCAGACTCCCTACCAATTGGCTACATCATCATCATTTCAGCCGAAAGACGTCCACTGCTGGCCATAGGCTTCCCCAAGCCCTTTCGACTGGTGCTGTGCTTCCCGCATCCAGCGGCCTTCACCAGGTCATCGGTCCATCTTGTGGGAGGCCTTCCAACGCTACGTCTTCCAGTATACGGTCGCCACACCAGAACCTTTCGGAGCCAATTGGCTTCATCATTTCAGCCGAAAGACGTCCACTGCTGGACATAATCCTCCCCCAAAAGGGGGGTTTAGCCATGATCGCCACGCTTAGCAGGCGGGTTGTCGATCGCTGTATGGTGGTAAAATGCATAGAGAACGCTGCTGCCCGTTCTCTAGTAAGTACCTTAGTCGCCTTCTACGACACCCACGGGAAGCAATGGGATGGTGCTATTCTTTTACGGCCGGCACCACACACCAATTGGCTTACTGGCTAATAATTATTTTCAACTATGCTACTACGTACTCTAATAAAGAAAAAAAGTTGTATCAGAAAACTGACCGAAAAAGAAAAGACAAATGAATCAAAACAGACTATAAATCTAGGCGTTCAAAACTCTCGCATGCAAATAGTGTATTGATGTTTTGTACTTAATAGAAATAGATGGTGAAGGAGACAGAATGTCTTGTGTCTCGCTCCACACGAAATGGCGTGTGTCAAATGGCAGGTCCCACGGTATTTGTACAGGGATGCATTTGCCATAGGTTAAGGAGATTAGTTCAAGACTTCCTTTTTTTACATTTTTCCTCCTTGAATTAGGGTTAAACCAATACAATAGGTTTTTTTAGAGACTTTATTCTGGGAATCCATTATTGTTTCTTTATCCAATTGGAAGACTATAGCTTCTTTTCTTTCGAAGAGACTTACATTTCTATAATAGGTACTACTATAGGTTCCGTGTGTTGCCGGACGTAAAAGAATAGCACCATCCCATTTCTGCCCGTGGGTGTCGTAGAAGGCGACTAAGGGACTTACTAGAGAATGGGCAGCAGCGTTCTCTACGCATTTTACCACTTTACTGCGATCGCCAACCCGCCTGCCAAGCGTGGCGATTATGGCAAAACCCTCCTTTTGGGGGAGGCCTATGTCCAGCAGTGGACGTCTTTCGGCTGAAGTGAGTGTGAGTGAGTGAATAGGTACTAAGAACGTTATTTCAATGTATGACACACAAGAGAAACAACTTTTTTTAACATAGGAACTGTCTTTCCACTTGTTCGTAAACAGCGTATAATGTTCCCACTACTGGGACACAGGCCTCTTCTCTGAGAGAGAGTGGGACATAATCCACCACGCGAGTCAAATTCTGGTAGATGACACATATCTTCGAAATTTTGGTTCTAGGACATGCCGGTTTCCTCACGATGTTTTCCGTCACCGTTTTTTTCCACTTGTTACCGATTGTAAAATGAAGTTTTACTTTAAGCATTGATTACTACATTTCTAATTTAGTCCACATTTCAAGTCAGAGCAGACTCATACAATTATAAGTACTTAGATAGAAAAAAAACAAATTAAATCGGAAAAGTTCGTCGACGTTCCATTCATACGCCATTTTTAACTTACAAAATGGTGTCTATGAACATCCCTACTTCCTACTAATATTATAATGCGAAAGTAACACTGTCTGTCTGTCTGTCACACTTTCACGCCTAAACCGCTGAACCGATCGTCATGAAATTTGACAGAGATATAGCCTGGGACATGGAGACGGACATAGACTTTTTTACGCGATAACCGGTATCCACGCGGGCGGAGCCGCTGGCAAAAACTAGTAGATGATAATTACTTAATCATCTGGCAAGTTTTTCCCAACTAAATTCCAATTAGATTGACTTCTAATCTATCAGGATGCAGCTGAATACAAGTATTTAATATGGAGCAACTGCCTATCTGAGCTCCACAACCCAGTTACTGGGTAACATGATACCCCTTGGTAAGACTGGTAATTAACTATGACCTAGAAAGGTGGTCACAATATACCTATCTACAGGATAAGTTTTTAACCAGTACGCAAACTGTAACCATGAATTCAGCATATCATTCTAGACCCCCCAAGCGTAGAAATTTTTCGTCAGTTATGCAAAAAAAAATCTGCTGTTTCATAGAAAAGTGCAATACCTACGCGGTCAAAATGTATGGCACAGCTGATTTTTTTTTATATAACCAGCGAAAATCTGCGCTGGGGGTCTAGAATGATATGCTGAATTCATAGTTACAGTTTGCGCACTGGTTAAAAACTTATCCTGTGTAAAAGTGTTCGTTCAACTCGCCACGCTAGCCTGTAATTCAATCCACCCCGCAAATACACTACCGTGATGCCCCATAAGTATGTCAAACAGAAATAAAAAACCCACAAGCATACTTTGTTGCTTAACCGATTAACTTTGTAGAATGGACGGAAGGAAACGGCCTCTCTATATGGAAGACGTACTGATGTGAAGAAATACATACAAACATACATGAGTAAATTTCTTATTCATCTGTTCGTTGGTACATTTTTCCGGTGTGTACAAAGTTGGTCTTACGCTTATGGGACAAACAAAGACAACTCATCAAATGGTACACAATTTTACTTTTCTGTAAGTTGGTTTGTACAAACATTTTTACACGTCAATTATATTTTTTTAACCAGACGACGTTGGTGTTTTCTATATGAATACTCTGAGAAGAAAGGCCGAACTCAGAGGTCACACAGTCTCTTTTAAAATCCAGACATAATCTTGGTCAGATCAATAAACGGGTAATTTTGCTATTGTAATGTTATCAACATGCGAATTGCAACCACTTAATTGTGGGTATCGTTGACATTTAGTGGCTATGAGCCTCGTTTTGTTAACTTATTAGAACATTTGAGTATGCGTTAGTCAGGTCTCATTGAATTAATATTTTGAGTTTTCGATGATCAATGGCTCTGTATTTTTTTAATAAATTTATTTAAATAGTTTATGAACACACTTTTAAACAGTTAAGAAGAAAGAAAAGAAACAGAAAAATAAACTGCAAATGCTATGCTCATTTCTTAAGAAATGTCTAACGAAAATATAGACAGAAGGAAATGTAGACACCGCGTGTAAGAGTAGAAGAAAATAAATACTTATAAACAAAAATCTATTTACTTATTATTTATTTATTTATACTTTTTATCTCAAAGGGTTTATCGTATTACCAAGTAGCTAGCTTGTGGAGATCAAATAGGCAGACTGCCTTCAGTTAGGACCTTGTACGGAAGAAGAACTATACAGTTTGAGGGAGCGCAGCTTTATAACAAATTACCGAATGAGATCAGAGACTCTAAATCATTGACCACTTTTAAAAAGAGGTTAAAGTTGTATTTGGCGGACCAACAAGGAATCACATGTACTGTATAAACTCGATAGATCGAACGACTAACTATGTATACCTACTTTGTTAAGTTTCTCATATTTAAGTGAACCATGTATGTTCTTTTTTGAGAAATAAATTTCTTTAAACCGAAATAGGCAGTCGCTCCATTTAAAACACTGGTATTAAACTGCTTCTGGTTAGACTCGAAGCCAACCTTAAGATAGTTGGGAAAAATCTGAACAGATGATGTTGAATAATACTTCCAACGTGCAGCATGACGACATACTCAACACTCTTCGAAAACAATGGTACATTTATTTGACTGCGCCGTAGAAATCATTCTACAATTTGTCATTTGTCTTTCGTTTCTTATGTGATCAGTTTGATCACACTCTCCATTAATATCACATAGTACACTACTTAAATTTTTAATTTAGTCCCATTTTCAAAACATAGGCAACCTTTTCTTTTCATCATACAAAAATTATTGAAGTTACAACTACATAAAATCCTATCAAATTATTTGCCGACGGCCGTGTTCGACAAACACTTTTAAAAAGAACGCAGGCAAAGATTTTCACTATTTTATTTCATCACAAATTAATTTAGCAAGTAATAATAAATATTTTCAGACAATTTGGTTACCCACGTACAGTGCGTTTTAATTATTTGTCAGTAACTTAGCAACTTAGGTAAACTTAATCGTGTTCATAAGTCTTTGTAAAACACCGACGGTACACTGAAAACTTCATAATAAGTCAATGTTATTTTAACTTAAATAAAACGAATAAGTCAACTGATTATTTCATTCGCAAGTTGTAGTTTGCAATGATAGAAAATTTTAAGTAAAGAACGATAAATCTTCTTATTGGAATATTGTACTAAATAAACGCCTGTGTTACCAACTCCGGTTCCTGTTGAATTATCGCACAGATAATTTCGAGCAGTAAAGTTTTTCTCAATTTTATCTGATCGACAAATAAATATCTATCAGGAAAACTAATTAATCCCACTTTGAAAAATCATTAAGTGATATACAAATTCTCTTTGAAAATAATATTTAGAATCTAATAGGATTTCTTTCAAATTCGACCCTGTGTGTTGGTGCCACGACATTTAGGCGGCCAGATTCCTGGAGTAAAAGTCGGTTTATTTTATTTGTTATTTTGCAACACTACTATATACGGCGGCTTTGCATGACATTCTGTGTAAAGATACTTCTCTTGTGTCACGAATAACGAATATTACAGGAATATTATTATGTCGTGTTGTGCCGATTGCCGTACCCTACTTCTTTATTTTATGACGTTTTTTTAAAGAAAATGCGCTTCTGTAATTTTGGGTTCGGAACGTCTCTTTCAAAACGGTGTAGGATCATCGTCAAGAAACTAACATAGGACACATAGGACTGTAGGACATGTCCTAGAACCGAAAATTCAAAGACATGGTGGGCTTGTGTCCCAGTTGTGTCTCCTCTGAGTCGCCGAGAAATACTAACCTGAGCTTTTTCAGGTCAGCTAAGTCAGCCAGGTCAGCTTATAGGCTCAGTCACCCAGCAGCAATCTAATAGCCTAGCCTTTTTAGGGTCAGCTTCCAGTCAAACCTAATGCAGCTGAATACAAGTATTTTACATGGAGACTGGCTTCCACAACCCAGTTACTGGGTAATAGGTACGATACCCCTTGATAAGACTGGTTATCAGACTTTCGGGCTTCTGACGACCCGTAGACTGTTAAGGATTCACGGATGACAGCGACCAACGGCTTAACGTGCTTTCCAAGGTCTTGGTATGTAAATATGGTCACCCATCCACGGACCAACTGCGACAAGGATAGCTTAACCTGATCGATCGGCCCGTGCGACTTAGCTACAAGACCAGTCTAGGTCAGCTTATAGAGTAATGTAAGAAAATTGCAACTTTTTGCAACTCAGTCGATTTTAGACTCTGCTAAGCTTTCTTTTATACTATAGTCTTGATCACTAAATATTTGGAATATACTTATAAAAGATCCTAAATGTACAATATTCAGTTATTTTTATTCACGGCCACCAAGAAAGAGATAATTATCGAACCAGCGTCTTCGGTTTTTTTGTAGCTAAACTAAGAAAACGATGGATATTTTTGAATAAAATTATTTTAAATTAGTAGAACACAAACTATTAATTTATCAAATTAAAGTTCATTCGAATACATACGTCGGTTTCTTACTAAAACTTCAACCATATCCGATGTCTCTAGTTACTTACCTAACTCTTTTCTCGTAGAAAGAGGTTCAAAAACTATACTGCCACCTTTATGTATACTTTTTAAACCTCTTTCTCACTTTATTTTATAACATTGCAATGTCCCTTTAACTGTCTGTGCCGTAATGAGCTCTACAACTCGAGAAAAGGACTATATGAAGTCTGAATGATACATTTTTGTTTAATATATTCTTTGGCTAGGTTTTTCAGCATTATTTCAAATCAAGTAGAACTGGCTACTACAGCTCCGTCTTAGCTTTGTTGTGTAACAAAATTTAAAGTTAATGCGTCGATCAAGAAAATAATTATGCTTTCTGAGCCTCAACGATTATTATCAAACCAAAAATAGGTTTATTACAACCAAAAATTATACAAATAAAACTGAACAACCCAAATAACGGTTAATGAAAGTAAATAAGTACAATTAACATCAAAAGGAAATGATTTATGACTGAGCAAAATATTAATTGGCTTATAAAACACCATTTTAGTATTACAACTAAATAATTACCGTGCAACGTAATAGTTAACTATGCTAGTAAAACAAACATTAGTTTATTACAGTGTAAACAGTAAATAAATCTATTTTAATAAGCAAATTGAACCAATTATGGTTACAGGCCATTTTGATGTATGGCGGTGTTTAGTTTGCAAAGTCACCGCTCCGGAACGGCGCTAGTGTGCTCGATTGTGCTACTCGACGGTAGATGGCGTTGTTTTATTGATTGCTGATCTAAGTTTGAACATTTTGTAATTATTTATAATTATGCTTATCATATTAATTGTATTCAGTATTTTTTGATTTTAAATACAATATTTCATCATGCCTGCCTGTTTTAATGGTGGTAGGTAGATTTATAGGTAAGCTGTGCCCATAATATATGTTTCGTTAATAAAATTTGGATACAAAAAATAGAACATTAAAATAAGTTACAATTAAAGGGAGCCGATTCTTAAGCATTTACAGGGTACAATTGCAAATCCAAACTATAGTGTGCTACCGAGGACGTCGAACCTTAGAACTAACACTCAACAGTCGCTTTTACGACTTCTAGACCAACGAGGCAATCCATGCAATATTTGTAAAGAAATATCTCATGGGTACTTGAGGTTAAGCTACGTTTGCCGTGTATGGTGCGTGGATGGGTGACCATCTTTACATTACCAGACACCTCCGTGCCTCGGGAAGCAAGTTAAGCTAGTGGTCTGACTGTCATTCATGGATCTCTGACAGTTATTGCGGGTAGTCAGAACTCCCGAAAATCTGACAACTATAGTCTTACCAGTAAATGGGTGTATGAGGTCAGATAGGCAGTCGCTCCATGTAAAATATTCAACTGAATCCGGTTTGACTGGAAGCCGACCCCAACAATTGGGAAAAGGAAGTAACCCTTTGTAAGACGGTTGTCTGACTTTCGGGCTTCTGACCACTCGTAACGATTGTCAATGATCTATGTATGACAGCCGGCTTAACGTGCTTTCCGAGGCACGGAAGGATCTTGGTATGTTAAGATGGTCACCCATCCACAGACGAACAGCAGTAAGCGTAGCTTAACTTGAGCGATCGAACCGTTTGGCTAATAATACTTAGCACGTGGCTCCAGCAAAAGTGCCTATAAATGGTTTAATTAAATTAAATGTTTTGACATTTCAGTTTATTTTGTAGATCTCTCTCTGCTTACTTCTATTTGGACATACAGCCGTGATGTTATCAACATTCATCATTCTCCTGCCCTTATCCCAATTTATTTGGGGTCGGCGCAACATGTCTTTTTCTTCCAAACTTCTTTCTCTATTAGTCGTCATCTCCGTAGTCACACCCTTTCTAACCATATCATCATTCACACAATCCATCCATCGTTTCTTTGGTCTCCCCCTACTCTTATAGCCATCGACATTCATACTCAAAACTTTCCTCACGACATTTTCCTCATTCCTCCGTATCACATGCCCATACCATGACAACCGATTTCCACACAACTTTTCATTAATCGGTGCCACTTTCAGGCTTCCTCTTATGTACTCATTTTTTATTCTATCCATTCGTGTAACACCACACATTCCTCTTAACATTCTCATCTCGGCTTCATGCAATTGCCTTTCATTCATCTCTTTTGTGGCCCAACATTCTGACCCATACAGCCGTGATATTATGTTATAAAAATATTCTATTAAAAGTAAGTTGCGTGTCGACAATGGCAATCAAAGAAAGATGTCAGTATTATTGTTACGAGTAAGTATCCACTAATTACAATAATAATACTGGTCTGATTAATTAGAGAATGACATGTCGGTGTGTACGTATCTAGTATGTTTTATACTGTGTGGTGTTTCTTATAAATACCAAGGGGTACCAATGGGTACCAAAGGGTACCAAGGGGTACCAAAGAGTACCAAGGGGTATCGTATTACCTAGTAACTGATTTGTAATAAATGATTTTATTTCTCTAAGTAGGTTTGCACAAACACTTTTACACGTCAATCATATTTTCAAAACTAGATGAGGTCGGCGTTTCTTATCTGACTACTCTGAGAAGAAAGGCCGAAACAAACACAGAGGTCACAGTCTCTTTTAAAGTCCAGACATAATCTTGGTCAGATCATGATCTGACCACACATGGTATTCACATGTGAATGTGAATACATGTGAATACCATGTGGATTGGTGTCTGAAGTGGTAATATGTAATTGATTTTACTGAACCAATTATTATTTATTAAAATTTCAATAGATATTACATATTTTTCTTTCTTTTTGGAAGTCAAATTTTATTAATTTCTCAAATACATTGAAAATATAGTTTTGTATAATTTAGAAGCATTTTGTTCAAATTTTGTAAATGTGAGTACCATGCATCCTTATAATATGTTGTTTTGATGTACGTCGACTTGAAAAAGCGTGGTAGTTAAGAGTATGTCATGCTCACTTAAATGGCTCACTGACGGTGGCGTGTGTGTTGAATCATTCGGTTCCCTAGAAAATGGTTGAGCTGGATGGTGCTGATCCACGCGTCAAGTTCGTGAACGGGCGCTGTCGGTTGAGACTGGTCTTCTCCTAACTGCCATGGCCTAACTGCCATTATTAAGAATCTAATTTTTTTTATTTACATTGTTCTCACATAAAGAAGCACCAACAATAATATTCCCAAGATTTTGTAATACCCATGATTTAAAAGAGTGTCCTTGGAGTTTCTTGCCCGTTCTTCTCCATAGAGATCTACGTTTTGGAATGGGCACCTAGCTTCAACTTCGGTTTTTTTTTACAATTCAAAAGTGCCTGTAACAGGTTTCATTGAAATAAATGCTTTGAGTTTGAGTTTGAGAGTTTGGTATTTTGAGAAAAGAACCACAGAGATTGAGTGGACCTGTCCAATCAGTGCACGCTTTAAAAAAAGGAAATGGTTTTTGGAGGACCGAGCCTACAATGTTCCCACTGCTGGGACACAGGCCTCCTCTCCGTGAGAAGGAGTGGGCCGTAATCCTGTTCATGGTGAAAAGGATTGAGCCGTAATACACCACGCGGGGCCAGTTCGGGTTGGTATATGTCACATGTCTTCGAATTTTTGGTTCTCGGTCAGGCCGATTTCCTCACGATGTTTTCCTTCACCGTTTTGAGAGCCGTAGTGATGAAATAATTTACATAAAGTGAAGCAAAAATGCCTGAGTTCGAAACCTACGATCAACAATTCGTAAGGCGCGGCTGATGCCGATGATGTAAAATATTAAGATAATTTGTCGATACTCTTGTGCCATCCCATCTTCCTGGTTCGGTGTGCTGTGCTGGCGCAGCCACTGCAGCTGCGGAAAACCTCAAGTGGCGAAAGTATCACAACCTTATTGGTATTGACATTTTCGTGCCCTTTGGGGTTGAAACCGTCGGGCTGTTGGGTCCGAGTGCTCATGCAGAAAGCATGAGCACTCTTTAGGGAAATCTCGAAACGGCTGGTTGACACTTCCCGTGATCCAAGGGTTGGTTATTATTACCTTGGCCAGAGGATGAGCCAATGCAGACAGACAGCATTGCCACGTTGTATAGCAATCTATACAACGTGGCAATGCTGCCAGTCTCTTGGGTACATTACCAGTCAACAGCGATGCGAATGAGTTTTTGACGCTTTGTTTTAGTTTATTCTTTTTAGTTAAGTTTGGATTTAGGAAACTTTTTTTTTTTTTTTAATTCACGTAATCTTATTTAGGAACAATAAAATAATAAGATAAATAAAAAGAATACCAGTCTTACCAAAGAGGAATCGTATTACCCAGTAACTGGGTTACGGAGGTCAGATAGGCAGTCCCTCCATGTAAATTACTGGTATTCAGTTGCATACGGTTTGACTGGAAGCCGACCCCAACATAGTTGGGGAAAGACAGAATTTGATGATGAGGATTAACATATTAGGCAGCTGAAACTGAATTGATGGAAATAGGTGAGTTACAATGATGGCTTATTTATTTATTTATTTAAGGACAACCAACAAAGCTTAACACCAAAACATAGGTATGTACATGTTAAAGCACTTACAATCAAACAATTTATAGTGTAGCCTTAATTAAAGGCTGCCACGGCATGCATTAAATATAGAAGTAGGAAATGCAGTTACAAAACAGATTTAACTTATTTAGATAGATTGTTACATGAATAGAATGTTAAATAAATCCGAAATACAAATACAAGTGAACACTTATTAATTTCGATTGATCCAATCACATTTGTTCGACGTTGTGCCAACCAATATAAAGAAAAAAAAAAATACAAAAAGATGCAGTTTAAATATAAGTAGGTAAGTGAAAAAAAAGTGTTTTTTCAGGTTTGTAATAATGCCCTATGTAGGACTGACTTAACTTTGTGTAAAGAGTAAGACATCAATATCTACATCGAGTTTTAGGCGGGATCGCGTTGGAACATGTTGCACGAATTTTCATTTTCATAAAATTTTGTGAAATAGCGAATTAAATTGTATAATTTTGGTAGTGAATTATTCAATTTAGTTACGTGTGAGTGCACAAGTGTAGTGAAGGTGAAAATAAGTGACTAACGTGGACTTTACGTGTTCCCCCAAAAACCTCCTGATAGGTTGTTATAAAGTTACTACCGCTTTACAATAACTTTGACTTGACTGACTTTAGACTATGACTTTTTTGTAACTTCGTGCCTGATAACGGGCCATTTACTTGATTGAAAATAATTTTATGAAGATTCATTACTTGACACTGGCTAAATGCACAAACCGTGCGAAGCCAAAACACAAATTTAAAAAAATAAAAAAATGTCTACATCATTTTATTTATCTTATAAGCCATCATTGTATTGTAAGATATTAAGATATTGCGAGTCCGCTGAATGCGGGAAGCACAGAAACGGTCGAAGTGGCGGAGCTTGCGGGAGGCCTATGTCCAACAGTAGACGTCTTTCGGATGAAATGATGCTGATGATGATGATGAATGTCAGCTATTCATGCCAATATACCAAAAAATAAAATGAGAAGTAAACTCAAGCCTAGCCTAGCCTCAAGCCTATCTGCCTAGCCTCTTCCTAACTACGTTGGGGTCGGCTTCCAGTGTAATCGGTTGTAGCTGAATATCAGTATTTTTCATGGAGCTACTGTCTATCTGACCTCCACAACCCAGTTACTGGGTAATACTGTACCCCTTGGTAAGACTGGTTGTCAGGTGGTTGTAACGACTGTCCAAGATCCACGAATGATACCCGGACCAACGGCTTAACGTGCTTTCCGAGGCACGGAGGGGTCTTTGTATGTAAAGATGGTCACCCATCCACGGACTAACCGCGGCGAGCGTAGCTTAACCTGATCGATCGCCACAAACCGCTCAAGCACAAAAAAATAAAAATGTTAACAAAGCAAATAAAAGCCACTAGTTCTGTAATGCCTTAGTGTCTATCTGAAAGATGGTTTTTCATAGGAACTTGCTACACGACCATAACCAAATTAGAGGCAGTTTCCAAAACCATAACGTTAGGCCACTTATGAAAGAATGAAAATTAATGCCGTAAAAATATAGGTATCATAAAATAAAAACTATAATGATTTCTTGAAAAGATGTTTGTAAAATTAAAATATTTAATGTTTTCCCACATATAAAGCATAACACTAATAATTTACTAAATTATTGTTACCTTAATATTTAAGGATTGATTCCACTAACAGCTACACCGATGTGATGATAAACTATACCTATCTTTAATATATTTAATTATTTACAAATTAATTATGTTTTATGTTTTTTTTGAAACAGAGTAGATACACAAATCTAGGTGTTGGATCGAGCATTGAGCATCCAACAGAATGTATTCCAGGACTACGAATAAACATACTCATCATCTCACCTGCCTCGCCTTTTCCTATGTTGGGGTCAGCTTCCAGTCTAACCGAATGCAGCCGAATACCAGTATTTTAAAAGGAGCGATTGCCTATCTGACCTCCACAACCCAGTTACTGGGTCACACGATAACCCTTGGTAAGACAGGTTGTCAGACTTTCGGGCTTCTGACGACCCATAACGACTGTCAAAGATGCACAAATGACAGTCGGGACCAACGGCTTAACGTGCTTTTCGAGGCACGGAGGGATCTTGGTATGTAAAGATGGTCACCATCCAACGATCAACTCCGAACAAGACAGCATTTATTTGCGTGTAATTTCAGTTGACAGTTCAGTCACTGGTCTTAGGGGGCTTCCATTAATTACGTGAGGCGTTTAGGGGGGAAGGGGTCGAGTCGAGTCTCACGTGGGGGAGAGGGGGGTATCGGCTAATATCACACGATAATTTATATTTTTTTCCGCAAAGAAGCAATGTAACGAAAAAACTGGGTTAAATTATGTAAAACATGTTTTTCCGCCAAAATGGCTAAATTCAAATGTTATGCGAACGCCACAAAGTCGCACAGTAGCTCCTCGCTAGTAAAACCGCCACCGGCCAGCCAAGCCAGCCAAATGCAACGCAGAAATCCAACGCAATTAAGCACAGATTAACGTTTTTACACAAAAACGCGTATTTGAAATATCTGACGTGAGATTATGGGGTAAGGGGGGAGGTTCGGGCCAAATCTCACGACATCTCTCCAGGGTAGAGGTGGGGGTCGAAAAATTGCCAAAATTGCTTCACGTTATTAGTAAAGTACTAGGAAGTGGTGAAAGGCGGGCGTTTTTGGGGGACTGTATTGTCATTTTTGACGTTCAAAAAGTGCTGACTAGTTTGAATAAATGACTTTTGATTTTGATATATTCACTAAAACAAACACAAACAGTTTTAGGAATTGTGAATTAGTCACTTACAGAAGTGCACAGCACAAGCAGAGTAATGACGACTAGATATTATGTCACTCCTTTTACTTTTATTTATATCAAAATCTATAAATCTATAGCTTATCTCTCTCTCTCACTGGAACGCGCCCTTAACAACCAAAATATAAAATATAATGAGTAACATTATTGTTATTAAATACGGTCAGTAATCCTAAGAGGCGCAGGAGTTTAATATTCATAATTTTTCGTATGGCTCCATATAAAGAATATGATTAAGTTCGTATCATACGCGTGCTAAGGTTATACTGCGGTTTCACTCGCGGGGAAACGGAAATTCGTTAAGAGCATTTTTTTTTTTTCATTTATATTTTAAACCCCATGTAACAGGGGGACGAGCAGGGGTAGCGGGTTAATAATTTCAGTTCCTAGATGTTCGATGGCCAACCGCGTACCGGAACACGTAGCGTTGGGAGAACTCCCAAAGGATGGACCGATGACCTGGTAAAGCCCGCAGGCATCCGCTGGATGCAAAAAGCTCAAAACTGGTCTAGGTCGTGGTGCTTAGGGAAGGCCTCTGTCCAGCAGTGGACAGCTTTCGGCTGAAATGATGATGATGAATGCCTACTTACCATGTGAAGAAGACACAGACAATAAGTCGCAATCATTTTATTAAAAGTTTTTTAATATCATAAACTGTAAATAACCCCGTAAATTAAAAGCTCTTTTAGGACTTTCTAAAAAGAACTGATTTTTTGTAAACCATCGAAGCATTGATAAATGATAAATGATTTTATTTCTGTAAGTAGGTTTGTACAACACTTTTACACGTCAATCAATTTTTTTTTTAAACTAGATGACGTCGGCTTTTCCTATCTGACTACTCTGAGAAGAAAGGCCGAAACAAACTCAGAGGTCACACTCTCTTTTAAAGTCCAGACATAATCTTGGTCAGATCATGTGAAGACCTGAAGTGGATTGGTGTCTGAAATGGTCTTTTTAGGAATGAACCACACAGATTGAGTAGACCTGTTTAATCAGTGCACGCATTTATCAGTAATCATACAGCTCAACTCAGAACTTGAGGAACTCAGAAATTGAAAAAGGAACTAAATGTTGAATAGACCAAAGACTTACTTCATGTAACCGTCACATTTCAAATGAAATCGATCGAAACTACAACTAACCTGAATTACAGACGAATAACAAGCAAAGAAAAGTCTTTACTGAGAGAAAACTTTGTCAAATAATTCGATACTCATCATTTTCTTAACAGACAGACAAAACTTGACGTATAAACTTAGTTCGGCGTGTAGGCATGTATTTTTCATGTTGACATGAGCAACAACAGACTTTATGTCACAGAGTAACAAATTAAAGAGATGGCACAAGTTTCAGTTGAAATGAAATCGTTATTTTTTGAGGAGGAGGGAAAAAATGCATGTGGCTAAAGGCGACTTTCAGCAATGGAACTAAACGCGTTGAAAAATCTTAACCGCGTAAAAGAGCTGTCAGATGACTGGCCAATATTGACATTGACAGCTATTGAACGCGTTTAGTTCACGCAAACCTTTTCGCAACTAGGTCTATTTTGGGGTCTATCCGGTTGGATGCAGCTGAATACTTACTAGTATTTTTACATAGAGCTACTGCTTATGTGACCTCCACCACCCAGTTACTGAGTAGAACAATACTCCTTGATAAGACTGCTTGTCAGTCTGTCGGGCTTCTGACGACCCCTTACGACCCGTTACGACAGTCAAAGATCCACGCATGGCAGCCGGGACCAACGGCTTAACGTGGTTTCCGAGACACGGGTATGTAAACTTCACACCCATCTACGGACCAATCGCAGCAAGCATAGCTTAACCTGACAGAGATATCATTATGTTTTAAATAAAATATGATTAGCGCTAAACGCCTAACGTAATTATTTTTTGTTACAAATGAGCTTTAATTAATATTTTATGGGAGTAGCCTACATGTTCTTCATTCAAACTTCAAATCTGCAACCTCTGTTCTCACCTACTCTATGACAAACCAACATTATCATTATGTTAATTCAACATTTTTCCTCTTAAAACTAGACTTGTTCGAAATAATGAGGGATTAGAAATATAATCACGCCGATACCCATCTGTCCTGGGCAGAAACAATTTGTTTTTGAATATAGGTTAGGTTATAAAACGCGGGAATATGAAATGAGGTTGAGTTTTTTCGTGAATGCATTTTGAGGCACTGACGTCATTGTACAGCCAATGCATGTTTTGTAGACGTTTTTGTTATTTTATTTTTGTTCAATGTAGTATTAACAAAGTATTTTATGAAAATTGGTGACATAGTTGCTGTAAAAAGGTATTGATTTTCATAAAATATATATACAGCAACTCAATTTGAAAAAGGATTGAGCATAAATTAAGTAACTTACACTAGTGCCGAAAACAATCTAAACAAACAAACATTGTTTTCTTATGTGGTTTTCAGAGGGAGCTTTCCCTCTGAAAACCACATAAGAAAACAATGTTTGTTGAAAAGTGTTATAACCGCCTACCTGTTACAATGCTTTTCAGCTTTTCGTTACACCGATAGGTACCAAAAATCTATTCACAAGACCAATATTTAGGCTCCCAACAATATCCTCGAACTAATACGATCGCATTAAACATAATAAGCATGACAGTAAATTGGTATTGACCTCAAATTATTGCGCTTTGCTCACACAAATTGTACACCATTATAATTGGGTAGAAAACCGCATGTTGTATAGTGTAGTATCATTACGCTACTAACTCGCGATGGGGACAGACAGACCCATGAAAAGTAGTTAAGTTATTTTTATTTAATAATAAAACGTCGAACAAAATGGGCGCCAAAAAGTTTGTCTATGTGTTAAAAAACCTCCTTGGTTCTGACGCATGATCTAATTTGAATTTGGTACTTCCCTCGTGTATTATTAAAGACCCAATTTTGAATTTGGAACTGTCGTCGACCAGTGACCGATGTTGATTGGGATTTGTCTTTGTTTTTACTGTGTAGTGTTGTTGTTTTGATTTTCGAGACAAAAAAGTGAGTTCAGATTTCAATTGTTTTTAATAATGAAAAAGTGAGATTATTTTTGAGAACTCAAGAGCGGTGATACGTGGAAGCATTTAATTGCAAGTAAGATTTGCTAATTATTTTAATGCATAACATAAAACAGCAAAAGTGTAACTACTATTATCGTACCTTATGGAGCCTAAAAAGCTTTTGAAAAATCATCATCAATAACTATCATATGGCATGTCATAGATAGATAGAATACTCTTCAATAAGTAGAAAGGAAGGTATGGGCAAAAAAGCCATACTCTACCTAATAGTAAATACTACTCACAAGTATTCGATACAATTATTCCATTTATTTAACGCTTTCGTGTAAACAATCACGCGCCTTCCATAATCCTGTCTTTTCGAAACAAAAACCTAATTTTAATTTTTTATCGCCAGCCTGTACTAACTTATGGTCTTCTATTGCAGACAACCTTTACCGTAGACCAGAAAAATAACAAATAGCCATTTTCCATATATTTATCCCATATGAGTTTTTTTTTTGTTTAACCGACGTTTTCTGAGCTGGGGGATCTAGAATGATATGCTGAATCCATTGTTACAGTTTGCACACTGGTTAAAAACTTATCCTGTATGCTATGTAGGTAGCACTTGTGAGAAAAGTAACTAATAATATTTTAAACATTAGTGAGTCTGTAATGTGATACATAGAGACGCGCAAAATGTGTCAGTAAAGAGAAATGAATGAAGTACCTATATCTTTTCGCTCAACGAAGTAGTCCACTCATTTACTTCAGTACTTCATTTAGTTCAGCAAATCAGAACGAGTCAAATAAGAATAAGATGACGACAGTGAATGACAAGTTACGACAAATTAATCAATTGATAGATACACTTCACTAGTTCAGTTTTATATGTATGTCGATTTTCCTTCATACTTTATACAGGCTTAGGACTGTCAACCTAGAAAATTAGAAATATGAATTTAAGCAGAACTATTTTTAACCCTCGACGCAAAAACGACGGGGTGTTATAAGTTTGACGTGTCTGTGTGTGTGTGTGTGTGTGTGTGTGTGTGTGTGTTTGTGTGTGTGTGTGTGTGTGTGTGTGTGTGTGTGTGTGTCTGAGGCAACGTAGCTCCCGAACGGATGAACCGATTTTGATTTAGTTTTTTTAGTTTGAAAGGTGTATTAGTCGGGAGTGTTCTTAGATATGTTTCATCAAAATCGGTTCAGCCGTTTGAAGATTATCAGCTCTTTTCTGGTTGAAAAAGGGATTTTAGCCTCTTCCATGGGTCTGATCAACTCAAAATTTGGGATTCTATTACTTCAATGATATTAGACGGAAAAAAAAACCTTGAACTGATGCTGGAGCAACACCTGGAATTTCCAGGAAACCCAAGTTATTCACCAACAAACAGCAGAAGTATCGTGTTTGGGCTCATTGAAAAGGCCTCAATGAATAGATTATAGATAAATGGTGATTTAAGGGAGACATTAAGTTTAAAAAGCAAGAAATAAAAATTAAATTAAAAATTTAAAAAACCCCCGACCCAAACAAAAACTCTAAAAAGTAAAAAAAAATATTTATAGGCCTTTTAATTTGAACGTAATATTTTAATCAGGGCATTGTCAAGTCGGGGGACGGCTAGGCCTCTGTTTGGCGTTTTCATTGACCGTCTTTGACTTGACAATGCCCTGATTAAAATATTACGTTCAAATTAAAAGGCCTATAAATATTATTTTTTACTTTTTAGAGTTTTTGTTTGGGTCGGGGGTTTTTTAAATTTTTATATTAAGTACCTAAGTAGTATGTTTTGTTTTTTTTTTATTATACGCACAGTTTGTGCGAGCGAAAAGAAAGACTGAACACTGAACTAAGTGAAGTAGAGACACATTTGAATGACTACTGATTGAATGATAAGTTTATTTTGTGATATGCATATGAAGTAGTTAATTTCCTTCAATCGTTCACGAACTACCCATGTCTAGTGACACGTAAGGGAATTACAGAATTGTAAAACTATGACACATTTAATCGCTCACAGGAATTTCAACTCTCTGGGTTGAACCGAGAATTGAGAATTCAACAGAGTGCCTCCCGCCACGTCACACAACACTGTTCTATTTTCAACTTGAAAATCCCTTCGCGATAATTTTACGTACGTAATATTACGAACATGGACGGTCTCTAGTCTTGGACACTAAATCATCATCATCAGCTGGGACACAGGCCTCAAATGTCTTAGAACTTTTGGTTCTAGGACATGCCGGTTTCCTCACGATGTTTTCCTTCACCGTTTTGAGAGCAGTGGTGATGAAATAATTTACACAAAATAAAGCGCCTGTCGGGGTTCGAACCTGCTACCTACAACTCGTAACTCGCAGTCGTTACCACTGAGCTACCACTGCTTCACTAGACGAAAAATTATTGGTCCATATTTCACTAATTACCCACATCTATTGCTTACCCCGTAACAAGAAAAGCGCACCGCGTCTAGACTATTAAATTAACATAATTAGCTTAGGCGCCGGACGGCTTTATGAACGTTGCATCCTAAAATCGTCATTACATATTCATGAGCCGAAAACATTTCCTGTGATTATAGCTGTATCGTTACGACGTGAGTGTAGGGAGCCGTCTAGAGTTGGGAAAAAGGTAAAATCATGTAACTTAATATCATGACTGTATTGCTCGAAGAGGTAGACAGAAATGCTCGTCCCGGCTTCGCAAGGGTGGGATCCCATTATTTTTTTTGGTTCGCCTGTTTTTCAGGTTAATACATAGCCTATGACACTCACAAATAACGTGGCTTTCTATTGGTAAAAGAATTTTTAGAATCGGATCAGTGGATCCAGAGATTACCCCCTACAACCTCACAAACTTTACCTCTTCATAATAGACATAGACTTTTTTTTGGTTCGTCTGTTTTTTTCAGGTTAATACATAGCCTATGACACTCATAAATAACGTGGCTTTCTATTGGTACAAGAATTTTTAGAATCGGTTCAGTAGATCCAGAGATGGTAGACAACCTCACAACTTTTACCTCTATATAATACGTATATTAGTATCTATAGATTTAGCCAGTTTTCATTCGTTTGATGAATTCGAATTCTCTTAATTAATTCGATGGAGTTTTTGGAAGGAAATTTAATTTTATGAATTAATTGTTCAGGCTGAAGTGAGAGTGGCTGGACACGTCGCCGTCGCGCGAATGCACTCGGAGAGATGGGCAAAGATCGTCTCTCACTGCAGGCCTGAGGAAAGACTAAGCCATCGAGGTAGGCCACGCCGAAGGTGGTGTGACGATCTGATAGGGTTTGCAGGGCTGACATGGCCAGAGAACCCGCAAGACAGGCAGGTTTGGAAGGAAAAATGGGAGGCGTAATAGGTAATAGGTAAAACGGGCTGTTGTCCGCAACTCCACGTCAAAGCGCGTATTTTGCGTACGGGTGGGAGAATCGGTCATTCGATCCACCCCAGCTCTTCGAAAAAGGCCAGCAACGCCTTGGTGTTGCTGACAATCTCACTTAGGGTACCTGGGTTACCGAAGTATTTTGCCCTGTAATTAGCAACCGCCGGGCAGTTTAACAGCACATGAGCCGCTGTCTCGTCGTCCTCCATGCAGGCCCTGCACAGCGGACTGTCTGTTACTCCTATGACAAAGAGATGTTTATTAAATGACCCATGGCCAGTTACGGCTGCTGTAACTGTACGCAGCTGTGGTTTTGTTAAACGGAGAACCTGTTTCGTGAGGCGGACATCGAACGCAGGAAATGCTTCCTTAGCCTGCCTGCACTCACTTAGGTCCATCCATATTTTGTGATGATGATCCCTGGGTCGTTTCCTTACCAGAGTGCGTAGATACCCGAAGGGAAGTGGCGCAATGGGTTCTGGTCCCACTGGTGTCAATGGGAGGCGTTACCACGGCAGTGAGACACGAGGGGCAATTCTACTAATTTTAAGAACGTTCACAGTCTGATCTCAGTGTCAATCTGTCAAAAATTCCTATACATTTTTGTCAAATTTTTGAAATTCGATTGTCGCCGAGATGACACTGCGAACGTTTTTAATTACGAGAATTGGCCTTCTTCTATCTCTATTCTAACATAAACAAAAAATGAAGTGTTTGTTTCGTTCTTTCTTATTTAAATTGTATGTTATTCGATAATATCTATCGGTTTCTTATTAAATTTCTACTATTTCCCACGAATCTGGTTTTTTTTTGGGTGGGATATTATTAAATAACTTCTCCCGCTCCGGGTGGAGCAGGAGGGCGTGTCAGACTTTTACTGACTAAAACCCACCCGTGTTCCCTCAGTTGCCTGTGTGCCAGGGACGCCGGTATCTCTTTCAAACAACCCGCACCCCTGGCAAGCATCGGCCCTTGCGAACCCCACCAGTTTGTGCTGACATCTCTTTGAGGCGCGCGTAGAACACATCGCGCCATCGACCTGGGCTTGGTCCTTACCGGACAGCGAGCTACCCATTACTCGCCGTCCGCAAGCCCACGCCTACGGTGGCCGGGAATCAGCCTGGGATTCACGACGCACAGGGCGTCTCCTGCGGCGACTAAGGCCGTGAGGGCGCATATACTGCCTCTCCTTCACGTGCGCCGCCTCCCTCTTCGCGAACATCACTGCTTCGCAGAAGGAGGTGACGGCTCCCCATACACTCTCGGCCCGTACCATGGCCGGACGCGAGAGATCGCCGTCGCCGATCGCCTCCACGAGGACACGGTGGTGCTCCGCCCAAGCCGGGCAGACCTCCACCGTGTGCTCCACCGTGTCCTCAGGGCGATCTTCGCAGTGGAAACACCCGGGCGTTTCCTCCCGCCTTATGCGAAACCGGAACCTCCCGAAACAGCAGTGTCCGGTGAGGACCTGCGTCAGGCGGAAGGTGAGGACGCCATGCCGCCTCTCAAACCACTCCTCAAAGCGGGGACTTACCGCCGCAATCGTGGCGTGCCCATCCCACGACTCTGGTTAGTTATCCATATTAAAAGCGAATCCAATGCCAATAGCTGGACAGGAATCCATATGCTAATGAAAATTTTCTAATGACAAAACTCCTTGACTTCTCGGGCGACCTGGGAATCAAACCCAAGCTTAGCAAACGCTCTTGCTACTAGCCATCTTAGTATTTTTATGCTATAATCTTTTAAACACTTAGTAACATGCTTTTAACACCAAATTAACAAAGTACATTTAATAACGAAAGTACCGAGATTAGTAGATGACTACATATAGATAAAAGTGGAAGAAAAAAGTCATGTTGCACTTGCCCCAAATAAACTCGGATAAGGCCAAAAGAATGACGTTAAAAAGATTGTTCATTAATAATCATGCAATGTAAGGTATTGTCTAAAGATATCTATCTTAATTAGAACACATGAGAGGTAATACAGGACATACACAACAAACAGGAAGAGAAAACACACCATAACCACACACATTTCAGCTGAATGAACAAACTGGCCCCTTTCACTTGAAAACAAGTAAACACCCAGATATCCAAAACATATCAAAACATACATTGAAGAAATATAAACTAGGAAAATAGTGCTTTAGGAATTTTACTGAAGTTTCAGGCAATTTTCCGCTCACACTGAAATAGACCATGAATGCTTATATACACTGTCGAAATTTGTACCAGGGTCCCACAATGCGCTTGCTGCATTCCCAGACAAGAATTAAAACCTAATATTTATTAAAAGTCCACAAAAAACAGAATTACAAAGAGATCAAGCATTAAACGATAGAAAATTATACAAAATCATTTAGTCCGTGTTTATGATCTATTTTTAATGATGGCCGCCAGGGTCGCCATTACGTTCCAATTTCAAATTCAAATTTCGAAGCCGCCTGCGCAGGCGCCTCGCGTCTGTCGCGACTGCGGTTTTTTGAAAAAAAAAAATAGTCATTTCTGTTTCCGGATTCGGTCGGTAAATAGGGGTGTGCTGTGTTTGGGGGTGGGTACATACCTGTCTATCAAAATCGAAATGATTATTGTTATGTAAGCAATCGATTTAGATTGTGAATGATTTGGCGTGTTGCAATCATTTGGTGTTTTTATTGTAAGTTATTTATTTCGATAATTTTTTTATATTTATTTTAGAAATGTCTGTATTGAATTACTGTTTCACTAATGCTTTGGATGCAATATAATCCTGAAGTATGGTGGGATGCTATCAAACGGTTTGAAATCTTTCAGGATCTTTGAAGTCAGTTTTGTGAAGTGTTTCGTTTCTATCACTAAGGGTCGGTTTTTCAATTGTTTGTCGAGTATTATGCGACGAATAAGTTCGTCATTTTGGCATTTACATTTAGCATTTATTTTGGCGTCACGTTTATTCTTCCGGTAAAAGATGTCTAATGATTGAAAAATCGGCTCATAAATGACTAAATTTAATCACACTATCAGGTAGTCAGCTCAACCATAGTCAAGTCCGGTTAAACTCAAACTCAAAGCCCAGGTTCTATTAAACCATTTACACGCACTTTTGAATTGTCAAAAAGTTGAAGCTAGTCGCCCATTCCAAAACGTAGATCTTAATGGAGAAGAACAGGCAAGAAACTCCACGAACACTCTTTTAAATCAAGTTGGATATTACAAAAATATGGGAACATTATTATTGTTGCTTCTGTATGTGAGAACAATGTAAAAAAAAAAAAAAACAATTCTAAATTTAAGATTAAAAATAAGACCTGGAAGTTAGGAGATGACCAGTCTCAACCGACAGCACCAGTTCACGAACATGACGCGTGGATCAGCACCGGAGCGAGAGGGCATGGGGAGCCGTCACCTCCTTCAGCGAAGCAGTAATGCTCGCGAAGAGGGAGGCGGCGCACGTGAGGGAGAGGCAGCATATGCGCCCTCGCGACCCCAGCCGCCGCAGGATATGGAGACGCCCTGGGCGTCGGGAATCCCAGGCCGATTTCCGGCCACCGTAGGCATGAGCTTGCGGACGGCGAGTAATGGGTAGCTCGCTGTCCGGTAAGGACCAAGCCCAAGTCAACGGCGCGTTGTGTTCCACGCGCGCCTCAAAGAGATGTCAGCACAAAAAATGATGGGGCCCGCAAGGGCCGATGCCTGCCAGGGGTGCGGGTTTGTTCGAAAGAGATACCACAGCCCCTGGCATACGGGCTACTGAGGGAACACGGGTGGGTTTTAGTCAGTAAAAGTCTGACACGCCCTCCTGCTCCACCCAGAGCGGGAGAAGTTATTTGATGATTAACCACCCAAAAAAAAAAAAGGACGCGTGGATCAGCACCATTCAGCTCAACCATTTTATAGGGAACTGAATAAACAGACGACAACCTCCTAGGTTGATCTGCGAGATGCCATAAGCAAATAGAAAACTCAGAAGGTATCTTTCGTGCTGTTGTGTATCGAGGAATCATTCATTCCCTACTGCTTTCAATTCTAGTACAGCTCTTTATGGAGTTAATTCGAAGAAATAAAGGTGGAGAGCAGTGGTGGCCAAGTGGTAACGGCTGCGAATTACGAGTTGTAGGGCAAAACATGTACTCTGATTAAGAAAATTATAACAAAGGAAACGCACTCTCAATTAACTTTCAAAAAACCAAACCACGGATACTACACTAGAAATCGCAATAAACTCGAACTTAGACCACCCAGAACCAATTACGGGAAAAAAAGTATTTTATACGAAGGAGCGGTTCTGTACAATAAATTGCCAGATTTGATTGTTAATGCTAAAAATCTAAATATTATTAAAACGATGTTAAAAATGTATGTTCAAAAAACAATAACTATCAGATAGAAAAGAAAAAAAAAAAAGAAAAAAACATGCCTATTTTTTGGAATCACCTTTTGTATAGAATCTAAGTCCAATTTTTACCTTATCAATACTGTTTTCCTTTTGTCGAGTCACGGAGTCCAGTATGTACCTTTAAACTGCATGACTTATTTTTGTATATCTCATATTTTAAGTGAACTGTTTGTGTTCTTTATGAGAATAAAATTCTTTAAACCGAGGTCGTGAGTTCGAACCCAGACAGGCGCTTTACTTTTTTTTAATTATTCCATCACCACTGCTCTCAAAACGGTGAAGGAAAACATGGTGAGGAAACCGGTATGTCATAGAACCAAAAATTCGAAGACATGTTACATCTATCAACCCACACTGGGCCCGCGTGGTGGATTACGGCCCGATCCCTCTCACCGAGAGAAGGCCTGTGTCCCAGCAGTGGGAACATTACAGGCTGATGACGATGATGATGATGATGATGATGATTATGAAAGATGGGGCTTCTGGCTAAGTTATAACAGTCGATCGATTAGGTTAAGCTACGTTTGCCGCGGTTGGACCATGGATTGGTTACTATCTAAACTTACCAAGACCTCTCCGTGCCTCGGAAAGCACGTTAAGCTGTTGTCGTTACGGGTCGTCTGACAACCAGTCTTACCAATGGGTATCGTATTACCCAGTAACTGGGTTTTGTAGTTCAGATAGGCAGTTGTTCCATGTTTAATACTGGTATTCAGCGGCATCCGGTTAGACTGGAAGCTGACCCCAAACTAGTTGGGAAAAAGGCTAGGCAAATTATAAATTCGGAGAAGTAAAGAAAACTATTTCTATTTCTGCCGTATAGCACCGTTGCTGTGTTCCGATTTCAAGTATATTGTTTCTCGATGTGTTTACAGGCACATACGATATTCCAGATTTGTCTCTGGAATGGCAATGGATTTGTAATTCCTGTGGTATTGCAGAAGCTAGAAGCAGTGGTGACGTAGTGGTACCAACTCCGACTAACGAGTTATGGTCAGCTTAGGTTAGTTAGGTCGTGCAAACCAGGCACGCGCTTTACTTTGAGTAAGTTGTGTTGTCGGACGTAAAAGAATAGCACCATCCCATTTCTTCCCGTGGGTGTCGTAGAAGGCGATTAAGGGACTTACTAGAGAATGAGCAGCAGCGTTCTCTATGCATTTTACCACAATACTGCAATCGCCAACCCGCCTGCCAAGCGTGGCGATTATATCAAAACCCCCCTTTTGGGAGAGGGCGATGTCCAGCAGTGGACGTCTTTCGGCTGAAGTGAGTGTGAAATAGTTTAATTACCACTGCTTTCCAAAAAGTGAAGGTAAACTTCGTTAGTAAGAACATAACATACCCACACCACACCACACACACACACAAATAGCAGCTTAAAATGTTTATGCCTATATAGGTGCAAGAAAAGAAAGGCGTCAGTTGTGATGTGTGCATGCTTTTTCTAAATGTATTTTTATTTTTTCTTCCTTATTCAAAATTTTTAATCTTTTAATGTCGTTGTCGTTGTATGTTGTGCGGGTCGATCGGCCAGGTTAAGCTACGCTTGCCGCGGTTGGTCCGCGAACGGGTGACCATCTTTACATACCAAGACCCCTCCGTGCCTCTGAAAGCACGTTAAGCCATTGGTCCCGGCTGTCATTTGTGGATCTTTGACAGTCGTTACGGGTCATCAGAAGCCCGAAAGTCTGACAACCAGTCTTACCAAGGGGTATCGTATTACCCAGTAACTGGGTTGTGGAGGGCAGATAGGCAGTCGCTTCACGTAAAATACTGGTATTCAGCGGCATCCGGTTAGACTGGAAGCTGACCCCAACATAGTTGGGAAAAGGCTAGGCAGATGATGAATGTACTGTTTTCATAATTGTTTTTTTTTATGGATCATGTGGTCTGCAATAAAGATTTTTATTTATTTATTTACATATACACATATCCTAGAACCAAAAACCTGGAGACGTAATATCTAACAACCCACACTGGCCCCACGTGGTAGATCACAGCCCACTCCTTCTCCCTGAGTCCCAGCAGTGGGAACATTATAGGCGGATTATGCAAAGGCGACGGTGACCCCTTACCATCAGGTGAACCGCCAGATTTTTGGAAAATATTCACCCTTTCCAATGTTCTTTCATCAATGCTAACCTAAACAGACACGTTGCTACAAGCATTACTATCAAACATTAATTAAGATCTCAGCGTACCCCCAAAAAAACGTCAGAAAGAATACAAAAAGCTAGTTTAGCAACAAAAGCAACTAACAAGCAATATTTCCACTAGTTTGAACTAGAAAATTATCTTGAATTTTCCACAAAAGGACCAATTTACTTATTGTTGTCGAGTGAAATTGTGCGAAAGAAGAGGGTAGACGTACATTGCGAAATCAAATTGTATTGTGCGTGGCCATTCGCGCGTGAGCTGCGGTAGGGGCAAGACGTGTGGGGTGGGACCGTGGAAGGGATTCTCGAAAAATATTTCATGTATTTTGATGTGAAATGTCATGTGCATTTTTTTTTAGTAAGTGGATTCACTTTACTTATGGTTCCTTTGTACGGGAGTGAACTGAACGCACACGGAGTTTTCCTGTATTTAAAAGTCGGAAGTCCACGTTCGATCGTGGTGGGACTTTTTCGTGCACTGAATCTGCAACGCGCTGTAAGCGGGGCGTTGCCGTCTGCCGTCACAGTCGGCGCTAAGGCGACAGTTGAAAATCGAGCAGTGTTTTTTTTTCGACGCGTTTTGATGCACTCTGTTGGGTTCTCTATTCTTGGTTCCATACCGAGAGTTGACAATCCAAAACGCGATAAAATCCCGCCCCAATAATTTTATGTCCGTGTAAAAAAGATGGCGTCTGAAATAAATTTTTAATGTATACATATTTCATGTCGGATTTAGACAAATGATAAAACACTATTACAAAGAAATCAAAACAGAGACGGGTATAAAACGACACGTACATTTTAGAACATTTTTTTTTAAATGTAACCATGAGGCACTAGATAGTTACATATTAATACAGGCGTGTCGTTTACAAGAAAACCATTCACATAGAAACTATTAAAGTGGTGTGCACAGTAATAAATCTGCATACAAACTTGGAAAGCCTAGTTATGGTTAAATATAATTAACATTATATGGCTTAAGCCATTAAACCTTACAATTATAGTCTGGGAGTTGAGCTCCGAAAAAAAACTTGTCTTTATAATGTGTAAGTTTTATATACCTATGGTATTATTGGCAGTTTAAATATACATATAATGTAGTATATAAGTATAATTACAAAGTACTGTTTTTGATTAATAGCATTAACTATACCTATTAACTTTTTGCAAGAATAGTTTCAAATGTTGGTCTTTGTAATGTAGTTCTAAAGTTGACGATAATCCAGAATCGAATAAAGGGTTCTCTTTATTTTATTCCGATTTATTACTGACCATCTAATTGACACGAAGGGACGAGAATGAAAGAGAAATGACCAAAATCAGGCCCACTGAAACTGGCCTGATTTTATGAAACTAATTCTAATATCACCATCCTTCGAGTACGAAAGAGGTATCAATGATGAACAGTTAGACGATAGTCTACACGCACAACATTATTGAGTGAGATGCAGGATCAGTTATTGTAAAACAGGCGCGTAAAAAATTAAGAAAAGTTCTTCGGAAGATCGGGTTTTCTGAAAAAACCACTACATAAATCAATGACCAATTAAGTTTATTGAACTTCTCGATAATTGAGCTTTGTCGGTACCTACTTAGTTTTGGAGATTTTAATTTTTTTTATTACTTAAACATGTCCAAATTTACGTTAATTATCAAGAAAAACGAATCTTTGTTGGCTCATAACTTTTTAACGGCTTTTTATTTTAGTATTTTGTTTCCATACCGACAATAATTAATAATGAGACAAAACCATACCATGTTTAAGTTTTGATAAACATTGTCAAACAGTGGAATAAAACCCTCCCGAAGTTTGTATATTAACACTCACACACTGACTTATTTCTTGTTAATATTCTAGGAAAATCGTATACTTACTCTTACAATGTTTGTAAATATGTGAGCACCATGTATCTATCATAGAATTAATTTATCTTTATTGCTTCAGTTGCATTTTGTTACCTTTTTTGGTATAGTAATTTTTTATTCTGGGTGCATCGTCTTCACATATATATAATGAATGTACTATGATAAATTGTATGTAAAACATTTTAAAAGAGTAACGGTGGAGTTTCTTGCCCGTTCTTCTCCATACGAAACTACATTTTGGAATGGGCGACTAGAATCAATTCTATTTTTTAAATGTAAATGTTGACGTTCATAAGTGCCTTATATGTGCCTAATTGAAATAAATGCTTTGACTTTGACTTTGACTTTGTATGGAAAAAATGTGGACTTGTTTCACCTTAATCCAAGCTTGGCGCAGTTGGTGCTATGAAAGTCACACAGATTGTTCATAACCTGAATTAACAGACACTTTTTGTCCCAGAAGTACGTTTCCGTGGGATAATTCTCGACCACCACGCAGGCAAAGCCGCTGGCAAAACCTAGCTTCAATTTTTTAAATTCCCCGTCTCCTGTTCTACAATAAAATAATAATAATGCATTTAGTATCGTGCGTGTGCGGCGGTATTGTGGTCATAGCTACGTAATTATATGCCGCCATTTACATGGTCGACACTCGCGAATCATGTTGGCAACCACTGTTAAATTGTTTGATAAGGATTATGTGCAGGCATGGGATTTACGACTTACGAGTTTGTAGGTCGAGGGTTCGAACCCAGGCCCTGTTTTACTTTGGGTAAATAATTTTATCAACACTGCTCTCAAAACGGTGAAGGAACACCGTGAGGATACCGGTATGTCTTAGAACGAAAAATTTGAAAACATGCCGCGTGGATTATACCTCAATCCCTCTTACAGAGACCTGTGTCCCAGTACTGGGAACATTTTAGCTTGATTATGTTCCCAGTAGGTACTGGGTCAGAATTTTACTGACTAAAACCCACCCGTGTTCCCTCAGTAGCCCGTATGCCAGGGGCTGTGGTATCTCTTTCGAACAAACCCGCACCCCTGGCAGGCATCGGCCCTTGCGGACCCCACCTGTGGTTGCTGACATCTTTGACGGCGCGCGTGTGGAACACAACGCGCCGTCCCGTCTACCACTTTTCGGCCGCAGGGGATAGGGAGAGCGGCTGACGCTATACCGACACTCCTCTTCCCCTGCGGCCCCACCGCGTCCGCCATCAAACGGTGGCGGCCCCGTCCAGGCCACGGAAGGGAAGAGCGCTGCTCAGAAGCACCGGCACTCCTCCTCTACCGCAGCCCGTAACCCTCAGCCGCGATGCCTCCCATTCGACATCGCGGCCCCCCTCAGTTGCGGTGCACCTCACCGCAACCTACTTTTTGGCCGCTACGTCAATGGCTTGAAGGCAAAAGCCCTGACGATCGGCCCCACCTTTGGGTTCCTCTTGGCTTCACCGTGGCCGGAATCCACGGTTACTGAGCCCCCCCGCAACGACAATGCGGGGACCCACTCGGGGTTTCATCGACCCGTGCAACTAATTTTCTGACTGCCTAATACTTTTATCATCATCATCTTATCAGCCGAAAGACGTCCACTGCTGGACATAGGCCTCCCCCAGGCTCCTCCACTTCGACCGGTCTCGTGCTTCCCACATCCAGCGGATACCTGCTACTTTTATCATACTAAATTTTTATCATAGCTATTCTATTATAGCTTGTATTGTCAATAAAATAAATAACTGCTTAGATTTCTCGTATCACCAGACCCTATAGTAATCTTAGACAGAAATAATGGATTCTTTAATCTGGGGGCACAGCTGTGCCCCCGCCAAGACGAGCCATGCGGAGCGCAAGGGCCAAGCAAGCCACATAATTATTTAATACTAGCTTTTCCGCGCGGAACTTTCATCCCCTATTTAACTCCCTTAGGGGCTAAATTTCGAAAAATCCTTCCTTATTCCTTGTCTACATCATAAAGGGAACCTCTGTGCAAAATTTCAGCTTTCTAGGTCCAAGGGTTTGGCCTGGGCGTTGATGAGTCAGTCAGTCAGTCAGGACTTTTCTTTTTATTTAAATAGATTTTGGCTAAGGTGTAGAGTTTGTGAAGTTAGGCCTCGTAGCGTTAGGGCGTTAGAGATAGAAGCTATGAGATCTGATAACTTTTTGACAGTGAGTCATATGGTCTCGTCTTGGCAACATTTTACGTGAAAATGTTTTTGATGGGATCTAAATGTCTCTAAGAATAACATTTCCTAGGAGTTACATAATTTCTTACACTTCCTACTGTGTTCACCAGAAAATCGATAGTTACTGTCATTTCACCTGATGAACGATTGCTATTGCAATTCGCCGAAGTTTTCACGATGTGATTTTACATAACATTTGGGTTCTATGACATTAACACGGCACGGAAGACACCATATTATAAATAAACGAATCGTTTCAATATTATGACAGCCGCAATTTGACAAACATAGATAAGATTAAAATAATCTGCAGCATTTATTCATCATCATCATCATTTCAGCCGAAAGACGTCCACTAGTGGACATAAGCCTCCCACAAAAGGGGGATTTTGCCATAATCGCCACGCTTGTCAGGCGGATTGGCGATCGCAGTATGGTGGTAAAATACATAGAGAACGCTGCTGCCCATTCTCTAGTAAGTCCCTTACTCGCCTTCTACGACACCCACGGGAAGAAATGGGATGGTGCTATTCTTTTATGTCCGGCACCACACGGTATAGTAGAACGTAGTAACGTAGTACCTACGGTACGGTAAAGTCGTATTAATTGAATCATGAAAAAACCTGGAACTCCTGACAACGCATCCTCAATGTTACCATTACCAAGTTTAAGAACCTTCTTACTGATCAAAATTAACTAAACTTACCATAAAAATCAACTAATTCCTTGCGATTAACCCCAAAAAGCTTACTTACTTACCAAAACTCGTCGGACCAACCCCACTACAACGTTAGTCTATATTTTCCCCAATCCAAGTTTATATGAATCACATAAGCCTCTAATTCACACAATAAACAAACACAGACGCCATTAAAAGTTCATTTACAACTTGCTGTCAACTAAAACCTATAAATAAAATTTATTTCCTCGCCATTTGTCACTTTAGGAGGCATGAAAAATTATCCTGCGAACACGACCATTTTAAAAAGACCCCCCTTCCCTTAGATTTGCCTAAAAATCCGTGATGTTGAATAAACAGTAGGAATCCGAGGGGTCTTTATAATTTGGTCGCGTGCCACTACTTCATAATGTAATTTCGAAACGGAACACTATTATATATTTCTATCTCTTTTACTCCTTCGCTTAGCGCTCAAGTGGGAGAGGAAAGGCTGATTAAAGAGGGTCGTATTGCATATCATTAAGAGACGTTTCGAGAGGTAACTGATGGGGGTAGCTCGTTCTCTGTTTAACATGGGATATTGAGGTGTGTGTGAAAGAGATGGGGGGATGAGATATGATACTCGATTATGCGAGATTTTTTGTTATGAAAATATTACGAGCGTTGAAGGGTTTACGGAGTGAACCATTTTAGAAATGTAAGTGAAGCCTTAGATTTTTTCATAGCGTTTTCGAGTTTGTGTACTGAAATGCATTTATAATTTTACTATAGTTGTAAGGAGGCGTTGCATTATAATTTAATTGTTCTTATTTATATTATGTAAATTTAAGTTGAGTTTTTATTATGAGTAACTTGAATAATTAAATCCTTACACTTTGTTGGCACGTTGTAACTTACACTTCTAACTTTTTTTAAGCAGATGAGGATATGTATAAAATACACTATTTCAGGGACTGAATTAAGTTATTTATTTTTGTGGACATAATCCCTACTTATATTATAAATACGAAATAGTAACTCTGTCTGTCTGTTACGCTTTCACGCCTAAACCGCTGAACCGATCCCGCATTGTCGTTGCGGGGGGGCTCAGTAACCGTGGATGCCGGCCACGGTGAAGCCAAGAGGAACCCAACGGTGGGGCCGCTCGTCAGGGCTTTTGCCTCAAAGCCGACGACGTAGCGGCCAAAAAGTAGGTTGCGGTGAGGTGCACCGCAACTGAGGTGGGCCGCGATGTCGAATGGGAGGCATCGCGGCTGAGGGTTACGGGCTGCGGTAGAGGAGGGGTGCCGGTGCTTCTGAGCAGCGCTCTTCCCTTCCGTGGCCTGGACGGGGCCGCCACCGTTTGATGGCGGACGCGGTGGGGCCGCAGGGGAAGAGGAGTGTCGGTATAGCGTTAGCCGCTCTCCCTATCCTCTGCAGCCGAAAAGTGGTAGACGGGACGGCACGTTGTGTTCCACACGCGCGCCGTCAAAGATGTCAGCAACCACCGATGGGGTCCGCAAGGGCCGTTGCCTGCCAGGGGTGCGGGTTTGTTCGAAAGAGATACCACGGCCCCTGGCATACGGGCTACTGAGGGAACACGGGTGGGTTTTAGTCAGTAAAAGTCTGACACGCCCTCCTGCTCTACTCAGCAGGAGAAGTCATTTGATGATTTCCCATCCAAAAAAAAAAAAAAAAAAAAAAACCGCTGAACCGATCGTCATGAAATTTGGCAGAGATATAGCCTGGGATATGGAGAAGGACATAGGCTACTGTGCGATAACCGACATCTACGCGGGCGGAGCCGCGGGCAAAAGCTAGTAATATCTAAATATAAAAAAATGGCCCGTTTTGGCTTTTCGAAATCATCATAATCTGCCCAGAATTTTTTCAACTATGTTGGGGTCGGCTTCCAGTCTAACTGGACGCAACTGAGTACCAGTATTTTACATGGAGCGATTATCTGACCCATCTGTTCATTTCGATATTTCATTGTTAAAATGAACATCATTTAATTTTTCTGTTAATTTTCATTCACGAAACATGGTACCATAAATCGACATAACACTTGACACTGTGACCTCACACTCGCTCCATCTCGTTGACCTTATAAGCCTCGAGTTACACCACAAAATATAAGGGTCACAGTGCACGATATGAAATGTCGTACGAAATGATTCCAGATTAAATGATGATTGTCATGGAAATCCTGTCACTATGTTTAAATAGGTTCATTTTATTTATGTAGATTATTTTACATACTGTGAATGAGAGAACGTTGTAGGCCTTACAGACTGTAGATTTGTAGACGATTTTCTATTCTGTATTCGTCTAAGTACCTGGTACTTATTGACAGGCCTGCACTGTCCTCCCATACATTTTATCTCTGTAATTTGAAAACATTGTTAAAGCCAATTATTTTTAAAAGAGTAATCGTGAGGTTTCTTGCCGGCTCTTCTCCATAGGAAACAACAATTTGGAACCGTGCACCTAGCTTCTGACGTTTCATAAGTGCCCATGCAGGTTTATATGAAATAAAATATTTTGATTTGATTTGATTTGAAACCTATTGAAAACTAGAAGACTAGAAGCTCAACTTAATATACAAAGCGAAAGGAAACTTAAGATTTTGCTATAGTAAGTACTTGCATGTGTATTCTTACCACGTTCACGTATGGTTCTCAAACATGGTCTTTGACAATTCAACAGAGGTCCACGCTCGAGCTTTGCCAGAGAGTTAAGGAACGGTGTATTCTGGGTACTTTTTTGGACCGAATTAAGAAAACAACGATCTCTTCCATCACTAAAATAACTGATGACACTGGGAAAGCTGTGACGACGAATGGGCAAAACTAACTCCCATTTAATAAAATAAAAAATAAAATAAAAATAAAAATATTTTATTGTCAGGCATCAAGGCCCATAGGGTGTTAGTATTAAATCTTAAAAAAACTATATTAGTAACATGCTAAAACACTAAAAAGAAAGAAAAAGAAAATCAAAAACAGAAAGAGGGAAGGTTTAACAAGCTTTGTTGCCAACATGTAGCTTGTTAAACCTGCCCATTGTAGGCCCATCCAGCCTTTCTGCAAACACCCTCAGAATGCTGTTGCTGCTTCCCCTCACTCGCGATATTACTGAGGCAACTTTCTTTCGCATTATCGCAAAGAAGTCGTCAGTGTTAATGCATCGCGGTAGGCCTAGACGGAAATGACGGGTCTAGGTGTCGCCCGCGACTTTGTCTCCAATCCAGAACGAAAAATATTCTATACCGTTACCCAGGTCATAGTCTATCTGGGCGCCAAATTTCATCCAAATCCGTTCAGCTGTTTTAGCGTGAAAGCGTAAGAAACAACCATAGTATAAAACAAAATCGCTTTTCGTGTTTGAACGCTTAGATCGTTTGAACTCCGCAACGGATTTTAATGCGGTTTTGTTCAATAGACAGAATGATTAAAGAAGAAGGTTTATAAACCTTATAAATATGTATAGTACACAAATCTCCACGCGGGCGAAGCCGCTGTCAAAATCTAGTGTATAACAGTGTACGACTACTGTATAATACGTTTACTGTATAATAAATTACATAAACATTGCGGGTACTTAGGTACTTACATAATTTTAGTCCGCAAATTTCAGTATTCATAACACCAATAATAACAACTCGCGTAGTAATCTCATCTGCTCGATGTCCGTAGGTCACTGCAGGGATCCAGCAGAATATCAGCGTCAGGTATATTTGCCTGACACGTGCTGAGCTGGACTCCCATTTGGTGCAACATTGAGACACACACCTCGCTTTTGCACTCCCACCGCACGTTATTTCATTTGAATTTTAAAGTTTAAATTACTGTGTCATATCTTAAAGTGTCATCACTATACATATGTCAACCTGTTTTCTTTTTTTCTTAGTGTGTACCTAGTTCTTTTCATGTAATTAATTTTAATCTCATTGTGCTTTGTTTGTTGTGTTGTGTCTTTTATATGCACTAAATAAACTATTTATCTATCTATCTACTAAACGCCGACAGACACTACGCCGACAAACTGAACACCGACAAGGCTTAACTTAGATGGGACTCTTCGTCGACAGGGCTCATCTGGTAGGTTAAAGGTTAGGTTATGTTAGAATTGCGACCAAAAAAATAATCTGCGTTTCCATACATTTTGACCGCGTAGGTATTGCAGTTTTCTATGAAACAGCTGGTATATTTTTATTTGTATAACCGACGAAAAATGTCTATGCTAGGGGGTCTAGAATGATATGCTGAATTTATGGTTACAGTTTCCGCACTGTTTAAAATTTTATCCTGTATATACAGTGTGTTATTTTAAACGAGGAACATACTTTACGGGAGTGTAGTACTCATGAAAATGGAAATTTTTTACTAAGGGTCCAACTGAAATCGCGAAAATAAAACCAGTCGCTCTATACATTTAGGTTCGCATAACTGGACAAAATGTAGGAAAGAGGTGATTTTTTCTTTATAATTTGGTGTCCACTCCATAGTAAAAGTTGTATATTTTCATAAGTACCACACCCCCTTTATGTGCATGTCCCTCGTTTAACCTACCATACTGTATATTATATATTCTATAGTTTTATAGGCAAGAACAAAACACTTTTTACGTAAGTATTTACTTAGGTACTACATAGAATATTATTACCAACATTTATGAAACTGTAAATTTATAAATGGTAGTAAAAAGCTGTAAAACGAGTAATGTTTTATTTTACTTGGCAACACAACCACTCATAATTTCACTGTAACACAACTCTGTAACTACAGCGGGAGCGGGAAATAGGGGAAATGAAAATGGAAAATTATTTTCTTATGTTTACTTTATGTTTTTTTTTACATAATATGTGTTTTTGTTTTGGACTAAACACACATTCTACACAACCCATTAAATTAGAACTGGGTCCTATTTTTGAGTAACCACCCGTTTTTCTCTTCTTTAAAAAAAAATACTTTATCACAGCTGGTTATTCGCAATTCAGTAGATAACTAACATTTAAACTAAATAAAATCAAATTTTTCAGACCTTTTTAATTATTAATCACCCTTTTTTATTTTTGTATATTGTTGGTGTTCTTTTTTAATTTTATTTTACTTAATTATACGTATGAAATGGCAGTAAAGGGTTTCCTTTTTTCTTTAAGCTACAATATAATAAACTATACGTAATTAAAAAGAAAAGTTTTATTTAGATGGATATAAGATAAAATACTCAAAGATCCACTCTCCCCAGTGATAGTCAGTCAGTGGTTTATTCAGCGTTCCATGGACTAAAACCCTACAGGACTTTTTCTTCCTTAGGGAAAACAGCAAGTGTAGCATAACATCTATAACTTGCAAATTGTGGAGAACACAAAAAAAAAGACTTCTAACTAAAATTAATCCCTCTATAAAACACCTTATATTCCTAATTTAATTAAAATGGTCAATTAAAAATTAACCCACATGAACCTACCAAGACGCAAAGTACATGCTTTGAAAAGTGTAGTTATGCTAATTGCCATTTCACATTTCAGTCAAGAATTATAACATGATGTACTTCTAAAAGGTACTTTGATACTTGTACATTATGTACTTGCTTCTTTTTACATAGCACAGAGTTTAGATAATATGAAGACCACACACGAACTTTTAATTTTAATAAAAGCATTGAAACTATTGAAGATTTTAGTCAAGTAAGTATTTAGCTCTTTATACGGGATAAGATTTTAACCAGTGCGCAAACTGTAACCAAGAATTCAGCTTATCATTCGAGCCCGTAGCGCAAATTTTTTTTCGTCGGTTTTACAAAAAGAAATCGGCTGTTCCATACATTTTGACCATGTAACTATTGCACTTTTCTATGAAACAGCTGATTTTTTTTGTATGACCAATGAAAAATTTCTGGAATGGGGGGTCTAGAATGATATGCTGAATTCATGGTTACAGTTCGCGCACTGGTAAAAAACTTCTCCTGTATTACGAATAGGTATTCTTTATAAAGACTAGCTACCCGCTCGCTTCGCACGGTGCATTCCTACTATCTTACTAATATTATAAATGTCCAAAAGTTTATAATTATTATGTTTGTATGTTTGTTACTCAATCACGCAAAAACGGCTGAACGGATTTGGATGGAATTTGGCACACAAATAGCGTATAACCTGGATTAATATATAGGATACTTTTTATCCCAAACATCTAAACATCCAACATACAATCTTCCACAATTTTATTATAATTAGGATTAAGTTTTCATTCAACACTTCTGATAAAGTTTTCAAAAAAAATCCAGACTGAAAATTCAAGTAGTGTTTTTTGTCCGCGCAATATTATTATAATTTGCTTATATAATATAGTATTATGCCTTTATAACAGTAACCTACTTTGTGTGCCTCATACCATGACACAAGGCAATCATTGGTTGTAATGACAGTAATTTTACAGTATTTTTGCGGTTTTCATAAGTTTTTACTTTCTATAGATGCGCTCACGGCACTTTGCAAGTCCTTCTGACCAAATGTTGGCAAGGACATTATGGTCAGTTGTAAAGTAGCACAATATTTTGGTGGATAAATTGTTATGTTAACAAAAAAAGGGAAGCATCTCTTTAAAAATAACTAAGTTTTAACTAGTAAGCCCAGGTGGCTGTGGAGGAGGACCAGCATTCATCATCATCATCATCATTTCAGCCGAAAGACGTCCACTGCTGTACATAGCCCTCCCCCAGGCTCCTCCATTTCGATCGGTCTTGTGCTTCCCACATCCAGCGGATACCCGCGGCCTTCACAATGTCATCGGTCCACCTTGCGGGAGGCCTTCCCACTCTACGTCTTCTTGTCATTTTTGGGGAGTTTTGCCATAATCGCCACGCTTGGCAGGCGGGTTGGCGATCGCAGAATGGTGGTAAAATGCATAGAGAACGCTGCTGCCAATTCTCTAGTAAGTCCCTTAGTCGCCTTCTACGACACCCACGGGAAGAAATGGGATGGTGCTATTCTTTTACGCCCGGCGACACATACGGGACCAGCATTAAGCCAAGCATTTTTATCTACGATATAATAATCTAACTTATAATATGGCTGTCTACATAGTGTGCGTTTAATGCATGATTTAAATTTCTACTCATTTAGTTCAAGAATATCGAGTAGTATTTTATTATAACATTATATACAGTAGGTACCCATAAAAGAAGTGTGCACTTTAGACAATCTGAAACGTGGTTGCTCTAATTTAATCCTATTTCTAGTGTTAAAATTGTGCCCGTCACTTAACTTACTAAAAATATTTCGAATTTTCATTTAATTTAATACCTTGTGTAAATATTTAGTTGTGTGTGTTAAATATTGTAGGTAAAAGTTAGGTACTTCTGTAAGTAAACCAATTTACGAGGTAAAGAAGGAATAGGGTAGATTTAAGTAAATTATAGTCTTATCTACCAACGTTAAGTTAAAACCGATATAAGATAACAATAAAATCTACGTCGGTTTGAGTTGTAATCTTAATAAAAAATATTCTACTATTACACACGTTGTCTACATCTCTTTTGATCTTCTCTCCTATGGTAAGTGTGCTGGAAGAGATTATTGTAGAAATAAGCAATACCTTTGTACGTATTTTTACATTCCCTTCTTCTTGTCTGTTTATGTTTAATTTTATGCGTGCATACATGGTTAAATAAATAAATAAAAACACTGTTTTATAATACATTATTGTTTTCCTACGTAAATGAAACAAATAATACCTACTCCTAAAATATTTCACGTACGCCTCTCTGCGTGTTCATTTACTTACTACATAGCGCCGCCCCCGTCGGTTGCCATGGCAACGCACCCCCTCCTATACACCGGTATTGAGGGTACATTATAATGACTTTTATTTTTTACCTTCTTTATGGACATAGATACAAATTGTTGTTATTTGATAAAAAGAAGATTTTTAAAGCGTTTTCTTGCGAGTTAAGTTTTAAATTGTATCAGGGATGTGAAAATTATGACATTTCTCACAGGAAAAGCGGTTGTGTTATTTAGAATATTTATGAATTGACGTAAAAGAACCCATTTTTTTAAAATATTATTTTTATTTTAAATGTCTCGTACGCAATATTTCAATAGTTAAGAACGATATTAATATAGATATCTACTCAAAATCAAAAGTCATTTTTTCAAACTAGGCTGAGAATTAGCACTTTTTCAACGTCAAAATAAATTAAGTTGATACATAAGACAGTCCTCCAAAACGCCCGCCCTTCACCACTTCCTAGTGCTTTAGCTGGGAAGAAGAAGTGGCGCAACAAACTCCCCAGCAGCACAGCTGTCTGTTCTTAACCAATTACTAAGTATATATTTATCTAATAATTCTTTAAAATAAAAAAAGTTCGTATAAAAAAATCATCTCATCATCATCTGCCTAGCCTTTTCCCAACTATGTTGGGGTCGGCTTCCAGTCTAACCGGATGCAGCTGAATACCAGTATTTTACATGGACCGACTGCCTATCTGACCTCCACAACCCAGTTACTGGGTAATACGATACCCCTTGGTAAGACTGGTAGTCAGACTTTCGGGCTTCTGATGACCCGTAACGACTGACAAAGATCCACAAATGACAGCCGGGACCAACAGCTTAACGTGCTTTCCGAGGCACTGAGGGGTCTTGGTATGTTAAGATGGTCACCCATCCACGGACCAATCGCGGCAAGCGTAGCTTAACCTGATCGATCGACCCGCGTAGCTATTGTTACTTAGCCACAAGCCCCTCTATTAAAAAAATCTACTTCTAAAAAAGCACCGCAATGTGGAAGTGCAAGTGGATGACAAAAAATGTAAACGAAAATACAAAAACAAAGACACCAACTTCCGAAGTTAAAGTAATTTTATCTTTGCGTTTTTTTTTTTTTTCAAGGCGTTAGTTTTTTTTTCATAAACTTGTCATTTTCAGTTTTTAGCTGTGGTACCTACCCCATACAAATTCAGTTGACGTGAGTTCTGAGGTAAAAAACAACCGAATTGAGAGCCGCCTCCTTTTTTTTTAAGTCGATTAGAAATTTGCTGTAGCAAATATAGAAACATAGAAAAATACCGATATGTAATATAAAAGGTTATAGGAAGATACTTTGCTTCACTTCAAACACTTAAATATTTAATGATTCCTACCCCATAATTTCTGGTATATTCCTACACAAATATAATAAATATCTAACTTCACTAAAACCACAGTTTTTCCAATCGCGTTAATGTATCTAAAAGCATTCGTTTTACGGAGTGCGCGCCGGAAAATCAATTGGATTATTTAGATCACACGACTCTTTGGTGGTGACGTTTTGTCGTGACGTAGTCGTCACGTGATGTCATAGTAAAACTCGTCGGATCACAGCTTTAGTTAGGTGGAAATTAGCAATGTAAAGATTTCGATTGAGACCGCAGATGTTAGGAAAAACGTGGAAGAAAATGTCTGTTAGTTTGACGCATAGAATTTTCTTAATCCAATTCGACCTCATTTGAAGTCATTTGACGAAAGAGGTTTCGTCTTTCAAGCCAGTAACCAACTGCATCCAGTTAGACTAGAAGGCGACCCGGACACATATTACATCTGTGTGTCCGGGTTGCCTTCGAGTCTAACCGGGCATAGTTGCGAAAAGACAAAGCAAACTTGGCATCTCCAAAATATATTTTTTTATAATAAAAAAGTATTTGAATGTATGGATAAAACATAGTTTTATCTAAATATTCAAATAATTATACATATATTTTTTTATTTTATATTGTATGAATGTGTCTTTATTTCAATAGTCATGTAGTATTTTATATTGTGTTTTAGAGTCTCAGTGGTCTATAAGTTAGGTTTTACAGCCATGTGTATTTGTAAATATAATTCGTATGCCGTTTTTAGCGGCGGATGTGTTCTGAAGATAATTATACGTATCCAACTTGTATTGTACCTACCTACCATATCCGACGAATACATAGGTATCTTTGTCTAAAAAACGATCGTCCCGAAGTCGTATCGTGTTCATAGACAGTCGTGACATAAAAACGTCAGTTTGAAAGAAGCTCGCCATCTAAAAAGTGGTGGAGAGTGCTTTTTAAAATGTGGAGCACTGAGCATGCCGTTATTGTAGCTCAAATGGAATGATGGCGTCTCAATATTTACACTTTTACCCTTTTTATAACGGTGATAAATAAAGAGGAAATACAAAATGTCAACATGGCTTCATGGCTGTTAGAAAACGTAAATACTCCGTAATTACATCACACCTGGGCCCTAATTCACTATGACCACTTAACGATTCCTTACTTCAAAACCACGTCACGTCAAGTCCTTAGATCACCCACAACATATATATTAAATAAAAATGCTAATAAATATCGATAAATTTTCTTGGAACATACAGAATATGATATCGATTCCTTACCGTTACATTGGTTTCTACAAAACATGAACTTAGCAAGATTCCTCGGGGAATCTTTATAACCATCCAGAATTGGGGTCCTATATGCCTCAAAACGATAGATCCTCAAAGGCAGTTCTAATAATCTTCAACTTTATCATTTCAGCCGAAAGACGTTCACTGCTGGACTTAGGCCTCCTGACAAGTTACGACAAATGATATTAACTTCACTAGTTCAGTTTTATACGTATGTCGATCTTCCTTCATACTTTATACAGGCTTAGGACTGTCAACCTAGAAAAATAGAAATATGAATTTACGCAAAACTATTTTCTTAAGTGAGTGGTATTTTTTCTTTACTGATACGTACAGTTTGTGTGAGCGAAAAATGAACACTCAGTGTTAGGAAGTCATTCAAATGTGTCTACTTCACTTAGTTCAGAGTCATTCAAATGTGTCTCTACTTCACTTAGTTCAGAGTCATTCAAATGTGTCTCTACTTCACTTAGTTCAGAGTCATTCAAGTGTTCAACACTGAACTAAGTGAAGTAGAGACACATTTGAATGACTACTGAATGAATGATAAGTTTATTTTGTGATATGAAGTAGTTCATTTCCTTCAGTCGTTCGCTAACTACCCATGTCTATTCAATATAGTCGAATTTCTTCGATTAAATATATATTAAGGCCAAATGGCATATGGCTTCCAAAACGTTTCGTATTTCTACAACGACTTTCATAAACTTTCGTCCATCCCATCCTATAATTTTTTTACTTTTTCAAGATACAATGTCACTTTGTATGGGCCAAATATCTTAAATACCTTTAAACGAACAATTCTTGTACATATAATCTGAATCTCGGAAACGGCTCCAACGGTTTTCATGAAATTTAGTATGTAGGGGGTTTCGGGGGCGATAAATCGATCTAGCTAGGTTTCACTGTTAGGAAACGTCAAACAAAAAAAAAAACGAGCGAAGCTCGGTCATCCAGATATTAATTATAATAGAAGGAACATTCCTATAAACATTTATACGCAGGTTTCTTAATAATATACTCGTATGCAGTTATTTATATGTTTTATGGGAAAATACAAAATGACGGACTGTACTGGCACCTATAATCACATAATAATTATTGATTGTAACTAATACTATGTTGTTATTTAGTATCCGAGTTTATTATATAACTAGATCCTCAGATTATAAAACAAGGCAGATAGACCGCGCGGAACACCAAGAGTGAGGCCAAAAAACCAAATACTAAAGCGTCAAGCGCGGTTGGTCTGTGGGTGAGTGACTATACACATACCAAACCCCCTCCATGTCTCGGAAAGCACGTTAAGCCGTTGGTCCCGGCTGTCATTTGTGGATCTTTGACAGTCGTTACGGGTCGTCAGAAGCTCGACAGTCTGTCAACCAAGGGATATCGTATTACCAAGTAACTGGGTTGTGGAGATCAGATAGGCAGTCGCTCCATGTAAAATAATGATTTTTATTCACAATATAACCTCCATGGGTGTTTTTTTTAGAAACATTAGAAGCGAACAATTTATTGGTTGAAAAGAATGTATGCGTCAGAACTGTTTTTTAGGTTAGAATAATATTTGAAAGGATATTCTAATACCTGGAGTTAATGCTTTGAAATTCGAACATTGATGAGTCAAAAATTAATCAAGAACAAAATCAAAATATCATATCGTGTCTCGAAAAGCCGTTGGTCCCGGCTGTCATTCGTGGATCTTTGACAGTCGTTACGGGTCGTCAGAAAGCCCGAAAGTCTGACAACCAGTCTTACCAAGGGGTTTCGTATTACCCAGTAACTGGGTTGTGGAGGTCAGATAGGCAGTCGCTCCATGTAAAATACTGGTATTCAGCTGCGTCCGGTTAGACTGGAACCCGACCCCAACAGTTTTGGGAAAAGGCTAGGCAGATGTTGATGCTGTTTGTTAGTGACCAAAAACTTCACCGCTGGGTCTCGCATTTGTCCACTCAATAACTTGTTTCAGCCTTTTAATGTCGGAAAACAATGACTGAAAATTAAAATATTTGACATCTGACTTCATCATCATCAACATCGACGTCCACTGCTGGACATAGGCCTCCCCCAATTTTGGGGGGCTTGCCATAATTGCCACGCTTGGTAGACGGGTTGGCGATCGCAGTATGGTGGCAAAATGCATAGCGAATGCTGCTGCCCATTCTCTAGTAAGTCCCTTAGTCGCCTCCTACGACACCCACGGGAAGAGATGGGATGATGCTATTCTTTACGTCCGGCACCACACGGTACACGGACATCTGACTTACTTACAATAAAATAAATCTTCGTGAAGAACCCTATGTTTTTCAAAGTTTCCAATTTTTGTCTCAAATCTTTTTTTATAATGGTTCACCAGTGTCTTTTCTAAAATATCCTCATACCCATCCTCCTGCACTGATACAAATTTATTTGTGATGGGCAACATCTTGTCTTTTTCGACATCATCCTCATATGAAGATAAATTTTTTTTTGGACCTCCCCGTAAAATGAACGATACTACAATTCCCGATACAAGCACACTTGTCAACTCGATCGACTCGGGAGTTGCAACAAATTGCGCTAGTGTACTCGACTCGACGGCACTCGAATGCACTCGGCGCAACCCTATTGTGGCGCAGCCCTATTGTGACGGAGCTATTGTGTTGCTATTGTCTCGGCTTCGTTACTCGTGCATTGTTTTTAATATTTTTTTATTTTACTGTTTTGTTGCGGGGAGTGGGTATAGTGGGAGCGGGGAGCGTGTCGGGATAGTGAAAAAAAAATAAGATGAAAAATAATTCGGTAAAATAAAATCTTGGGGCGTAATATGTTTCACTCGCCCCACGATTTTATTTTACCGAATTATTTTTGAGGTTTTAGTTAAAACCGTATTTTTTTTTTTTTTACTTAAGTATTTTGTTTTCAAGTTTTTAGTTTTTATTTCGTTACGTAATATTTCTCGTTCTATTTTTTTTATTTTTATTAAATTGTATTGTTATCAAAACTAAAGGTGTGTAATCAATCTGCCAGCAGGAAGGGGTAAAGAGTCAAACAACAAACAGGGCAGGCTAAGTAAAACTGTTTAAAAATGAAATAGAAAACAATTTGCAACGTCGCGTCGAAGTCTGCAGTGCGTCTAACATGTTTGCTGTGAGGAAGAAGACCGCATCCTTAAGGGGATACTTTTCGCGGGCTCGAACTCACTGGTGGGCCTGGCTAAAAATCACGCTGTCTCACCAGGCTTCGTATCCGATAGAGATAGTATCAGTGATGAGCAGTAAACGCTAGTCTACACGCACAACGTTATTGAGTGAGATGCAGGAGCATTATAGCAAAAAATTCGCGAGAAAATTAAGAAAAGTCCTTCAGAAGATCGGGTTACATGAAAAAACCACGGCATTTATAAAGCAATGGCCAATAAAGTTTATTGAACTTACCGATAATTGAACTTTATCGGTACCGACTTGGTTTTGGAGATTTTATACTTCTTTTATTACTTAAACACGCCCAAAGTTAGGTTAAATTAGAAGAAAAACGAATCTTTGTTGGCTGATCATAACTTTTTAATGAATTTTTATTTTAGTATTCTGTTTCCGTACCGACAATATTGATAATGAGACAAAACCATACCATGTTTAAGTTTGGTGTACACTGTCAAACAGTGGAGTAAAACTCTCCCGAAGTTTCTATGGAAAAAATGTGGACTTGTTTCACCTTAAGAAGCAGAATGAGGGCTAGCAGCAACAGTATTTTGAAAACCCTAGCTGAACAACACGATGCACCAATACTGGACACGCTGTCTGGTTGCTTGTGCGGCAAGGATAAACATGTGTATTTACCTATTAATTTAGTAATATTAACATTAGTTGATAAGTTCTTTGTACTAAACAGTGGACCAATGTTGTCAAATCAAATAAAATTATATTATTATAAATTATACTAATTCATCACAAAAGCCAAAGGACGTCCACTGCTGGACATATGCTTGCCCCAAAAGGGGAGGATTATACTAATGACCGTTTTTTTTTTATTTTCATACATAATAAGCATATTTTTAAATGCCTATTTTCACAAAAGATATTTAAAAAGACATCAGGGTCCAAGATGGTCAGGGTTAGGGATCTACAAAAAGGAACCTCCTGACTATGCGTGCTGTGTCCAGGAGTACTGCTTTCTGAATCAAGCCGTTGATCCAGCCACGCAATGAGAGCCTCCTAAGGTGTTGTTCCAGACTCTTCGCTATGAGGCCATTTACTGTAACGACTATCAGTACAATGATTGCAGAATCTACGTCCCACATATCGACATTGTATTATTACATACAGATCGCAGCACGTAAGTTGAAACAAAATCCGCCATTTTGGTTCAACTTACGCGCCGCGATCTGTAAGTAATTTCACAGTTTTTTACTTTGACGTTCTGAGTAGATAGGTATTTTTCCACGTGTCTCCAAATCTGAATGAATGTTTGCCTGTGAAGAACACTTCAAATGCTTGAGAATCACAACTGAAAAATTGTTGATTTTCTGTCATTTTCTTCGACCAATACAACAGCTAACATAAGTATTATCACTAAATTTACTGAGAGTCCACGCTTTCAGAAACCAGGGAGTTTAACGGGTATTAATTTACTTCAAACTTTTTTCATGCTATATTTTAAGAACAACACCACAGGCTTGTTCAATGGGTGATAAAAAACCCCCTTATTCATAACCGTTGCGTAAAGTTAAGTAATGATTAGCGTCTATTTAACCATAAATTTTTGACATTTAAACATCATTTAACTTTAATCATCGTTTATGAATCTGGCCCGAGTTAAATTGATAAATTGAATATACAATCCAAAAAACCAAGAAACCAGAGAAACGCTATGTGTAAATTAAATTAACCACTTAATCGCTCTAGTCAGCACTGCGCCCACACCCCACGACATTGTGTGGTACCTTAACAGTTAATTACACCAACTGTCGCGATACTCAATTATTTCAGCCACATAGTGTTAATGAATACGTTTTTGAACCGATCGCAGTCTGTCTGTTGGAATTCAAGGGAAGACAGGTTGGGTCGCGGGTGAAGGCAACGCTGAATCGATGTTGCTAACTGCACTTTTAATTCATAAAGAAAAGAAGAAAGAAAAAATGTTTATTCTACACAAACAAAACGCACATTACATAAAATAAAATAAACCATGAAATAAAATGCAGCCTAAATGGGCCAGCTTTAATGGCATAGAAAAGAGCTAAGAAAACAGTTAAACCTACCCAAGAAGCTGGATCTGAATCAACATGCCGGCGACGTCGTAAAAAGATGCCCTCCTATAAATAAATACCACCCGTCTCTCCACTAGTCCAATGCTTACTCAAGGATGCATATCCGGTAGGCTCGCAATCCTTTCCTATCCTAAGCGCACGTCTACCTGATCATTACCGCGCCCCCCGGTCTACTTCTTGATATGCAATGGCCTCTGTAGCACCATGAAGCATGAAGCTCCCGGGGCTGGTGCAAATCTTGGGGTTAATTCGATTAATCGAGTCTGTTCAAGTCATAGTAACAGTAGTAATTAGAGCCAGATTACATAGCTCATTTATGTAACTATGAAACAAGGCAGGTCCAAGAACACTACTCTGCGGGACTCCGTAGATTAAAAATTGCTGTTTGCTAACGTGATTTCCTATCTTCACGGTTTGAGAACGCTCACTCAGGGCCCCAATTCGGTATGGTTATAATGATTCCCCGCGGAATCTTACTACGTTCAAACAACGTCAATATAGTGTTCTGTAGAAACCAATGTCGATGATATTTATTAGCAGATGTCGTGTGTGATCCAAGGAATTGACGTGGTGTCGAAGTAAGGAATCGTTGAGACCACTTAACAATTCCTAGATCGTATTAAATAATTTCGACAAATTGTCTTGGAACATACAGAATATGACATTTCGATTCCTTACCTTTACATTGGTTTCAACAATACACGATATTGACGTATTTTGAACGTAGCAAGATTATAACTATACAGAATTGGGGCCCAGCAAACTTAGCACGAGAACCGGAGAAAAGCAGAGTGGAAGAGTAGACAAAAATGACGTTTCCGTGTAGACAATTGACAGTTTTGTACCGAAAAATGTAGACAAGCGATTATCGTTCCACAATTTGTCATTTTGTATTTCGTTTCTAACGATCTTTGTCTAGGTCCTTACAAATGACTGTTTTAGAAGAATATTTCTTCCCAAACTGTCAAAATCACATTGCCAACTAAGTTTCTACTCGACGGCCACAAAGCATTTACGATTATCTACAAAATCATGATTCGTTTAGAACGCATAACTATAATAATTAATAGAAAAACATAGCTATCTTTTCCTATTGTGCAGAGGCCAGCACATCAAGCTACCCCAATCTGTCAAATTTCATTGATTGCTTTTTAACTTTATAACAAAGGAATAAGGTTCATGTTCAATTGGGAAAATTTGACAGTTTGGGATAGGTTGACCTGCTGGCGTCTGTACATCATTTAGTTAATAGTCATGTCTATTATCTTGTCGACAAATCGGTACTCGTGCTAAGCCTACTGTATAGTCTTGTGCCTGCTCGGTCATTTTTGAGATCGCTTCGTACTAGTTCTTTTCTGTCAGTGAACTAGTTCATTCTATTAGTTCTATTAGCTCTATTCGGTCTTCGCTCTCAGTCAGTACTTCCATAGTTCACAGAGCAAAAAAGTCTCACTGAAATCGTATCCGTCAAATCAGTCGCTGTCATTCTCGTTCTCGTTCGGTCATATGGTATGGCCCTTTGTAAATGTACAGAGGCCAGCACATCAAGCTACCCCAATCTGTCAAATTTCTTTGATAGTTTTTAACAAAGGAATAAGGTTTATGTTCAATTGGGAAAATTTGACAGTTTGGGATAGCTTGACCTGCTGGCGACTGTACCAGGAGCTATTAGAACTAATAGACCGATTACAAGTCAGCATTCGGAAACGTTTCTTTTAGTACAGTGCAAAGAAACGGTTCCTATTCATTCACCGTTCGCGAACTACACAAAACTACTACTGTACCTACGTCATAAAAACGGGTAGACACTCAGAGCCATAGGAATTAGAATTCATTTAATTTTATTACCAACCTGAGGCAGGCGTAAAACAAGGTATTTATAATTTATTCATTTCCTCTGCATTTATCAATATTGAATATTATATTGCGATAGCTTATTAGTCTGATTCAGCTAACTATAAACCAAAATGAATAATTTCGTTGGTTCATAATCAGAGGGAATAGTGCCTGTTCAATTTGTAAATGGTAAATGATTTTATTTCTGTAACTAGGTTAGAAGAATTGCCAAACATATGTGGCAGTGGGCAGGGCACATTGCTCGCAGAACAGATGGCCGATGGGGCCAAAAGGTTCTGGAGTGGCGACCGCGTACCGGAAGACGTAGAGTGGGAAGGCCTCCCACAAGGTGGACCGATGACCTTGTGAAGGCCGCGGGAATTCGCTGGATGTGGGAAGCACAAGACCGGTCGAAGTGGAGGAGCCTGAGGGAGGCCTATGTCCAGCAGTGGACGTCTTTCGGCTGAAATGATGATGATGATGAAGTAGGTTTGTACAAACACTTTTACACGGATCGGCGTTTTCTATCAGACTACTCTGAGAAGAAACGCCGAAACAAAATCAAGTCAGACTATTTTCAAATCCAGACATAATCTTGTCAAAACATGTGAAGACCACGTAGATTGGGTCTAAAATGGTATTTTGAGGAAATAACGATTGAGTGGAGACGTCCAAATAGTGCTCGCATTTGTCAAAGTTACTTAATTGAGTTACGATGTAAGGTAGAGAAGAGATATATTTGGAACTTACAGTTAAACGTTACGTTACGATTACCTACTGGAAAATTACAGTTCCTAGACTTAAGGTGAAACAAGTCCACATTTTTTCCATACAAACTTCGGGAGGGTTTTTCTCCACTGTTTGACAATGTACAACAAACTTAAACATGGTATCGTTTTGTCTCATTATTAATATCGTCGGTGCGGAAACAGAATACTAAAATAAAAAGCCATTAAAAAGTTATGAGCCAACAAAGATTCGTTTTTCTTGATAATTTAAAGTAACTTTGGACACGTTTAAGTAACAAAAGAAGTGTAAAATCTCCAAAATTAAGTCGGTACCGACAAAGCTCAATTATCGAAAAGTTCAATAAACTTAATTGGTCATTGATTTATGCAGTGTTTTTTTCAGAAAGCCCGATCTTCCGAAGGACTTTTCTTAATTTTTTACGCGCCTGTTGTACTATAACTGATCCTGCAGCTCACTCAATTATGTGGAGATTTTAATATTAATATTTTAGATGTTACTCCATTAAGTATTAGACTTCTCAATCTGTTTAGGTCTTTTAATTTAATTAACTTGTTTTTTGAACCTACTAGGATCACGGCATCTTCGTCAACATGTCTTGATAATATGTTTACTGATTGTGATGCCAAAAATAAATTAGTACTAACTGACTTAACGTCCGACCACTGTGGTTTATTAGCTAGCTTCCCCATGCCATTACATAAAAAGCGACCACGTACACTTGAATGTAGGCCTTATACAGCTAGTCGTTGCAAAAGGTTTAAAAATAATATAGCTCATAGAATTACACCATCCATAGCACAACACGAGAATCCGAATGAAATTTATGAAGCCCTTTTTGATGTTGTGCAAAAAGAGTATCAATCTGCTTTCAAGACCAAAACCATTAACATTAATGGCTCCTCCGCTGGCTTTAATCAATGGGCTACTCCGGGTATTTACAAAAGTAGAGCGAGACTATACGAATTATATGGATTGAAAAAATACAGGTTTGATACTCCTTTCCTAGAGTATGTCAAAAACTATTCAAAATTATTTAAAAAGATTAGTGCTTTTGCAAAATCGAAATTTTTAAGTGACACAATTAAAAATTCTAACAATAAAGTTAAAACCACTTGGAAAATAATTAATAATGAAACGGGCAAGTCTGTTAAACAAGACAATCAACTTGAGATTTTGGTCGACGACAAATTAATTATTACAGAAGCTGAAGTAGCGGAGGCATTTAATGAGTTTTTTGCCAACATACCTGTAACTACGACTCGCTCCTTAGATTCATCCCCGTCTAAAGCAGAATACCTTTTGCATAGTAGTGTGCCTAAATGTAGTGACCTATTCAGTTCCGAACATGTAACGCCTCGTGACGTAGTTAATGTTTTTAACACACTGAAGTCTAAAAACACTGGTGATTTCTGGGGCATTTCCATTAAACTTTTAAGTAATATTATAGAAATTGTAGCCCCCTATCTAGCTGTCACTTTTAATAAATGTGTTGATTCAGGAACTTTTCCTGACCTCATGAAGAGTAGTAAAGTAATACCATTATTTAAATCAGGTAATAAAAATGACATTCGTAATTTCAGGCCTATTTCTATCTTACCTGCATTTAGCAAAATATTTGAAAAGTTAATACTCAAGCAGTTGCTAAAACATTTTAATTTAAATAGCCTCCTTCATAATGAGCAATATGGCTTTACAAAAGGTCGTTCGACTACTGATGCGGGTGTTGCTCTGTTTAAACACATATTTAACGCATGGGAGAACTCGCAAAATGCTATTGGAGTTTTTTGTGATCTCTCAAAAGCCTTTGATTGCGTGCACCATGAGACGCTTTTGTGTAAACTTCGTTATTACGGTGTCCATAACGATGCTCTAAACGTAATAAATTCTTATTTGCAAAATAGGGTTCAATGTGTAGAAATTAATGGTAAAAATGTGTGCCTCAAGGCTCAATACTCGGCCCATTCTTGTTTTTAGTATATATTAATGACTTACCGTTCTATTTAAAGGGTATTTGTGATGTTGTACTGTTTGCAGATGATACTTCTCTTATTTTTAAAGTAGATAGGAATAGACAAGACTTTGACGACGTAAACAGTGCACTCTCAATGGTTACGGATTGGTTTACGGCAAATAACCTTGTTCTCAATGCCAAAAAAACGAAATGTGTAAAGTTCGCCTTACCGAATGTTAGAAATCTAGGTCCCAATATCGTCTTAGATAAAGAGGTGCTTGAAACCGTAGACACGGCAGTATTTCTGGGCATAACAGTAGATGCCAAACTTCAGTGGGGATCACACATATCAACACTAGCAGGGAGGCTCAGTTCAGCCGCCTACGCCGTCAGAAAAGTAAGACAATACACTGACGTCGATACAGCTCGATTAGTATACTTTAGTTATTTTCACAGCGTTATGTCCTACGGTATTCTACTGTGGGGCAAAGCCGCTGATATTCAAAATATTTTTGTCCTTCAAAAACGTGCTGTTCGTGCAATTTACCAGTTAGGTGGCAGATTTTCCTTGAGGGACTTTTTTAAAGATATTGGTATTCTCACAGTGGCATCACAATTCATATTAGCTAACATCTTATTTATTAGGCAACATATACACTTGTACACTAAAAACAGTGATATTCATACCGTTAACACTAGAAACAAGGACAAACTACGTGCTCCCTTTCACCGGCTTCATAAGGTTCATAACTCATTTGTTGGGCTTGGTATAACTTTTTATAACAAGCTTCCCACTTCTTTGCTAGATTTGCCTTTTGATGCGTTTAAAGTTCAAGTAAAATCCATCCTTTGTTTAAAGGCTTACTATTCCATTAACGACTATTTAAATGACAAGAATAGTTGGTCGCTGTGATTAACACAAGACAATGTTTATGTTCTTTCTCCAGAATTAGCGTACCTAGTGACAGGTTATATGGGTTCATATATTTATTTAGTTAAATTCCTTTTTTTTTTTTTTTTTAATTTTATTGACCAAGTGTTTTTTATCATCTATCTAATAAGTCATTAGTTATTGACATACATATAGAGCCCTTTATACCAGGAAACTTTTATTTTTGGTAATATGCGTTATTGTTTATTACTTTGCCTATGTATGTATAGAATCAAGTCCATCCGACTAAACAGACAGCTGTGCTGCTGGGGAGTTTGTTGCGCCACTTCTTCTTCCCAGCTAAAGCACTAGGAAGTGTCGAAGGGTGGGCGTTTTTGGGGGACTGTCTTATGTATTTTGACGTTCGAAAAGTGCTGATTCTCAGCCTAATTTGAATAAATGACTTTTGATTTTGATTTTGAATAATGTTGTGCGTGTAGACTATCGTCTTACTGCTCATCACTGATACCACCTCTGTCGGACTCGAAGCCTGGTGAGACAGCGTGCTTTTTAGCCAGGCCCGCCAGTGAGTTCTATCCCGCGACTAGTGTACCCTTAATATTTACGCACAACCTAACATTTATTTCTACGTGACGGTATACCTCATATTTCCCAACTTGGACTACAGCTTACCCTCAAAGAAACAGACCGTATCGATATACGCCCTAATTCAAACTTTGTTTCTATTTATCTCTTCGTCTCTCTTCCTCTTATTGGGTTAGATATGAGAGGTATGCTCCGTCCTTGTCTGGTCCCCTATGTAGCAAAAAAGCATATAATTTTGTCCATCTGTTGCTAGCTCACTGAATATTGTGGTCTAGTAGCAATTTGTGCTCAGTGACATCTTGGAGACAGTCGTGGAGAAAAAGGTTTTGTCTTTTTACAATGTTTCGTTAATAATTTCTCAAAGAATAAGGTAAGGTAAGCAACGGTTGCCACGGTCAGTCCGTAAATGGGTGACCATTCCGACACTCCGTGTCTAGGAAAGCACTTTAGACCGTTGCCGCGTTGGTCCCGGCATTCGTAGACCATGTAGTCAAGAGCCCGAAAGTCTGACAACCAGTCCAACCAAGACTTATGGCTTTACCCAGTAACTGGGTTGTGGTGGTAAGAAAGGCAGTCGCTCCATGTAAAATACTGGTATTTAGCTGTATCCGGTTAGACAGGAAGTGGGTTTTGTGCTGGTGGCTAAGGCTAGAAAAATGGATTAATTATTGTCAGTAAGTTCTCTCACGATTTATTTCGTTTTGTGCACGATTATATTCAGAATTATTTGCTCTATATAGGTAAGATGCAGAGGTTTCAGTCGCTCGACTTTCGTCTGCTCAACAAAGTAAACAACGCAATGGGTGTTTTCGAACTGGCAAAATGATTGCAATTATTAGGCTATACTTATTATTTATGCTTCTAATTGATAATATGTACAGGTATATAAAAAGAAAATAATCACAAGGCATCAAAAAATACGTCCGCATCGTTGTCAATGGGAAAAGTGTCCAAAAGGATGGCAACATTGCCGCGTTGTATGGCAATGCTGATTCTTTGGCCGGAAAATAGGCCAACTCTTTGGTCACATGAAGAGTCGAACAACCGCTTGGAAATGTCTCGGAAATATAATTGATAATTAATTGATTGGAAAAAATTGATTGTTTGTTTGTTTGCATTGAATAAGCTCCGAAACTACTGAACCGATTTGAAAAATTATTTCACTGTTGGGAAGCTACACTATCCCCGGGTGACATAGGCTATATTTTATCCCCGCATTCCCTCGGGAACGGGAACTACACGAGTGAAACCGCGGGGCGCTGCTAGTGTGTTATAAGTAAACCTGTACTCCAAGTTTTTTGAAAATATATTTGATTTGATTTGTTATGCAATAACCCCGCAGTTTATAAGATCAAATCCAAAATTGATGGTGTGTCCTCCATCTGGTGGTTATCCCCTTCAAACAGACTGCTCCGTTGGTCTCGCGGTCGTAATCGCGACTGCTGAGAGTGTGGTCGTGTATTCGATTCCCAGGTCGGGCAAAGAGTTATTGGGTAATAACACCCGGGAATTTGGAAGTTGACGATGTGATACCCCGTGGCTCGGAAAGCACGTTAAGCCATTGGTACTGCGCCTGATCTGTCTCCGGTCGTGTTGGATTGCCGTCCCATCGGACTATGAAAAAGAGAAAGTGCATCTGTGTCTGCACACACTTGCATTACTATATTTCTAATCTCCGTTGAGAATGGCCGCCATGGCCGAAATACGGCCTAAAGGACTTGGTATAAATCCCCTTCAAATATCTTGCGGTCACCATCCACCATTGTTGTCGACTGTACTCACGTATCGATGACAGCCGCGTTGCACTTCTTACAAGAGTACAATCAAGCACACTCAAATGAACGCCCTATCCGCAATAGGTACCTATTATATTTTTTATTCAATACGATCGTACATTTGATGAAATACCGACCTGAATGAAGATTGTGCTACGAAATTGCGTAGTTTTCGTATTTCTTGGAATGTATGGTAAGCAGGTTTTAGTTGTTTTTCTTGTAATTGTTGGTTAAACTACAATAAAGGCTGTGTTAAAAAGACATAAATAAAATAAATATATCATTTATTTTGGCCAAAACTTTTACAAATTTTATAAACCTTCCTAACTGCGTGACAGTTTAATTTTAAGTACGCATTTTAATTTGATGATGACAACCAACTGTGTAGGTATATTTAAATAAAAGGTTTAGAAACCTAGTTTTTTACCAGCGTCAATATAAACCATAGAAATCTATATAAATAAAAAGAAAAGTCCTGACTTCCTGACTGACTCATCAACGCCCAGCCCAAACCCTTGAACATAGAAAGCTGAAATTTTGCACAGAGGTCCTTTATATTGTGGACAAGGATAAAGGAAGGATTTTTCGAAATTCATCCCTTAGGGGGGTTAAATAGGGGATGAAAGTTCCGCGCGGGCGAAGCCGCTGGCAAAAGGTAGTATGATATAAAAAGAGGCTGGTGAAATCATCATTTCAGCCGAAAGACGTCCACTGCTGGACATAGGCCTCCCGACCTGCTGGTGCAATAGAATCAACTTACTATTGGTTGTATTAGCCGTGTGTTCTTACTGAATTCATAGTACAGGCTGTGCGTCGATGTCCATACATAGGTACGTACTTAGGTATATATGCGCAGAAAAAAAAAACAATCGAAAATAAAAGTCCACAACGCCTTGACGAAGTCATCAAACTCCACACGTTGCGTGCCGTCCAAAAGATGATCACCGAAAACCGACAAAGAGAAAAAAATCGGAAAGTGACTCGTAAAAAAAACCGGAAAGATTCACAAACAAGAGACCCGAAACGTAATTACGGCACACAAAAAAAAACTATGTCCCGACGAATTATAGGGCCAAATTATATACTTTGATACACAGACATGTATAATTTTTAGTATTTTTTTTCTTTATTTTTGTATCCCGACGACCTTTCGGCGAGTTTTGTGTCATTTTTGAACAGCGTAACAAAAAATTCTGACGCCATTTTTTTTTCGCATCAGTATTGGTTAGAATACTTTAATTGTGTGGTCAGGGAATGGTTGTTCCGGCCTATGTTTAAATTGATTTTTGGCTAAGAAAGGACTGAATGGGAACATTTTTTTTTTCATTCATATAAACCGTGAAATGTTTTTGGAAACGAATACTAAACCATCAACATCTCGACGAGGACTGTAGAAGGGTTCGCATGATTTGGCGAATCGCATCAGCGAATATCGCAATGATGACCGGCTAGAAGAACCTGATGAGCAATTCACTTGAAAAGAAGGTAAGTTTATTAGTCTATTCGAACTAATTTTTTCGCCCGAATCAGTGATTCGACACTTTAAAAAAGTAGAAAACTTTAGCCGACTCGCACGAAATTAACTTATTGTGGGCGAATCGACAAATCCAGAAATACGAAAAAAAGGACATTGCAATAAAGTGCATTATATTCTAAACATGCAAAAAAAATATTCAACATTTCCTAACACGTATTTCTGGAGTTGTCAATTCGCCTACAAATAAACAAACGTTGCGGGATGGGAAGTCTCTATACAGGATGTTTGGCAGAACGTTGAACATACGAAAATGGTGGATAGGTGGGGTCATCTGCTACTTACTCAGCCTTAATTTATTTGGCCCTGGGCCCCTGAATAATGTTTTAATTATTTTTTTGCTTTCTTCTACGAGTAGTTTCACCACTTTATTAAACTTTAAAGTGTAATTTTTATTAAAAATGGGTAAAACAGGCAATTTTTTTTTAAATCTTTAATGTTGGCAGATTCTTTTAAAACTATTGCTTTATTCAGATGTTAGCTAGAAAAAAAGTTATGAGTCCTCAAACTTACAGAAAGATGTAAAAAATACTGAAATCTTAATTTCAATTTGCATTAAAAAAAGAACCTTTCGGCCCCATCGGCCATCTGTTCTGCGAGCAATGTGCCCTGCCCACTGCCACTTAAGTTTCTGGAGTTTTTTTTCTTTCTCCGAAAGGTTCTGGAGTGGCGACCGCGTACCGGAAGACGTAGAGTAGGAAGGCCTCCCACAAGGTGGACCGATGACCTTGCGAAGACCGCGGATATCCGCTGGATGTGGGAAGCACAAGACCGGTCGAAGTGGAGGAGCCTGGGGGAGGCCTATGTCCAGCAGTGGACGTCTTTCGGCTGATATGATGATGATGATGATTAAAAAAAGATATCCAGGGGCCCAGGATCAAATAAATTAGGGCTGAGTAAGTAGCAGATGACCCCACCTATCCACCATTTTCGTATGTTCAACGTTCTGCTAAACATTCTGTATTTCAGCAACTTAGCTTCGCCCGCTTTCAATCAATGTTTGACACAATACATCCGTATGTTTTATTCGTAGGTTCCGCATGGTCCCGAACCTAAAAGTTCCATGTGGTGCTGGACGTAAAAAGCACCATCCCATTTCTTCCCGTTGGGTGTCGTAGAAGGCGACTAAGGGACTTACCAGAGACTGGGCAGCAGCGTTCTCTATGCATTACACCAGCATACTGCGATCGCCATCGCTTACCAAGCGTGGCGATTATGACAAAAATTACTTGGGGGACGCCTATGTCCAGCAGTGGACGTCTTGATTCGTATTTTAAGGTCTTCCCCAAATAGTAGCCATATTTCGAACCTTTCTTTTTTCGGGACGACTATTCAACTGCTTAAAATCATGTCCATGTTTTTAATTTCAACCCACTTTACCTATTTTTTTACTCAAGTTTAAAAAAAAAAAAAAGATAGGTAGGTAACGCTACTAAGCTAAACTGATTTACATACTTAAAAACTTGGAGGGTAGACAATGATTGCTAATGTGAGCCTGTGGATGAACTCTCTGCAACTTTTATATGAGATGAAATGTTTATATTAGTAAGTAGATCGTTTAAGGTGAATCTTGTCGAAAAATTTTCCATACAAACTTCGGCAGTGTATTACTCCACTGTTCGAACATGTACATAAAAAATTAAACATGGTTTGGTTTTGTTTCTTTATAAATATTAGGTCTTTACCTATGAAATTGCCGTTCTGCAGTACTGGCCATTTCAAATCAAAATAATTTTTGTTTGGCTAAGAATTCTAATTTCAAATTAATTTTATTTTAAAAACATGGATTTTTTTTTCTAAAAGTAGTCATTTCTTTATTGATTAGTGTTACATTTTCATCGCATTTCAATCTTTTTCGTCATCATGGATACGTTAAAAATTCGAGTAATTATGGAATCTGAGTACCGTCGTGGCAGCAACGCGGCACAAGCGGCACGCAACATCAACGACGTTTACGGAGCTAACACTACAAACCAACGCACCACCTGTTATTGGTTTGCTCGCTTCCGTTCTGGAAATTTCGACCTGAAAAATGAACCTCGCGGTCGTCCGAAGACTTTGGTCGACAATGACGAATTAAAGGCGATTGTGGAAGCTGATGATACACAATCTACGGCTGAATTAGCAGCAGCTTTCGACGTTAGCGTCAAAACAATATTGGTCCATTTGCGTCAAATTGGCAAGGTAAAAAAGCTTGACAAATGGGTGCCCCACGAACTCAATGATCGCCAGCGCGAAGTACGCGTCGAGACGTGCCTTGCACTGCTCAACAGACACACAAATGAAGGAATTTTGAACCGCATTGTTACCTGCGATGAAAAATGGATTCTGTTTGATAACCGTAAGCGCTCAGCAAGTTGGTTGGATCCTGGTTCAGCACCTAAACAATGCCCTAAACGAAAACTTACCCCTAGAAAAGTGATGGTCACTGTTTGGTGGTCTAGCGCCGGTGTGATTCATCACAGCTTCTTACCAAACGGGGTGAGCATTACTGCAGATGTGTACTGTGAAGAACTGAACACAATGATGGAGAAGCTGGCGCATCTCCAACCAGCATTGGTCAATCGCTCGTCTCCGCTGCTCCTGCACGACAACGCGCGACCTCATACTGCACAGCAGACGGTCTCCAAGTTGCAAGAACTGGGGTTGGAAGCTCTCCGTCATCCGCCCTACTCACCAGACCTTGCGCCTACAGACTACTACTTTTTCCAGAATTTGGATAACTTCTTGGCGGGAAAAAAATTTAATACCCGAGAGGCAGTACAAAATGCCTTTGAAGAATTTGTTGCCTCCCGTCCAGCTGATTTCTTTAAGAAGGGCATCAATAAACTGCCACTGCGATGGCAAAGATGCATTGATTGCATGGGTGATTAATTCGATTAATACAAATAAAAAATTCATGAAAAAAATTCGTTTAAATTTTTTCATACAAAACGGCAATTTCATAGGTAAAGACCTATTATTGTCTGTCTTGTACGGAAACAGAATACTAAAATAAAAAGCCATTAAAAAGTTAGGAGCCAACAAAGGTTCGTTTTTCTTGCTAATTTAACCTAACTTTGGGCGTGTTTAAAAGAAGTGTAAAATCTCCAAAACCAAGTGGGTAACGACAAAACCCAAATATCGAAAAGATCAATAAACTTTATTGGTCTTTGATATATGCAGTAGTTCTTTCATAAAACCCGATCATCCGAAAGACTATTCTTAACTTTTTACGCGCCTGTTTTACTATAAATGATCCTGCATCTCACTCAATAACGTTGTGTGTGTAGACTAGCGTCTTACTGCTTATCACTGATACTACCTCTGTCAGAGACGATGCTTGGTGAGACAGCGTGCTTTTTAGCCAGACCCACCAGTGAGTTCAAGCCCGCGACTAGATTCACCTTAAGACACGTACGCAACAATAGTTTGTTAGTTACATACATACATACATACTCAGCCTATTACGTTCCCACTGCTGGGACACAGGCCGCTTCTCCGTGAGAGGGAGTTGGGCGTAATCCACCACGCTGGCCCAGTGCGGGTTGTTAGATGTCACATGTGTTCGAATTTTTTGTTCTAGGACATGCCGGTTTCCTCACGGTGTTTTCCTTCACCGTTTGATAGCAGTGGTGATGAAATTATTTACACAAAGTAATTTGTTCGTTAATTTTTAAAACTAGTTGGCGCCGGCGTTTCCTAATTGACGGATCCCTGTGAAGATATGCCGAAACAAATTCAATTACCTATATTGTTACGATTTTATATGAGTCTAACATCGCAGAGCCATGTCTGGAAGGGCCATTTGAAGAAATAGCCGTTGCAGCTTTGAACTGACCTGTCCTAACAGACGGGCAGATGACATGTGGCTAGCATATTTTAAATCCAACCAGCGGGCTTAGCATGACGCTTTGTATTTCTACGAAGACAGTGCTTTTTCAATACAATGTGACATTTCGTTCCTACATTTTTGTTATCGCACCGTAGATATCCTTCTACAATCTGTCAGTTAGTCTTCGTTTCTAACGATATTTGTCTAGGTCCATAAAAATGTAAACTATTTCAGAAGAATATTTCTTCCCAAACTGTCAAAATCACACCGACAACAAAACTTTCTACTCGACGGCCACAAAGTAGGTATATACGATTATCTACAAAATCATGATTCATTTAGAACGCATAACTGTGATAATGAATAGAAAAACATAGCTATCTTAACCTATTGTACATCATTTATTTAATAGTCATGTCTATTCTTCCGTCGACAAATCGGTGCTCATGCTAAGCCTGCAAGGTGGGTTTGACCAAAGAATCAGCATCGCTATAGGTATGTACAACTTAGCAATGCTGCCACCCTTTTGAGCACTTTTCACATTGACAGTGATGCGGACGAATTTGTTCATGCCCTGTGATTCTTTTCTCTTTCTTTTTTGTTTATACATACTGTTATTAATCTTACTTTTAATTGATGAAAATAAAAGTTTTAAGAACTAGATATGTAGGTAACGCCAATAGGTAACCAATTTACATACTTAAAACCTTGGAGGGTAGAAAATGATTGCTAATGTGAGCCGATGGATGGACTGTCGGCAACTTTTATATGAGTAGTACCGTGTCCATTGTTTTTACGACAAGGCAATGTACATTTTGAAATAATTGTTTTTTTTTTTATAAACGTTGACTACTCAGCAACTTTTTGTATCGGCATGAGATTTACGAAATTAGATTAGGCGGTAGTAAAAAATGCAATGAAAACCAAAATTACTGTAGGTTACTGTTTCCAAATTTTACCTCAAAATCAAAATATTTTATTTTACATAATAACTATGGGTTTATAATTGTTGTTTGAAGAAAAAAGTGTTTTTTCTCACGGTGCAGGTGCTTGTTAAAAGTTAAAGTTTTTTTTTTTTTTTTGCTTAAAAGTCAATTCGCACGAAATCAAAATACTTATTTTATTTCACATATACCTGCATGGGTACTTATGAAACGTCAGAAGCTAGGTGCACGGTTCCAAATTGTCGCTTCCTATCAAGAAGAGCCGGCAAGAAACTCCACGGTTACTCTTTTAAAAATCATTGGCTTTAACAATGTTTTCAAATTACAGTGATAATAGGTATGGGAGGACAGTGCAGACCTGTCAATAAGTACCAGGTACTTAGAGGAATGAAAATACAGAAAAGAAAATCGTCTACAAATCTACAGTGTGTAAGGGCTACAAGTACAACGTTCTCTCATTTACCCGACTGCGCCAGAAGGAGGGTTATATTTTTCGAATGTATGTATGTATGTATACTTCTTTGGCACGCTCTGTAGCCTAAACGGCTTGATCGATTTCAGCTTGAGAAGTGTCATTAGATTCGTCTTAATTCTGAGAGTAACACTGAGTATACGTAAATTGAAGAAAAAAAACATGCCCGATTTTTGGCGCCACATTGTGTATTCGAAAAAGATTTTTTTCTCAAAACCTATTGAATGGGGTATCAAAATAAAGGGTTTCATAAATAGCTTGCAAAAATTAATGCAACTTGTATGTTTACATGTAATTTGGAATGAGAAATGCTAAAATAATAAAAAAGCAACAAAATAGTCAACGTTACAACATAAACTACATGATTATTCATTAATTACATTAAGTGTGTATGGTAGACAACTACGAAAATTAAAAAAAAACCGTCTGCCTAAAAAGTGAAGTTTAGGTAATTAAAAAAGATGGAAACAAGAAACTTGTTTTAAAAAGATGACTATTAGACTATTCTTGCAGTCGGAGGTTCACAGATTAAAAAACTTTTAATAAAAAAAATATTAATCGTTCGGAAGTCGGTGACTTTGGATATGTATTTAATTATATGTCACAGGGTTTGGACAAAGCAAGTTTGTTATTTTTTACTATTCGGTTTTTCGGCGGTTTAATTTTTTTATTCAAAAGTTTTTAATTTATAATTTTTTGTGGCTATAATCTACTAAATACTACATGCTTAATTTTTGATTACTTTTTGTAATACACGACTCAGTATTAAAATCTGTGTGTAAACAATCAATCATCCCCTGTTTTCTTACCGTTAGGGTTGGAATTTTTCTTCGAAATTTATATGAGACCAACTGCGGGGTATACCGTTTCCAATAGAAAAAGAATTATCGAAATCGGACTACTCTGGATAAAGTTATGCGTGATCATTCAAAAAAAAAAATACGCGTCGAATTGAGTAACCTCCTCCGTTTTTTCGTCGGTTAAAAAACTGAATTTTTGAATTGAATTTTAAAATGTATTTTATTATTTCATGAACTAAAACTAACATTTTCCGTAGGCTTTTTGCCTAAGCTATCTCAATAATATTTTTTAAGATTTTTCTCTTAAAGAGTAAAATACCCTATTAACCGTGACAACGGAGACAGTTCTTCCTAAGAACCATTTCTTTCAATGATTTCTTGTTCCTAGAAAATACTAGATTTTTTAAATGAATTTCTAAATCGACCTAGCCTTGTCCTGTGGGGTGGACAGGGGAAATTCATCGCTTCATTATACGTACTTTGTTAGATAATGTTAGGCTGTATCTACACTCATTATAGTGTATGTATATAAACACTGTGTTTGATTTCAAATCATTTTATTTACGGGAATATTTTTATTTTATTGTATTTCGTTCGGGAAACTTACAGCTGACATAAATAATGTTATTAAACAATATGAAACTCAAGGCCATTTACAAGTTTCCACTGATATACAACAAAAACAAAAAATACGGTAGGCACATACAAAATAACTACCTATGACATAACTTAGGAAATATAATACACTAAACAAATATGGGGCTTGTGGCTAAGTACAGCCACACGGGTTGATCGATCAGGTTAAGCTCTATGCTTGCCGCGGTCGGTCCGTGGACGAGACAAACCGTGCCTTGGAAAGCACGTTAAGCCGTTGGTCCCGGCTGTCATTTGTAGATCTTTGACAGTCGTTACCGGTCATCAGAAGCCCGAAAGACTGTTGGGGTCTGCTTCTAACTGGCTGGCTTTACTAACTATACACTCGCGACTGACTAACAAACTTCTAAGCCTAAGTAGGAATAACCTCAGAATAATCATAGGAACAATAAACGGGCCATAACCCCCTTAACAAACATCTTTATGACATAGGCACCACAGACAGCCCGCTTTGCAGGGGCTGCCTTGACGCCGAGGAATCAGCCGCCCACGTCATCCTGGAATGCGAGGCCGTGGCTTCACAACGTGAAGAAATCCTCGGAACAGTGAGGTCGCTCCGCGAAGCCTGTGAAGCTCCCAGGAAGCTTCTGTGCTTTTGGGCGGAGCTAGGCTGGCTTTATTGGCCAGTATCCCCACGCAGAACGGACCGGATGGGAGTCTACTTGCGGAAAAGGGAGTCCCATCATCATCATCATCATTATCATCTGCTTCTAACCGGATGCAGCTGAATACCAGTATTTTATATGGAGCGACTGCCTACCAGATCTCCATAACCCAGTTACTAGGCAACACAGACTTGGTAAGACTAGTTGTCAGACCTTTAGGCTTCTCACTACCCGTAACGACTGTCAAAGATCTACGAATAACTACAAGAAAAATCAGACAATGTATTGGCGATGTAGTGTGACACTGCCTTAACGTTTTAAAGTAGCTTTATTCCAATTAGACTAGAATATTTTATTATTTGGAGTCCTATTTTTCAGGTCATAATGATGAAATTGCTTCGTAATACGTCAGCTTTTTATTTTCTATTATTAGATTACACTGGCAAAGTGGCAAGCTGGCTTATGTCACTATTATGTATTATGTCATCATCTGGCTAGCTTCTTCCCAACTAGGTTGTGGTCAGCTTCCAGTCTGACCAGGTGCATTATACCAATATTTTACATGGAGTGACAGCCTATCTGACCTCCACATCTCAGTTACCGGGTAGCACGATACCTCTTGGTAAGACTGGTTGTCAGACTTTCGGGTAGTCAGCTGCCTGTAATGACTGCTAAAAGTCTACGAATGACAGCCAAGTCCAACCAATTATCGTGTTTTCCAAGGCACGGAGGTTTCTTAATATGGAAAGATGGCCACCCATCCACAGATCAACTGCAACAACCGCAGCTTAACCTAATCGATCAATCGCCGCGGCTATTGTTACTTAGCCACAAGCCAAAAGTGCAATATCTCATCATCATCATTTCAGCTGAAAGACGTCCACTGCTGGACATAGGCCTCCCCCAAGCTCCGCCACTTCGACCGGTTCAGTGCTTCTCGCATCCTGTGGATTCCTGCAATACCTACGCAGTCACTATGTAAGGAACAGCAGATTTTTTTTTATTTATTTCGCCGTATCCGTGTGGTGTCGTACGTAAAAGAATATCACCATCACATTTCTAGGCAGCAGCGTTCTCTATGCATTTTACCACCATACTGCGATCGCCAACCCGCCTGCCAAGCGTGGCGATTATGGCAAAACCCCTTATGTCCAGCAGTGGACGTCTTTCGGCTGAAATTATGATGATGATGATGATCTGGTTAAACAATGGAGAATGGCAATGGAGAGGGCTATACTTGGAGTTTCCGTACGTGATCGAATCAGGAATGAAGAGATCCGCAGGAGAACCAAGGCAACCGACATAGCCCGAAGAATTGCCAAACTTAAGTGGCAGTGGGCAGGGCACATTGCTCGCAGAACAGATGGCCGATGGGGCAGAAAAGTTCTAGAGTGGTGACCGCGTACCGGAAGACGTAAAGTTGGTAGGCCTCCCACAAGGTGGACCGATGACTTTGTGAAGGCCGCAGGAGTCCGCTGAAAGCACAGATCCGGTGGAAGTGACGGAGCTTGGGGGAGGCCTATGTCCAGCAGTGGACGTCTTTCGGCTGAAATGATGACGATGATGATGATCGTAGCAGCTATGTGAACATAATTCAGCATTTCGTATGTAAGCTATCACGCTCTTTATAATAGAAGGCTATTATTTTGGTATTACGCTTTTTTTAAAATTATTTGTGCTTGAGTTAAAGTTTCATTTTATTTGTTTGTATATTGGCATGACTAGCTGACATATGACAAATTATTTAATTAATGTTCTATGTCTCGTAATGTTTATTACTTTGCCTATGTATGTATAGAATCAAGTCTATCCGACTAAACAGACAGCTGTGCTGCTGGGGAGTTGGTTGCGCCACTTCTTTCCAGCTAAAGCACTAGGGCTAAAGATGGGCGTTTTGGGGCACTGTCTTATGTATTTTGACGTTCGAAAAGTGCTGATTCTCAGTCTAATTTGACTAAATTACTTTTTTTTTTACTGGAAGATGACCCCAACATATGTAGTTGGGAAAAAGCCAGGCAGATGCTGAGGTATTGCACTTTTGTTAGAAAAAACTGTCTTAAAATTCCAACTCAGTAGTTTCCAGAAGCATGTAGATATGTACTGGATCTAAGGTAATAAGTTGCCTGTCGCTCTGACACCCTGTATATTATATAGGTACCTTAAAAAATGCATTTTTCAATAAAACTCATAACACTAAATACTTGACTTAACATTCACGTGAAAATGCTTTCACTAAAGTATCTGTTAGCAACACCGACTAAAACTACTTAGTAAATAACATCAAATTAGACGAGCAAAACGGCCTAATTAATGTCTTCCAACTAGATAATAGTTAAAATAGCCACTTATTATAAATAACTGTCAATTACTTTACTAATAATACTTAATAAGACGACAAACCAGTCTGAAAAACCTCTAACAAGTACCAGCTACTATATTTCTAAAAGATCATTTTAAAATGGTTGACAGAATAAGTAAATTCGAAATTAACGGCTTTTCTAAAGAAGCCCTGCCACGCGTCACCAATCAGGGCTCGCGACGGTGGAATTCTAAATTTGAATGAGCCAATGAGAGTTCGTAATTGTTGTGTTCTGGAGGGTAGTTGGTCGAATGTATTGGATTGGTGCAATTGTATGCAATTAGTTTTAACTAGTAAATCATTTAGTTATGTAGGCAAGTGATATGTTGGGACGTAATTGTGTGTGTTTTGTTAAGACACGTGGAATTATCAGGTATTTAATTTAAACCCTATTTTCAGCCGGCATATTTTTACGGGCTTGTAAAGGGCGGTTATTTTTTGGATGTATGTTTCTCGATATCTCTGGCAATAAAATTGTAGATCGATTTCGAAAATACTCATTTTGTATATGGGCGTGTGGTGATCAGGCCATGTATGTAGGTATGTTTGTTGTGTGTGATACATGCGTGCACTGAATGGACAGGTCCACTCAATCTGTGTGGTTCTTCCCTCAAAAGACCATTTCAGACACCAATCCACATGGTCTTCACATGATCTGACCAAGATTATGTCTGCACTTTAAAAGAGACTGTGATCTCTGAGTTTGTTTTGGCCTTTCTTCTCAGAGTAGTCAGATAGGAAACGCCGACCTCATCTAGTTTAAAAAAAATATGATTGACGTGCAAAAGTATTTGTACAAACCTACTTACTGAAATAAAATCATTTATCATTTATTTATCATTTGTTCCTTTGTGGCACTCTAGAGACTAAACGTGTGGGCCGATAATTATTCCTATAATACGTCAATCGATTTGTCTTAATCTTGCGAGTGTCACTATCACTAAAATTATGAAAGTAATCAAAATTACACAATCAGACGCCATTTTACTTTTTACACCGATGTTAGTATGTACTTGGGGGTTTATTTATAAACGTTAAAAAAGGTACGGTTAAACAGTCGCTAATCGTAATACTTGACTTAGTACAAAGTTTATAAATATGGGGTTTATCGACGGTCCCTACGTACATAAAGACATGTCAAGAACCGAGGTTTACAGGAAAGCGTTATTTATGTTCAAACTGCTCTAGAAATAATTATAAATTATAAATATATCTTTTCTATGATGTTTTATTAGCTTGAGGAACTTAATAATGGTACAGGTATGTGCATATGGAAAAAGTAAACCAAATTTTGCAATTAAAAAAAGTGTCATTTTTGACATATGTCTTTATGTATGTACAGAGGCCAGCACATCAAGCTACCCCAATCTGTCAAATTTCTTTGATAGTTTTTCAACTTTATCACAAAGGAATAAGGTTCTTGTTCAATTGGGAAAATTTGACAGTTTGGGATAGCTTGACCTGCTGGCGACTGTACGTAGGGACCATCGTAATGTTCAAGATAAACAAAAATACACAGGTAAATTATGAATTGAAATAGACACATGGATATCCTGAATTTGAACCAACAACCTCGTCCGTGCGAGGCTAGGTTCGACCATACCGAGCTCACATCATTCTTCACATACCAAAAAAAACGTATTTTCTCTCCAAAACCCAACATTACACTTCTTTTTCCCTGCACATGCGAGCCCTGTGCAAACAAATTAGATGTCATTATGAGTGCACAAAGGACTGTCCCACGCCGGGCACTGATATGTGCAAATAAGCCTATTACAATTAGCACGAACATCCATGTGAGAAGAGATGGATGCGAGGATGAGATGCGGTAATTTATTTAAACGAACTATCGTTTATATATTACCGTAACGTGGCTCGATCGGATTAGCAGGAAAAGGTAATCCACTTTGTTTGTAGTGTCAAATTCGTTGTTAATCAAACTAGACTGAAAATTGGTACTTGTTGCACGTCAAAATAATAATGCTACTAGAAGCCGGGTGTTTGCAAGAGTGTTGAAAGTGACGTACAATTTTCATTTCATAATTTATGAATTATATTTAAGGTAGGGCTTGTAAGCTACGTTGTCGTGGTTGGTCTGTGGATAGGTGACTATATTTATTTATTTATTAGGGACAAAAAACAGTTACATGCTACAAAATACAGATAAATTATTTAAACTAAGATTTAACAAACATGTAACCCACACCATTGTCCACGGTTTAACTAAAGGTTAAAAGAAGTGCTGAAGACAAGTGATTAAAAAAAGAAAATAAAACAACAGTCGCTGCTACAGTATTGCTGTGTTACTTGGCTTAAATTTAGTTCAATTACTCACTGAATTACTCGCTATAAAAAATATCCAGAGCCATTTTCTTAAATAATTGCTTAGATAGACAAAATATATCCAACAAGGCGACGAAGTGGTACACGTTCCCCAGCGTTACCTACATACCAACCCTTCGTGCCTCAGAAAGTACGATAAGTCGTTATTCTCGGCAGTCATTTATACCTCTTCGATAGTCATTACTGGTCATCAGAGGCCCGAAAGTTTGACAGCAAGTATTACTAAGGGGTATCGTGTTACGAGGTCAAATGTAAAATACTAGTATTCAACTACATAAAATATTACCCCGACATATTTAGGAAAAGGCTAGGCAGGATGATTAACTTACGAAATAAGAAAAACTTCAAATTAGGTAATTTTGTTAAAATTCTTGAAGAAAAACTTAAAAAAATGTTTACAAATTACCTACTTACTGATTTAGGGAGTAGGTTTCTTCATGTAAGAAGTTATTCACTTATGGTGCGCTTACATGATATCATGCAATATCAGCAACTTAAAAACTAGGCAATACACACCCGAGAAAACGAGACGTAGTTATACGTACAAATGAGATAGAAAGAAAATTGACTGAAAATTTCCAAACCGATTGGATATTCGGCAACTCATGAAATATATGGAGCAATCAGAAGCAATATTCCCGAAACATATCCGCAATTTATTGTTGTTGCTCCAGATTGCTCCACTTAATTGATCCAGATTGATCCATTAGTGTTGCCGAGCAATAACTACTCAAAAGAAGAAAGAAGAAGGAGTAAGAGCACCTTTAGAGCATATATTTAGGGCCAGCACGTTTTCATAACATGCCGCATCCAAAGTGCACACACACTACACACATCCGCGACTCTCGCACCGAATAGAGCGATTACCCGATTAAAGCCAGATCACACGGTGTAGACACAATATTGTGACTGCGCCCGCGCCGCGTGTGCTCATCCCCAGATTATGCGCAGATCACTGAACAGTATTGTAAAGATCATTATGTTATAAAAATGTTCTTAATAGATGTTAATAGTTGGATTGTGTACGGACATCATGAATTTAATTTTCTTTTTAGGTATAAGATCAAAGATTTAACTTGGCGGGAAACGGAAATGGCTATAATATTTTTGTTTTAAGGACTATAAGCCTCAGAAGGAATTAATTCTGACTGCAAAATTCGGCTTATACTTTTATACTCGCCCGATTCGGGCGAATTGACACTTTTAGTTATTATAATTATTATTTTCGACAGACGACTCGCCCGTAGATAATTTATTTGTGGGCGAATCGACTACTCTAGAAATCCGTATTAGGCAATTGGCACATTTTGAATTTAATGCATTTATAATATAACATTTTTAAGGTTGGAAATTAAAATATGGTGTGAAAATGTAAAATTAAAAAAAAACATCAATTTTTCTTGGACAAAGAATAAATCAGCCAAACTTAAAAAATAAAAAGGAAATAAACATCAAAAAAAACTTCTCTAGAATAATAATAAAAAATATACGCGTCGAATTGAGTAACCTCCTCCGTTTTTTCGTCGGTTAAAAATAGGTTTCAGAGGTTGCTACATATCGAACTAGGTTGAAGTTGCTACAAATGTAATACTTAAATAATGTCACCCAAATCGCATACCCACTAACAAATCAATTCTCGACCTATACCAACATTACAAATTACTACCCCGCTACACTTTCACCCAAGGGGGTCAGTTCATATCGTACCCAATTCGTAGGGTTACTATGGGAGACAATGGGGGGCTGTGGGTTTATTCCATACGGCTGGATGAGAACGGATCAGTCATTCAGAAGTGTGAATTAATTAAGTTATTTTGTATGGGGAAGTGATTTTTGATGTGTTAAGGTTTTGTCTTGTGGTGTGGGAAAAAAAGTGTCTATTTATTTTTGTATTTTGGTTAAGTGCCATTTTATTTTGCAGTGTTGAAGGAGTAGTGGTGGTTCCGACTTCAAATCTTAAATTACAGGTTCGAACCCAGGATGGCGCTTTTTTTATATTAATAATTATTTTTATTATTGTTATTTTTTATTGACCCCAAAAATATTAAAATTACAACAACCATTTTTGCGTAAAAAAATTGTAGGCTATAATGAAAACATTACAACATGGGAGCACCTGTAACCGAACTAGGTATAAAACCTGTATCTCGGCTACAGCGCCATACCTCTCTGATATGTTGGCTGGGAAATTTTTACCCAACGTTCCAATTTTTCTACAACTATACCTGTATTTTGTGTATAAATAATTTAATCACCACTACTCTAGAAACGGTCAAGGCAAACATCGTGAGGAACCCGGCATGTCCTAGAATCAAAAATTCGAAGACATGGGACGTCTACCAACCCGCACTGGGCCCGCGTGGTGGATTACAGCCCACTCCTTCTGACAGAGGAGGCCTGTCTCCCAGCAGTGGGAACCTAATTTGCTGATTATGCTATGCTTATGCTGCTGTGGTAATGAAAGTAACCAAACGCTAAAATCTATTTAATCCATATCTACGCGTAGGGTTTCCACCCGTACTTTATAATAAAGTATTGTACGTTATTTCAGGTAGGTAATTGTACTCTATACTTTGTAAGAACAATAAAGTACACACAAATACTTTATTTCGCATGATTTGATTTCTTTGGGATTTTGAAAAGTTTAGTCGTAAATATTTTTTCGTCAAACGATATTTATTGATTGGTGCTGAATCGATGTCGCCACTCGCCAGCGCCACATCGCTTTTAACAATTTATGAACGCAACCTAACCTCAAATGTCAACAATGTCAGTGTCATTGTCCCAATTCTTGTTTGTTTTATGTGAAGCGGTTTGAGTGCATTAAGAATACGATATAAAGTTTTATAGATTCATGCTATAGTAAATCATGGACAAGAATACTCCACATATACCTACAAAACATAATTTGGATAGTGAAACGGGTCAACAAATTAGTGAATTTGTTACACCAAAAAATGTTAAGATGCTGTGCAATTGTTTAGTAGAGATACTAATTTGATACTAATTGCAAAAGGCAATAAAAAATATGTTTTTAAACATAATAATAAAGAAACATAAATTGTACTTTATTTTGATACTACGTACTTTTTTTCTTACCTATCATAACCAATGTACTTTAACTGCATGAATAAAAGATGGCAACCCTATCTACGCGTGTGACTCCCGGGAGTAATGTAATGAATAAATAATGGTAAAAATGACCTGGCTAAAAAGCGAACTTTAATTAAAAAAGATGGAAACAAGAAACTTGTTTCAAAAGGATGACTAATAAACTGAATACTGAAGCAATCTCATGCAATCGGAGGCATCTTCTTAAAAACAATTAAGAGCTTTATTGCCTCATACATACATACACTCGAAAAACATAACCCTCCTTCTGGCGCAGTCGGGTAAAAATATGTTTTTTTTTTTTTCGTGTAGCTGATACTGTCTTACTGGGCAATGCCCACCCTCAAGTTTGAAGTCTTAAAAAAAAAACAACAAAAACGTATCAAGCAAAATTACACAAGGTGGTAGAAACAGAGACAACGACGCGCAATAAGTTACCATGAATTCAGCGCATGATTCTAGACATAGCAATTTTTCCTAGTACAATTTTAGTTAATTAAACAAAATGCTGTTTCCTACATTTTGACAATGTAGGTTTTGCAATTTTCTATGAAACATTCGCTTTCTTTTAATATCAGAAGAAAAATCGCTATGTCTAGAATCATATGCTGAATTCATGGGAAAGTTTGCGCATCGATGTAGGCCACCCTTCGCCCACAAATAAATTAACTTCCTACGAGCAGCATATAGAAAAAAATTTAGTATTTTAAAGAATCGTTTCGCCCAATTCGGGCGAGTCAATTCATACGAATCGACTAGTAAGCATGTGCTGAATTCATGGTACTTAAATAAAATGCACGTGTATTTGGCAAATATATAGAGTGACTGGTAATTAGTGACCGACATTTAAACACATGATTGTACTCATCATTATGAACAACTTTTACTATGGGACCAAACCTGAAATCGCGAAAAAAAAATTTTTGTTCGCATAACTCGTCAAAATGTAGTGAACAGCAGTTTTTTTTTTCGCGATTTCGGGTTTGGTCCCATAGTAAAAGTTGTTCATAGGTAATAGGTAAAACGGGCTGTTGTCCGCAACTCCACGTCAAAGCGCGTATTTTGCGTACGGGTGGGAGAATAGGTCATTCGATCCACCCCAGCTCCTCGAGAAAGGCCAGCAACGCCTTGGTGTTGCTGACAATCTCACTTAGGGTACCTGGGTTACCGAAGTATTTTGCCCTGTAATTAGCAACCGCCGGGCAGTTTAACAGCACATGAGCCGCTGTCTCGTCGTCCTCCATGCAGGCCCTGCACAGCGGACTGTCTGTTACTCCTATGACAAAGAGATGTTTATTAAATGACCCATGGCCAGTTACGGCTGCTGTAACTGTACGCAGCTGTGGTTTTGTTAAACGGAGAACCTGTTTCGTGAGGCGGACATCGAACGCAGGAAGTGCTTCCTTAGCCTGCCTGCACTCACTTAGGTCCATCCATATTTTCTGATGATGATCCCTGGTTCGTTTCCTTACCAGAGTGCGTAGATACCCGAAGGGAAGTGGCGCAATGGTTCTGGTCCCACTGGTGTCATGCTCGACCCCCTCCTGGCAAGTTCATCGGCTGCACCGTTGCCTAGCGAACCGCTGTGTCCTTTGATCCACTGAATGGTAATATTGTTGAGGCTACCTACCTCGTTGAGGCGCTGGTGGCCCCTCGTATATCAGCCCAGATTCTCGATTCGCATACTCTCAGAGAGCCATGCTGTCTGAGAGTATGCGAATCTAGTGACCCTTAACTTCCCTGGCCATGATAGCAGACGCGGCAAGGGAGATGCCCATGCATTTGGCCTGGAACACTGTGTTATGGACCCCCAGTGGTGTGGCTATGTGGATGTTGAGGTCCTCCGAGAAGACTCCAGCCCCTGTGCCACTACCTGTTTTTGATCCGTCCGTGAAGATACGCAGCTCTTCGTATCGTCGATTCTCATACAGTTGGATTCTGTATTTTTTATCGAAGATAAATTGTTTGGGCACCCGGTCATTTATTGCCTTCGTAATGGGGAACTCACTGTTGAGTTCCTTAAGCAGCCCGGTGTGTTGTGTGTCTGTCTTACTCCATAGATTTGTAGCCTTTAGACGCACCGCCGCCATCGTTGCTTCCTGCTGTATGAACAGGTGAAGCGGCGGCAGCCCCAGCATGGCCTCGATCGCTGCAGTCGGAGTAGTCCTCATGCAGCCCGTGGTCGCCATGCAGGCTAGTCTTTGCATGCGCTGTGGTTTGTTGGTAGCTGTAACTAGCTTGGTGCGGGGCCACCAGACCACGGCCCCGTAGGTGATCATGGGGCGGATTACTGCAGTGTACAGCCATAGTATAATTTTGGGGGATAGGCCCCACTTCTTACCAATAATTTTCCTGCACTGCCAGAATGTTGTTCATAATGATGAGTTTAATCATGTGTTTAAATGTCGGTCACTAATTACCAGTCAACCTATATACAGGTATATCCCTTTTAATTGAGGGAGGTAATTTATTTTTCTTCTACTACATCTTTAGCAAACATCTTAACAAAACAACAATACAATAAAATTACTGGAAAAACGAACCCACGTTATCATCGCAAAATAATCAGGTCATAACACAAAGGTAATTGTACATAATGGCCAGTCAATACGCACAATAGCCTCTAATCAATGGGTAAAGTGGGAAGTCGAGCGAAGCGCCACGTGTCGTGACGTCATCATAGAGGGGAGTCAACTAACTGGAAACGTGGGTAGATAGCTGGTTTAGTGGGACCGTAGATGATGGCATTAACATGGGATTATTTTTTGGAAAGTAAGATTATATCTAGTCTTCAGTCTGAATTGATTATTTAGAGTACCTACTATAACTAAAAACCTTTAAAAAAAACAACCGACTTCACTTCTTAGTTATAGTACCAACCCCACACCAACTTCGAAATTTCATAATCCTTGGGGTCAAAACAACGCATATTTATGCGATAGCAGCAATCGCGGTTGATTTGCTGTCATTTTTTGAAGAGTTCCGTGTCTCCGAAACGCATCATCAGATCTATGTGAAATTTAAATGGGACCATTTTGGAATGATTTTAACCCCTAAATGCATGGTAATGGCAATTTCCATCAACCAATTCAATGCCAGTTTTTCGTTTCCAAAGAGTAAGGGGATTATATTTTTTACCTTCATTTTCTCACTGCACATTTTGTTCCCAGTAAGCCTAGCCTAAGATAGTTCTGATTTCATAAAGATGTAAATTTCCACCAACCCATTTAAAAAAAAAGGTATTTTTATGAATGTATATAATATTATTATCTAAATATTTTTTCCTTACTTAATAGAGCTAATCTTACAAAATAAATTTAATTTGCTAAAAAAGTAAAAATCATGCATTTAAGGGTTACATCCGTCTATATATGACAGAGATAAGCACGAACATACATAAAAATAAAAATAAATATAAACATGTCGAATTGATAACCTCCTTCTTTTTGAAATCGGTTAAAAATATGTAGGTAGGTCGCGAATTATATTTAGTTCAACGTACAACCTGACACTTATGTAGCTGCAAAAATTGCAAAAAACGAAAGAAAATTTGAATTTCCCGTGCTACGTCGATAATGCAACGCTTCACCTCAAGTCTCACCTCGACGGTTGAATTACCTAATGCGGCTTTGATTTCAAGAAATTACCTGAACTTAACTAAATTTCGACCAAAATAAACTATTTTATGAAGAGGGTCCAGTTTAGATTATAAAACCTAAAGCTGGCACTATAAAACATTCTATAAGTAATGATAGTCAAGACAAGACGTTAAGCTACGCTAGCCACGGTTTTTTTTTTTTTTGGGTGGGAAATCATCAAATAACTTTTCCCGCTCTGGGTGGAGCAGGAGGGCGTGTCAGACTTTTACTGACTAAAACCCACCCGTGTTCCTTCAGTAGCCCGTATGCCAGGGGCTGTGGTGTCTCTTTCGAACAAACCCGCACCCCTGGCAGGCACCGACCCTTGCGGGCTTTTTGTGCCGACATCTCTTTGAGGCGCGCGTGGAACACAACGCGCCGTCGACTTGGGCTTGGTCCTTACCGGACAGCGAGCCATCCGCAAGCCCATGCCTACGGTGGCCGGAAATCGGCCTGGGATTCCCGACGCCCAGGGGGCGTCTCCGTATCCTGCGGCGGCTAGGGTCGCGAGGGCGCATATGCTGCCTCTCCCTCACGTGCGCCGCCTCCCTCTTCGCGAGCATCACTGAAGGAGGTGACGGCTCCCCATGCCCTCTCGCGCCGTACCATGTCCTGGACCAGGGCCGGATGCGAGAGATCGCCGCCGCCGATCGCCTCCACGAGGACACAGCGGTGCTCCGCCCAAGCAGGGCAGACCGCCACCGTGTGCTCCATCGTGTCCTCAGGGCGATCTTCGCAGTGGAAACACCCGGGCGTTTCCTCCCGCCCTATCCGAAACAGGAACCTCCCGAAACAACCGTGTTCGGTGAGGACCTGCTTCAGGCGGAAGGTGAGGACGCCATGCCGCCTCTCAAACCTCCTCAAAGAAGGGACTTACCGCCGCAATCGTGGCGTGCCCAACGCTAGCCACGGTTGGTCCGTGAATGGGTGATTATCTTTACATACCAAGACCCCTCTGTGCCTCGAAAAGTACGTTAAGCCATTGGTCCGGCTGTATTTCATGGATCTTTGACAGTCGTTACGGGAAGGTGCCCGAAGGTCTGACAACCAGTCTTATCAATGGGTATCGTATTTCCCAGTAAATGGGTGGTTGAGGTCAGATAGGCAACTGTCACCAACAACAGCAGGTAACTGTCAGTTGTATTTTGGAGCGAATCAATAGACAAAAACTTTTTTACGAAAAAAAAAAAACAAGAAAATTTAAAAAAAAACATTACGAAGTGAAAAATAACTTTAGTTTCGGAGGACCTTGGGCCTTAGTCTGCTATTTTTATAAATTCGTCATTCCAACACGAATGGGATCGTCGTCATTTTGCTAAAAGTTCGTAATCTGCTAAGTTCATGATGGTCGATCAGTGGTCGGTCAATGGTCTCGTAACAGAATTGTGTTATAATGGCATTGTCGTATTGCCATTATTATAAAACCCGTTTGTAGAAATGATTTTCGAAAAAATACTACTTTTGAACATTTATTCATGCCAGAATTCATTTATATGTATATTTGTGGATATTTTTTATTTTTTAACATATTATTTTAGGAACTGTAATTTTTTTAGCAATTAGTCATTAATTTGCCATTATGTACGAGATTACCTATAAACGACATTTCTTTCAATGGAGTGTCATTGGCTGACCACTGGAAAGTCATAATGACGCCATTATATTAGTAGACTACAAAACTTGTCAAAATCAACAATTATGAAATCAATGATCGACCATTCGGACACTATTGCAATAGCAGACTTGAGGCCCAGGTCTTTAGATCTATATTTTAGATTTTTGCCACCGACTTCCGAAATTAAACCTAACAAGCGTTTCATTTTTGGGAGTCAGTTGTATATTTTTTTCCAAAAATATGTTTAATTTTTTAATTATGGTACGTATAGTTTTTTTTTTTTTTTGAGGGTGGGAAATCATCAAATAACTTCTCCCGCTCTGGGTTACATTACAGACATTACAGACATTTACTGACTAAAACCCACCCGTGTTCCCTCAGTTACCTGTGTGCAAGTTTAACTAACAAATATCAGCGTTTCTTTACGAAATTCATTTCATAACAAAAATACAATTATTTACCTCTAGAACTGCCAACAGAACAGATTAACAGTTAAAAGGCGCAAAAAGTCAAGGGAAACCTCAAAAGCGGTGTCCTATGAGCAAAAAGCTAAAAATGTCAATTAATTATAAACAAATCTAGGTGTTGAATGGACTATCTGGGACTTGTATCTGCTCGTTTTTGCACGCTACATCAAAAGCAACTTACGACGAAGCGACGCGACGTGTCGCTTAGATCGTTTATTGTAGATGGTTGAATAGGTATAAAACCTATAAATAATACCTATATTTGACTTGTGAACCTGTAATAAACCAGATGAAAGAATCTGTCAAATTAATTCGATCAATTAACTCTAGTCCTCGTAAAAATATCAGGGCCCCAACTCTGTATAATTATAATGATTCCCCGCGGAATCTTTGTACGTTCAAACTACGTCAATATCGTGTTTTTTTAGAAACCAATGTAACGGTAAGGAATCGAAATGTCATATTCTGAATGTTCCAAGACAATTTGTCGATATTATTAATACCAATTGGAATTATGAAAATCGGAAAACCCGTTTAGAAGATATGACCAAAATTATGAATAATGTGAAATCCTGTATTGACGACTCAAAAAATACACACGTAATTGCCGACAGAAGTGAAAACTTCTACAAGTTTTCACTTCTATCGGCACTCCCGGAGTGCCACTGTTGGTCTACTAAGCACGAAATCCGCAGTTTCGCCCGAAGCGAAGATACGACGTAAGAGTACTATGGAGCCTGAACAAAGAATGAATGACAAAACGATTTGACAGTTGCCCTAACTCCCTGTGTGTGTTTGCCCGTCCAAAAAAGTTAATAAATCGGGAGTAGGTTTCATTCCGAAGTATCGAACTATTTCTTAGAGGGTAGGCCCCTTTACCGCAGTCTGAATAAAGTTAAAACCGCCTTTTAAAAAATGGCGACATGATTTATATCTGGCTAGGCCTGAAGATAAATTTTGTTATGTAATTAGAGAGGTCCGATTTTAGTACTGGTCTCTTTTAATCACATCACCCTGTCCATATGGTTTCCAGGGCTTTGTCTTCTCGTATCCTACTATCATACTAATATTAGATTTCTTTGGATGTTCAGATGTTTGTCTATTACGCAAAAACGGCTGAACTTTGTTTAAATTTGGCACACAGATAGGCTATAATCTTGATTTACGCGTAAGATACTTTTTATTTCGGTAATATGTACGTACCCGTAGAAAAATTTCCGACCTCCACGCGGGCCAAGCTGCTGTCAAAAGCCAGTGAGAAAAAAGTATTGTCTTCGACTGTTGATTCTACAGGTGTCAGCTACATGGAATAAGTGTCTTTCAAATGTGTTCCTCTAAATCAATTTCATCCTCTAAAATTGTCCAGAACTCGGCATAAAAACAAAATTCATTCCCACCCCTCTACGCCATACTCTTTGCCATCCACTTCCCAGATATGCGAGCGTGGTTGCGCCGTCGCAAGTTTTTCTCCCCCCTCTCGTTCTCTCATCGTGCCCTCTCTCTCCCACCAAACACACCGCGCACCGAGGTTTTTGCCCGAAGGTGCTCTCGCAGTTTTTCACGTTCACCTCACGAAGTTTTGAAATCACTGACCAACGTTCGAAAATTCGATTTGTACCGCGTTTATAAGTAATTTTAAGTATGATGTTTTATATGACTTATGTTTTGAGTGGTTGGAATATGGTACAAAGGAGCTGGTAATCGGGTCAGGGGGGTTTGGAATGAGTTCATCAAATACCATACTGCACTTGGCTTGCTTGGTAGATTACGGCTCGATTCCGCTCACTAGAGCAGGCCTGTGTCCTAACAATGGGAGCTGGGAGCGTTATCTCGAAACTTCACGACGTTGACGTTCGTCTCTAGACATGGGTTGGATTAGGTAAAAACGATACCTAATCCACCTAATTTTAGTATTTAAAAATACCTAATCCATTTACCTAATCCGAATGTTCATTCAATATAGCCGCTGGCCTGTTACCGATATTATGTATCGTATGTGGATTGGGTTATTGCGTAAGAAATATTCGGCATGGAGTATAATCCACCATTCCACAATATTTTAGAAACGGAACGTCCTACTCCATTGGAGTAGGACGTTCCGTTTCTAAAATATTGTGGAATGGTGGATTATACACATTTCGTTTTCTATGCATGTATGTGGATTGGGTAAGAAATACTCGGCATGGAGTAATATGGACGTTCCGTTTCTGATATATTGTGGAACGGTGGATTATACATATTTCGTTTTTTATGCAGAGCACTAACTGGTCCAGTGGTATTATACATAGATGGCGCTGGCGGAAATGCTAATTAAACTTGTAACTTAACCCCCAAATTTTAAGATACGGAACATCTTCTGTGTAGACTGTGTACGAATATTTTGTGCCATACCTAATCCTCGACGCTTTGGACTAGGTACGGACTAGTATCGAAAAACACCTAATCAACATACCTAATCCAATACTTATGCCTCACCTCTATTCGTCTCCATAGGTGCTTTGGAATGGGCAACTAGCTTCATGTTTCTTACTGACTTTTTGCGATTCAAAAGTGCTTGTAACTAATCTATTTGAAATAAATGCTTTACGTTTGAGTTTCAAAAACACAAAAGCATTTGGAAATATATGAAATGCCCAGAGCGACTTAGCGGGATGATTCCTTGGGAAAAGTGTATAGAGGGAAAGGAGGCCTGTAGTGGAAAACACAGGCTTATATAATGTTTAAAATTTAAAATGCCAATCAAAGCAACGCTAACACTTTCTTCAAATGACATCCGTCGGCGCATGAAACGGATATAAAAATACTCGGGGCATTAAAAAATCTGCTGTTTCATAGAAAAGTGCAATACCTACGCGGTCAAAATGTACCTATGGAACAGCTGATTTAATTTTTTGTATAACCTACGAAACTATTCTGCGTTGGGGGTCTAAAATGATATGCTGAATTCATGGTTACAGTTTTGCGCACTGGTTAAAAACTTGTTTATCTTTACTAATAATAAAGAGGAAAGATTTGATTGTTTGTTTGTTTGCATTGAATAGGCTCCGAAATTACAGAACCGATTTTAAAAATTCTTTCACTGTTTGGGAAGCTACACTATCCCCGGGTGCAATAGGCTAAATTTTATCCCTGTATTCCCACGGGACCGGGAACTACGCGGGTGAAACCGCGGAGCGCTGCAGGACTACCTGTATAAATTAAGTTAAATGAAACGATGAAATTTAATTATGTTTACTAGTGCTCACGCCCAGTGCTAGAAATCCGACCATAATTCATTTAAAACTTATTGTATTTGTAATGCATTTATTAAATTTAAAAATAGCGTTCTGCGCTCGTTCTGCATACCTAATTATAATATTTAACTGTGCCAAATTCCATACTCCTCCGGTCGCGTTTTCGTAAAAAGGGGTACAAAGTTATGCTCCACGTATCAATTCTGTAAGTAGATCTTTGAAGACACTTTTTCTCATCAATATTTTGGTCAGTATTTTAAAACGGCAGAAGCGCTGTGTGTGTCAGTGCTGGCAGTTGTAATGTCAAACTGAATGACATTCGGATTCTAAGTGTGTCATGCAATTACCTCACAGATCCAGCAGCGCTTTCAAGCTAGGCCAGAGCTTGAGAAAAAGCGACACACATACATTAATCATGTTGCTGCATTATGCATGTAGCGCTTTAAATTCATGTATTCTCAACATCCCACCATTTTCCTAGTTTATTTCTCAAGTCTGTTTTGAATATCTGGGTGTGTTTACTTGTTTTCAAGTGAAAGGGGCCAGTTTGTGCATTCAGATGAGATGTGTATGGCATTGGTGTATTTTCTCTTCCTGTAGTTGTTGTCTGTCTTGTTGTAGCTGTCATGAGTTCTAAGTTAAGATTTTTTTACACACCACCTAACATTGTATGATTTCTAAGACACAATCTTTATTTATCATCATTTGCTTGCACTCAAAAAATCAAAATCAAAAGTCATTTATTCAAACTAAGCTGAGAGTCAGCACTTTTTGGTGGCCAAAATTACATTAGACAGTCCCCCAAAACGCCCGCCCTTCACCACTTCCTAGTTCTCTAGCTGGGAAGAAGAAGTGGCGCAAAAAACTCCCCAGCAGCACAGCTGTCTGTTAAGTTAGAAGAACTTGATTGTGTACAATTATAAAAATAAATGATTTATACAGTCCAATAAAATAACCAATTATATGACGTAACTCATACAACCTCCCCCCCGAGTGGGTTCGCGATTGATGAAGTCTATGATGGATAGAGCTTGCCCAGAAAATACCTGTTCACTCAATTGTTATTAATCGACTGATTATTAATGAACAGTAGGTAGAATGTTCTCCCCCGAGTGGGTTCCCGCATTGTCGTTGCGGGCGGGCTCAGTAACCGTGGTCTCCCAGCCATTGTGTGTATGCCATGGCGGCCGTCGGTTGTTTTTCGAGCCAGCCCACCTCCCTCTAGAAATTTAGGTATTTACATCTCCTGTTCTGTTGAGAACATCTGTGTGAGATTTGGTTTCCGAGGATTTCTCTCCTAATCTATGAATTTAATTTTACTTTTAACATGTTTAGAGATTTGTATGCCAGTCCATAACGATTAATGTGAGATTACGATTCCATTAGTAAGTATTTAATGTACCTACCTAACATGTTGTAATGAACATAAAAATGCTCTTATTTCTTATCGTCGTAGGTATCGGTATTAGGTAGTTACCTATTTAATTAAGTAGCTCCACTTACCCCTTAAATATCACCACAATTCACAAATAAACAAAGAAATTACACAATAAACATTAAATAAGCAAGACGAGCTAATCTACCAAGTAACAGTTCAATCTCCTACACTAATAGGCCAATCTTTCATAATTACTTAATTCAACTACGATTACCACGCGTTTCGGATATCATGCGACAAAAACAGACTGACAGGCGTCAATGGAGTTTACTTTGCTCATTAATATGCGTTTTAAGTGTAATTAAAATGATTTAAAGTCAATTTAAAATGATGGATTTGCTTTAAGGGACCGGTGGCGCCATCTGTTGGGGAGTAGCGGAACTAAAAATATTATTGTGGTTTGATGTTGGTACTTGAAGTAATTTGCTGATAATGATGATGGAAAAATATAGGTTGGATTAAAATAGCCGCCATGCGTGGATTATGTAATAATACTGAGATGGCGTCTAATAGAGATGAAATGATAGGAGAAGAGGACTTTCTGCGACGACTTCTATTTATTTAATAATAAAAAAGTTAACGCTTGAGCTATATTCCTGGGTCTAGGTCTACACATGAAATTTTACACAAGATATCCTTTTAAAACGAAAGTAAGCATTAATAAGGAAGGATTTTTGGTTATTTTTCAGATATAGGGGTTTGCCCTATATCTGTAAAATCTAAACTAATTAATAAGTATACCTAAATGGGGCCCGAGGGCACGTGTCCTCTCTCGCCGGCTGGTCGACACTTCACGTGATCAGAGGGCTGGGTCATTCTTCGGCCAAAGAATTAGCATTGCCATTCAACGCGGCAATGCTAACTCTTGACACACACATTTCCTGATGACAGCGATGCGGACGATACTTCGACGCCTAAGTGTCTTTATTTATGTGTTTGTATTTATTTATGTATTTAGTTAGTAATTTGCTTAGCTGCACGGGTCGATCGGCCAGGTTAAGCTACGCTTGCCGCGGTTGTTCCGTGGATGGGTGACCATCTTTACATACCAAGACCCCTCCGTGCCTCGGAAAGCACGTTTAGTCGTTGGTCCCGGCTGTCATTTGTGGATCTTTGACAGTCGTTACGAGTCGTCAGAGGACCGAAAGTATGACAACCAGTCTTACCAAGTGGTATCGTATTATCCAGTAACTGGGTTGTGGAGGTCAGATAGGCAGTCACTCCATGTAAAATACTGGTATTCAGCTGCATCCGGTTAGACTGGAAGCTGACCCCAACATTGGGAAAAGGCTAGGCAGATGATGATGATGATTTAGTTAGTAATTTATCTTTAAATTAATTTATTCTTTTGAAATAAAAATATTAATAGTAAAAAAAAAAAATGAAGGAGAAAGATTTGATTTTGGTTTTTGGTATGTTTGTTGGTAACGATTTTACACTAAGAGGGCTGAACCGATTTAGATGAAATTTTGCAAAAGGGTAGACCATGACTTGGCTTAGAAGATAAAATACTTCTTATCCCCATTTTCCCACGGGATAGAGACTTATGCGGTTGAAACCGCGGGTACGGCTAGTAGGGGATAAAAGTTAGTAGAAATAGATTTTCGTAATTTTCCTATTAGAGATACCAATGGGTTCACGGGTTAGGTTAGTTTGTGAAATTGCAATAAACGTAAGTAAAGGGCATAATTCATTACGTATCCAAAACTTAAAGTGCTGCCCAAAAAACATGCTGTTTCTTAATGGAACTTTAAGAACTTTTCTCTTATATTACAGCGAAAGTTTGTAATTGTAATCTAAAAAAAATGCAAAGGGTGTTATTTCCCTTAAGGCGGCGATTTCTTGAAAACGCTCAAAAATGTGGTTTTTTTTAACCAGTGTATCTCTTTAACCGTAAATAATTTTGAAAGCAATTTTTTGCTTAAAAAATTATATATGATATTTTCAAGTCTTTGAAGGCTGAATTTTTTACGCACAGTGATGGAACTCAAAACATAATTTAATATACTTTAATGCATCAAAAAAATGATCACGTCTTAATGGCAATGCTAATTAAATAAAGTCACCTCTTAATTCTCTTTAAAACCAGTTTATCTCTTCAATAACAAATACTATTACAATGAAAATATTCCATAAAATGCCAAATGCCAAGCTGCATCCAGTGATGACTAATATTTATTAAATAGTTAATATCTAATTTTATACGATTTTTTTTTTGCACTTTTACGACAAACTTTCTCATTTGTAATTCGAATTTATTACAACAGATTTTAACCCGTATCGGATTGCAGTAAGAAGTATTATCGCCCATAACGACAATACGACGAGTACATATAAAATTACCAGGGCCTTAAGAGATTCGCATTCTTTTTATTGGCTGGCCACTTTAATTTTTGAGTACAAAATGCCCGAAACCTAAATCATGTCACATGTGCTTTGAATTTAGCGGACTACTTTCGCGCAACCCCTTAAATACATAACATAAGGTACTTACCTATTTTTAACTGTAGGTAGCCAAATAAATAATACCGCCTAGGTATACATAAGGTACACAAAGCATTACGTAGCCCCTAATTGAATTATAGTAATTATGTAAAACGGGGGGTGAGCACAGGGACGTCAAAAACATTAATTTACTAAAAGGTCACATTAATATAGTTAATGGCTATCCTACATTAAATTTTATTAATAACTTAATATGGTTATTCGATGGGCATCATTAGATTTTAATTGCATTTTCCATCATGTATGTATATACATATTATAAAACAAAGTCCTCCGCCGCGTCTGTCTGTCTGTTCGCGATAAACTCAAAAACTACTGAACGGATTTTCACGCGGTTTTCACCGGTAGACAGAGTTATACATGAGGAAGGTTTAGGTGCTTAATTTATTTAAATTTCGTGTAAATTGGTTGTCGCTGGCAAAAGATAGTAAAAATAAAATAGCTTTTGTTCATTCGCATAAAATGTCTTGTTCCCCGATCCATCCCGCCCGTGGGATTATTTGGTTATCGTTTAGCGTTTAATCTGTTTTTTTTTTTTGCATTTTTTTCGGTTCCTGGGGGTCATAGCGTGATGTTACATATGCCTTCAAGAATTGGGTTATCAAATGCAAAAACATTTTTCAAAATCCGACTAGTACTTTCAGACATGAGCGCGTTCAAAGAAACTCTTCAGATTTAATATTAGTTTATTAATCGGTTATTAATCGGTAATCAATAATAAATCAGCTGTTTCATAGAAAAGTGCAATGCATGATTTATCAGCGTATATCGTTCCCACTGCTAGGATACAGTCCTCCTCTCGGTTATTGGGAGTGGGACGTAATCCACCACGCGGGTCCAGTGCGGGTTGGTAAATGTCACATGTCTTCGAAGTTTTTGTTCTAGGACATTCCGGTTTCTTCACGATGTATTCCTTCACCGTTTTGAGAGCAGTGGTGATGAAAAAATAAACACAAGGTCAAGAGCTTGTCTGGGTTCGAACCTACGACCTACAACTCGTAAGTCGCGGCCGTTACCACTGGGCCATTAAAGTGCAATACCACAATCAAAATGTACCTATGGCAGAACTATTATTTTACATAACTGACGAAGATTTTCAACTCAGTGGGATTCAGAATTATGTATTGAATCCATCCACCCTGTCAAAATTTTCAACTCAATGGGATTCAGAATCATGATTTGAATCCATCCACCCTGTCAACATTTTCAACTCAATGCGATTCAGAATCATGTGTACCTAGGTATTGAATCCATCCACCCTGTCTATAAGACTACTCCGTCTTTTAAATCTTTAATGACACAGACTTACTTACCCTATTTTTATTCCAAAAAACATATCTACAAATGACCAATAATTTAAATTAAATATGCCCCAAAAGGTGGGGACGTTTTTAACACGGCCCCATATAATTTGCATGTGACAGGGGACAGAGAAACCCTAGTCGTTAATTAGAACCCCGAAACTCAAGGTGTGGTAGCGGCCATATTGGATGGGCATAGACTAAATAATTAATCAGATGGGGAAAATTTAAAAGTGGTACTATGTCAAGGAGCAGTGGTGGCCCAGTGGTAACGGCCGCGACTTACGAGTTGTAGGTCGTGAGTTCGAACCCAGACAGGCGCTTTACTTTGTGTAAACTATTTCATCTCCACTGCTCTCAAAACGGTGAAGGAAAAACATCGTGAGGAAACCGGCATGTCCTAAAACCAAAAATTCGAAGACATGTGACATCTACCAACCCGCACTGGACCCGCGTGGTGGATTACGGCCCAATCCCTCTCACCGAGAGGAGGCCTGTGTCCCAGCAGTGGGAACATTATAGGCTAATGATGACTATGTCTAGTGAAGATTTTATTAATCAATCAAAATTATGCTACCCGCAAAATTCAATTTTTCTTACGTTTTATTTGGAAGTGAAAACTTCTTTAGGCGCGTTGGGAATTTTTTGAGATGGGAAAAACAATTGAACTCGCGACACTGTTACCGTTACCGACACCTCTGTACATAAGTATTTAGAATTAGTTCGTATAAGTTTTCACTTCTGTCGGCACTCCCGGAGTGCCATTTTTTTTGCAATTTGCGTCCGTGGTAGGTTGTATCAATCAATCAATTCAGCCTATCGCAGTCCACTGCTGGACATAGGCCTCTCCCAGGCTGCGCCACAACACTCTATCGTCCACCTTCCGCATCCAGTCTGTCCCAGCCACCTTTTTAATATCGTCGGTTCATCTAGCTGGGGGGCGTCCCACACTACGCTTGTCTCGTCTGCTCCACCGTCCATCGGTCCTTCGACAAACATGGCCAGCCCACTGCCACTTCAGCTTGCTTAGGTACTCTGCAAGCTATGTCGGTGGCTCCAGTTCTTTTCTGGTCAGGTTGTATATTGGTTTAAATATGAGTCGTAGTCATAACAAATACAGTTTTACATTAATATAAAGATTAAAATTGTGTTAAACTCTAAGTTCATTAGTTTCCATTGAATGACTTTGTCATGAAACGTCAGAAGATTGGTAAAATATACGTATAGTAATTAATCATTTTTATAGAGTAATATTCGATCGCCAACCCGCCTTCTAAGCGTGGCGATTATGGCAAAACCCCCCTTTTGGGGGAGGCCTATGTCCAGCAGTGGACGTCTTTCAGCTGAAATTATGATAATGATGGAGTAATCATTTAATTATTTGGAGAGTGTAAACATATATTTACTTATTTAAGTGTATATTTACCTACAACATTACAGATTATAACCCATATCGTCGTGTGTTATGTTGTACCGTGTTCCTAATGAACATGGTAGAACACAACACACGACGATATATTTAAGGTATTGTGAAATAATTATGCTACAAACTTATTTTTTCGTTTTCAGATGATTCCATAATGAATCGCTAATAAGACGAAAGAAGAGTTGCTGCTTCTTGCCACCGTCAAAAAGAATATGAAAACAACAGTAACCCATCCAAGCTTTCGCAACAAATCTCTACTTAACTTCTAAAGTTAAGTTAATTCATAGTTGTTAATACTTTATGGTAGAATGTTACTCTTTTGTTTTTCGTATCAGAATTAGATTTGTCTGCTGTGTAAATAAAATTTCCATTATAACAATAAACAATCGAAGAATTGCCAAACTTACAGTAGCAGTGGGCACATTGCTCGCAGAACAGATGGCCGAAAAAAACTTGAGAGGTGTCAAGGGACACCCGGATGGAACGAAGTTCCACGCGTACACTTGCTAAACACACAATAATGGAGAGATCATAACGCATATGACTTGGTTAGCACAATAGTAAAGAGAGGTTATAATGCGTACTTGCTAAAAATACATAAGCATTTATTATTGTCTGTATAAAATCTCTATATTACCTAACTCCATCAGCAATATCCGGAACTTGTGCAGAAACACTGTCAGGATTCATTATTGTTATTATTATTTATTATGTACAAAAACAAATTCTGAGTATTGCCTCTATCCCTAAGGGCCTTCATCCACGAATGTCATTTGAAGTCTATCGTACGATTCTTCCGGTTTCAGGCGACACTTGAAATCGTACAAAATTATAGCGCGAAAATGTTCCCGGCGCAGATCCATTTTTTTATGAGACACGATAATATAAATTTGCTCGCAAACAATGTGGAGGGAAATTATTTTGAAATTGGAACGTACATACCTATTTTTACTTACAAATAATCATTTTTTCAAAATGAATTATAACTGGCCAGCCTGTCATACTTAAAAACTTTTTTTCGTAATACTTCAGAGTTGCCTGGTTTTAATGATTATAGCAAAAAGTGTCGTTACAACGTATGGTCTTAATTTTTTCCGTCTAGCCCCCTTTCGCAACGTGCGATAAGGAACGTCGTTCCAAAAAAATCATCATAATCGATCCAGCCATTTAGGAAAAGTTCGGTGACATACACTCGTATATAAAGATACCTACAATTAGGGTTCTGTAGTCATCGCCACCGTGGTTTTAACTAGGTGCAGCCTTAAAACATAACTTTTACTTCTATCTAGAATTTTAATCCGACCGCAAATTGAATTTTTGCAACAATTTATAGCGTAAATTAATTTACAGGCTCTTATGTCATTACATTAATTTATAGTTTAATTTTCAGTGCTTTTTCATGAAGTTGGTGTTGAAAAGTAGGTTTTAATAGAGTCTAACTTAATTTATAGGTCGTACACTCATGGAAAAATATTCTGATTGCCATTTTTTTTTTTTTCAAAACAATGTACAATATTATTTTTAGTGTATGTGAAACCTGATTATTATGTACATAGTTTGTTCAAAATAAGGAATTGATTGATTCCAATATTTTTTACTAGTGATGTACCGGCCATATTTGTAGCCGGTGACTAGTCGGCTAAAACCACTGACTAGTCGGTCCATTTTTTACTCGTAATAATTTCCTTAAAAATTTAAAACGGTGATTGAAATGAAATTGAAATCTTTATTGTTATTTTTTTTTTTTTCAAAATTCGCCAATACTCTCTAAATATTAAAGAAAATGTTTTATTTTTTATTTTTCATAAATTTGTAGATAAAAAACCAATGTATCGGTCGGTTTTACAAATATTTAGCTTTTTCTACTGAGAGATAAACGAGTGATGTTAAAAAGTGTGACAACTACCTATTTGGCGATTACCTGTCTCTGCTCAAATCTAGACACGCGGTAGCGTGTCAAGCCAAGTTGTCAGACTTGGCTAGTTTTCATATACGAATTATATTATAGCCTTCGCAAGTTCTAAACCTGTTACTTGTCGGTTCTTAGTTTATTAATTCGAAAATTTGGCTTGGTGTTAGAAACCAGCCATCGAACACAATAATTCGTATATGAGAACTAGCCAAGTCAGACCTTAGGCTACAATATAGGTATTATCCTAAGTTATAAGAAGAAATTATATTTTATGTAGTTATAAATAAATTTCAGGACTGACCATTGAACTTGGCACCCATTTAGATCTCACTTCTTTTGTCGTTGAAGTCAACAACCAAGGCATATATCATAATATTGAACTTGGCTCTCATTTCACATTTATGTTTTTGATGGGATTCATCTATATCTAGTCATAAAGGTATTTTAATCTATCTATAAATACATATTCCGTGTGGTGCCGGGCGTAAAAGAATATCACCATCCCATTTCTTCCCGTGGGTGTCGTAGAAGGCGACTAAGGGACTTACTAGAGAATGGGCAGCAACGTTCTCTATGTATTTTACCACCATACTGCGATCGCCAACCCGTCTGTCACGCGTGACGATAACGGCAAAACCTCCCTTTTGGGGGAGGCTTATGTTTAGCAGTGGACGTTTTTCGGCTGAAATGATGATGATGATGATGATATATAAAAATGAATACCTATTTCCATTGGTCATGGCATCACACGTGAACGGCTGGATCAATTTTGCTATTTCTTTTTTTGTTTTATTTTTTACTGTCAAGGGAAATTTTTATGAAAGAAAAAAATTAGAAAGTTGCGCGTAACATACACATTTAAAATTTGAATTCAATATTCATACAAAACACTTAACTCTTTCCAATCGTTGTAAGCAGAGACAGAACACACAACCAACGTCCTCTAAACATATGATTTACTCAAATAAAAATTCACAACGAAATAACCAATAAAGCTTTATGACGTAACGACTCTAAATACCCTCATATCAGCTGTAAACAGGTCCAGCTGTAATGGCGGTAAACAGAGCGATCATTATAGTATGCCTGGCGTGACCTGGGCTAGAGGCGTGGGTGTTTCCTTCCATGTAACTCCAGGAGTTTTAAGATGATGTGGTTTCCATTGAGTACGACACAGCGGCTGTGGTCGTAAGGTGGTGGTCGTTGTCTAAAGCAATGTCGAGTTGCTGTGGTAAAGTACCAGTTTGGCAAAACAATGTAGATTAAAGAGTGTCCTATATTATTTAAAGAATAATACGAGGAAGAGTAGATACTTAAAAATGGGTTTGGCACACTTT
>OX465198.1:7175655-7354660 GCA_949987655.1 Polymixis flavicincta | reverse complement strand
AGGGAGGCGGCGCACGTGAGGTAGAGGCAGCATATGCGCCCTCGCGACCCTAGCCGCCGCAGGATACGGAGACGCCCTGGGCGTCGGGAATCCTAGGCCGATTTCCGGCCACCGTAGGCATGGGCTTGCGGACGGCGAGTAATGGGTAGCTCGCGCTCCGGTAAGGACCAAGCCCAAGTCGACGGCGCGTTGTGTTCCACGCGCGCCTCAAAGAGATGTCAGCACAAATAGTGATGGGAACCGCAAGGGTCGATGCCTGCCAGGGGTGCGGGTTTGTTCGAAAGAGACACCACAGCCCCTGGCTTAAGGGCTACTGAAGGAACACGGGTGGGTTTTAGTCAGTAAAAGTCTGACACGCCCTCTTGCTCCACCCAGAGCGGGAGAAGTTATTTGATGATTTCCCACCCAAAAAAAAAAAAAAACCATCGACGTAATAAAAAACTTAAATCCTCTGACAGACTACCCTGAGCCTAAACAGCTGAATAGAGCACTAGCAGCGCTCCGCGGTTTCACCCGCGTAGTTCCCGTTCCCGTAAGAATACGGAGATAAAATATAGCCTATATCACCCGGGGATATTGTAGCTTCAAACAGAGAAAGACTTTTTCAAATCGGTTCAGTAGTTTCGGAGCCTATTCAATCCAAACAAACAATCAAATCTTTCCTCTTTAGAGTATGAGTATGGATGAAATATTGCACAAGAATTCCTTAAAAAAAAAGAAAGGATTTTCGAAAATTCACAGGGTTAATATAATAAGCAGGGGATGGAAGCTCGTAATTTTTGCCGATGACAAATCCCATCTGGCTCAAGGCACGCATTTGAGAAAAGGCGAGACACTTGATGAATGTCATAGACCTTTGTTTCGTCTACGTGCATTCTTCTTGTCACAGGCCGGCTAATGAGTCATCTATCAATTGAATACTCGAAAGTTTAATTCTATTAATTTCTTTGTTTCATTGTAGTCTACTGCGTAAACAGTACTGTGCAATAGTGTACTATAGATCCTAAAGTCACAAGGTCAGATCTATTTTCATTGTAATGAAACTATTATTGTTTCAGCTCATTCATTTGATAGTGTAAACATAGTGAAACTCAATGAATATGTTTATAAGATTGATTATTTTTTGTCAATAGGCACTTCCTGCTTGCCTATTTTTGATCTAGGAATACTTACTTTCGGTTTACGCTGAACTAAGAAGTCTAGTGCGTTAAAGTCTACCTATTAGTAAATTACGGGGTCCCATAGGGTAGTGTCCTAGGGCGCCAAAACAATATAAAACAATTCACGGCCATCCATAAAAAACAAAATGCTACTTTCATGCTGCGTTTAAAAATGGAACCCGGAACCGCCATTAAATTAACAGCTTATCTATAAATAGTCCACATTGTAAGGATGCAGTCACACATGTGCATTTTACGTTATGGCACACGTGGACTAGCGTGATTTGTCACGTTCACAGCAATTGCATTAACGCAATCGGATCTGTGACATGCGGACAAGTCGCGTGCACTGAGGTTTACAAACTCATGGGTTTTTAGTTCAATACTTAATGTGTTTTGAAATTCATATCGTCATTTACTTAATTAATTAATTAGTCATTTATTTGTTCCGTGTGGTGCCCGGCGTAAAGAATAGCACCATCCCATTTCTTCCCGTGGGTGTCGTAGAAGGCGACTAAAGGACCTACTAGAGATTGGGCAGCACCATTCTCTATGCTTTTTATCACCATACTGCGATCGCCAACCCGCCTGCCGAGCGTGACGAATATGGCAAATCCCACCAAAAATGGAAGCTTGGAGGAGGCCTATGTCCAGCAGTGGACGTCTTTCGGCTGAAATGATGCGCTTGATGATTTACTTAACAACAACTACATCTACAAATCTACTTATAATACCGGGTGAGAGTTATCCCTCGTTCTTTGAAAGCCTAGGAAACCTGGGCTTATAGTTTTACATTACCAAACCGTCTTGAGCAAGCGTGGTAGTCAATGCTCGTGCCTTCTCTGCGCGAGAAGCCTTTGTTACCCTGCAGTAGGACAATAAGGGTGGTTCAATGTTATTTGGTATGGTTTCCGCACTTAGTCCTTTAAGTGGACAATTGTGCGTGAGCCATGGCGGCCGTCGGTGGTTATTCCAGCCAGCCCACCTCCCTCCAGAAGTTTGCTATATCTCCTGGTCTGTTTAGAATATCCGTGTAAGATCTGGGTGCCCCGACGGTTTCTGTCCTAATCTGGGCTACGCCTGTGCATTCGAAAAGCACATTCGCGACGGTTTCCTCAGCCTTCATGCAGGCCCTGCACAGGGGGCTGGCCGTTATGCCTAAGTGTAGAAGTGTTTGTTTAGCGGGCAGTGTCCCGTGATGGTCCCAGTCACCAGACGCAGATCCTTTCTGTCCAGGCTTAACAGACGTCTGGTCAGCCTGCCATTCAAAGGTGGCATTGCTTCCTTAGACTGCCTGCAGCCTGGTGTCGAGGTCCACCAGCTCTCTGCTTGTGTGGGTGTAGTTCTGAAGCCACCTGCGTATCTGGTTGAATGGGATGGGCACAATGGGCTCGGGTCCACAGACTGACACGCTGGATGCCCTTCTAGCCAGTTCATCAGCAGCATCGTTGCCTAGTGATCCGCTGTGTCCAATAAAGGATGGTATTATAATTAATGTTAAATCTCATAATAGCTGCTGTTAGCTGTTAGTTGACCAAAGCTTCCAAAGAAAGTGAAAGACATATTTTGTAGCTAAGTAATAAGCGCAATATCTGCCGGATTGATCAATCGGTCAGGTTAAGCTACGCTTTCCACAATTGGTTCTTGGATGTGGTCATCATCCTTACATACCAAGACCATGCCTCGGAAAGCACATTAAGCTGTAGGTACCGGCTGTCATTTGTGAATCTTTGACGGTCGCTACGGGTCGCCAGAAACCCGAAACTCAGACAACTAGTCTTACCTAGAGTTATCATATCACCTAGTAACTGGGTTGTGAAGGTCAGATAGGCAGCCGCTCCATGTAAAATACTGGTATTCAGCTGCATCCGGTTTGACTGGAAGTCGACCCCAATAGAGTTGGGAAAAAGCTACGCAGATGATGGACATATTTTCATAACAGATGAAACACAATAGGGCGTTAAAACAGAAATCTCAAAGATCGATGATGGATTCCAAAGATCACAATGAAACTGTCGCGGGCAATTTGATAACAGACAAAACGCCTGTAAAGCCATAAAAATGTTACATAAAACATACAAAAATAGCAAAGTCTCGAGTCTATTTTTAGCTTTGGCAGTAAAGCGTGATAACCTACTGATTCATTCATGTTTTTTTTTTAAATTATAGTTAATGTTACATAAATAACTAATAAAGGGCAAGAGATATCATGCATTATAGCAGTGATTTTATATGTGCAAAGTCTCTTATCAGAGGTCAAAAGTGTTGCTAATCCTGAAGACGTTATCAACGAGACGACGAAGGCTAATTATTCTGTTCTTTTCACTGATTAAAGATTTGATCGGTACCCGAATCGCGTAACACACTATCAATCAGAATCTGTATTTTGAAGGATATTTATTGTTAATCCGTTGATTTATATGTTCGAAGACTTTGTCTGCTCTGCAACGTAAATAAGGCAATGGATGTTGTGGAACTGTCAAATTTAATGCATTCCTACTGTTAGAGTGTTACGCAATTACCTTCCAGGCTTTCAGACTTTCATACATCATCATCTGCCTTTTCCAAACCCGTGTAAGTTGGAATGGATTTCCTGTCGAAACCGAATGCAGTTGAAATACCTGACTGCATAGAGCGACTTACCCATCTGAGTTAGCTAACCTCCAAAATTCAGTTGCTCAGATCAGGGTAGTAGTATTTTTTTTTTGGAATCAAAACTGTTAAAAGTATCTCAGTATTCCAGAGTCTTCCATCTAAACCTGTTCAGAAATTTAGTCGCGATTGTGTTACAAAAATCGAAACTTTCGCATAAATTATATGATTAGATTCCGGTTTTGCGCATAGCAACAGCTAAATGTGACTTTCCGGAGTTAACACAAATATAGAAATACCACGAATTCGACGTTGAACCAGTTCCATAGATATACTGTAAATGAGCGTAAACTAATACATTTTGGATGTCATCCAAAAATGTTGGACACCTAAACTTCCTTTCCCTTGAATCATTATCAGGAAATACTAGTCATTCATGATTTTTGTGATGTTTACAAAATCTGGCGCCTTTCCTTATACATATTTTTATTTGTCTGGAACAATAACGGTTATAGTTTACCCTATTGTTCTTACGTAATCAACCTTGTCCATATTAAAGAAATACCAAAACAATTTTCCTTGAAGGAAAACAATAACCTAAATAATATTTATATATGTAGATTCTTTTACATTTTGGGAATGACGAGACCTACAGTGGTCTCTCCGTTGTAGGCTTTGTAGACTGTATTTGTAGACTATTTCCCATTTTATTAAGTACCTGGTACTTGTTGTACCTGGTACTGTCCTCCCATACCTATTAACACTAATTTGAAAACATTGTAAAAGCCAATAATTTTTAAAACCGTGGCGTTGCTCGCCAACTTTTCTCCATAGGAAACGACCAATTGGAACCGTGCACCTAGCTTCTGACGTTTCATAAGAGCACATGTAGTTTTATGTGAAATTACGTCTGTAAGAATGTCGTTACGGGTCGTCAGAAGCCCGAAAGTCTGACAACCAGTCTTACCAAGAGGTATCGTAATACCCGGTAACTGGGTTATGAAGGTCAGGTAGGCAGTCGCTCCATTTAAAATACTGGTATTCAGCTGCATCCGGTTAGACTGGAAGCCGACCCCAACATAGTTGGGAAATGCTAGGCAGATGATGACTCCTTAAACTACAGCAGGCTTAGCATGACGCTTTCTATTTCTACTCTACCGTAGAATAGAAATCGCTTATCTACATTTCTCGGTACGAAACTGTCAATTGTCTACACGGTAACTACATTTTTATCTACTCTTCCGTCGACAAAACGCTTGTCTACGGTTCTCGTCCTAATCCTGCTGATGTTACCGCAATACAAAAAGTAATCATAAAACAGTCTAGCCTTTTATAATTCGGAGTGTAACTGCTTTTTGCAGTAAAGTTCATCGACGAGCCAAGGTCGTCTGCATTCTATAAATTGTTGCTAGGCTCAGCTTCGGTCGTGAGTGAGAGGAACTGTCTAGCGAATGCGGACTAAAGATCTGTAGATTTTGACTTATTGTGGTTTCGATTTTCTTTATTTCGTTTAGTTCCTTTATAGGATGTCCTCTTTAACATGTTTTTGGTTTTCTTTTTATTTTTGCCCATTTGATTTTTGTGCGGCTTATGATTGCCGTCAGTTTCTTTTGCATGATTTCATACGCTTTAAAAGTATTTTGAACTCTTCTTTGTAACAGCATCTACGCCAAAGTCGTATATATAACCTTTGTTTTAGATACTCTTTATTTTCGCGAGATTGGTATGACAATTTCTTGCAAAAGGACTTGCTATCTATTTCGTTGATAGTAATTCAGAACGCTAAGGCTGTCTTTATAATCAGATAATGTGACTAAAAATTAATTTACTATCGGGCCTTCAAACAATACTGCAATATTGTCTGTCCTTAAAAATAACTTAAACTCTTGAACAATTTTAAAAAACTCAATAAAGAACACCGTTATAAACGGTAAATAATCATGTAGGTATTATGTAAACCGGTTACCTAAAACGTTACGTAATTACAACCTACACTGTAATCGCTAGGATATCGGTAAGGTCGTACTGACGTTTTATAACGTCAGCTGCAGTTTCCCGCGCATTTCTGACGTATACGTATTGATATGAACGTAGAACTAGGTAGTGCCAACTTATGAATATTAAAATATCATTGATTAAATTAATGTATGAATTTATAGTATGCGGTGCATGACCTTCCCTCATAGCCTCATAGGAGTCATCTTTTTGCTAACTAATTTATATAAATATGGATTTATTCATATGGATGAATGATAGGCTGAGGAATGATACGATAAGACAACGGTACAAAAGAAGATGTAGTGATAAAAAATTAAAGTGGTGCTTAGATGATTTGGTAATATTGAGAGGATTAATGAAGGGCGACTAACAAAAGGTATACTAGGCAGATGTGAGTGGAAACGGACGGGAAGGGACGCCGTAGGAGACCATATAGTGACATTATTGGCGAAGTTCTACAGAAAGGCCAGGGTTGTAGTGCTCGCAACCGGCGTGCTTATATGACCAGATGTATGAACATGAACGAGAGAAAAGGAGCATGTAAGGATCGTTGTAGGTGGCGTTCTGTAGTTTCTGCCAACCCCATGTATGTATGTAACATTATAAGTAAATCGGAAAGTAGATCTCTCTCAAGTATGACATTTTACTGATAGGTAGGTAGCCTTGGATCTAAAGAAGGACATGTCCTTCTTTTCATCCTGGACCGCGGTCGACGTCGCGAGACCACACCTAGAAACATATACATATGATTCTAGAAACTCCAGCACATACATATTTCATCGGTTATACAAAAAAATCAGCTGTTCCATATATTTTGACCGCGTAGGTATTGCACTTTTCTAACCGACGAAAAGTTTCTGCGCTGGGGTGTCTAGAATGATATGCTGAATTCATGATTACAGTTTGCGCACTGTTAAAACTGTTATCCTGTAAAGAAGTTATTTGATTTGTGTTACACAAAGCCCCCAATAAACAGGTGAAACGAACGGAAAGGGCATAAGAAGCCATACTAGGTAACTCTAATTGAGCGGACAAGTTCAAGTCACGTTTAATCAAACCCGAAACACGTTTTCAATTACACAATTTCTTTGTTAAACAACTCGGCTAATAATGTAACAGATTTCGACCAGTATCGTTTGTTTTTTTTTTCCTTTTGATGAAGAAGGAAAACTTTCATCTATGTAGTACTAATAACCGTCTTTTTCTGAGTTTTTCTTGGACTGTATTGATATCAATGAAGGCAATAAATCGTGAGAAATTTTAAGTATCATCGTGAGGGATTGTAAGTCTGAAATCGAACCTATCTTTAGCAAGCATGGTGGTCAATGCTCATGCCTTCTCTGATTAGGAAGAGAACTTTGCCCTGCACTGGGGCTATAATAGTTTGTTATTATATTATTATCAGAACCGTCTGGGATGTAGACATCCAAGTCTGCACCCCAACATATACTAAAGACACCCGGAAACAAATCAGCAAATAGCAGATGTAAAACTCTTACAAAATGAGTTGAGATACACGACTGACAAATGCTTGTACTGACTGGACTGGCCCAAATCTGTGTGGTTCTTTCCTCAAAATACCATATCAGGCACTTACATTGTCTTCAGAAGATCTGTCCAAAATTATGTCTGGACTTTAAAAGAGACTTTTAACCCTTGAGTTTGTTTCACCATTTGACTGACATGAAATGTTGACTCCATCTAGCTTTTTTTTTGTTTTTCAAATACTCGTAATTCTCCTGTTCGTATCGTATCCCATATTATTTGTGGTAGGCGCACCATGTTTTTCTTCCACAGTTTTCTATTCCGTCATCATCGCGGTAGTCACACCATTTCTAACCATATCATCATTCACACAGTCCATCTATCGTTTCTTCGGTCTCCTCCTACTCTTATAGCCATCGACATTCATACTCAAAACTTCCGATATTCTATTTACAGAATAAAAAAATCATTTCATCTACCAACTCTTTCGTCTACCAACACGCGCTGGGCCTGCGTGGTGGTTTACGGCTCACTCCCTCTCATACAGAGGAGGCCTGTGACCCAGCAATGGGAATGTTAAAGGCTGATTATGATAGTCGAGTTACTAAAATATATTTCGAAAGGATTCTCTGTAGAAACGACTTGCTTCCAACAGCCGGAAGATAATGTGGAAATTCTAGTCATTGAGTGAACCAGTCACGACAGTTGCACTTCCAAGGAACTAAAATGTCATCCTTTTAATCACAACTATCATTACAACACCATAAAACAAAGAATGTTACCGCCTTCCGCCATGGCCGTTTCCTGATTCCTGATCAGAAAATATAAATAAACAAAACTTCCTACTTCCGATATTCGTATATGCGGCAACTGTGTTCAATTTAGAGTTTAGATAGAGAAAGTATACTAAAACGACCTTGTCTTAAAGAAATACAGCTGTAAACATGTAGGATTTTGCAAACGAAAATATATTTGCATTTTGGCACTGGAATTGTCTTCAGTGGATCATAAATTCAGTTATTTTGGACGAATAGTGTAAGATGCTGACCATCTGTCAACTGTTTTCTACCGAATGTGAATTTGCGATATCTCATTTCATCATCCTGTATTTTTGAATTTGGCTTACTCAATTTTCTTTACTTTTTGAGGCGATTTCTAGACCAGATATTTTCGCCTTTACTTCATTCCACCAGTCGTCAACATCCCGTCCATCCGTTGGGTCCCCCTTCACAATTTATTCAGGGTCACAGCAGGATTTGTCTTCTGTGTTTCTTTTGCTGTCATTAAGATAACCCATCGATTTGTACTCTGGAATTTGAACCAATAAGGTTCATATTTCACAGTTCAAATCAATATTAAATTGATTCATTCAAGAAAATTGTTTTGAACAGCAATTGAAAAAAATTGATGCACCATTTACAGTGACGTTCGTTGCGTGTGCGCATTCTGTTGTTTTTAATTTAAAACAATTGAGTGTGCACGTCATTGAAAAACAGACATTTATTTTTGTTCTTAAATTGTCTGCGTAGAGGACAGCAAAAAAGAAATGCGTAGTTTACTACTCCCGTGGTTGCTATGAAAAACAACTGTGTTGCTATTTATTACGGGACTATTCAATCGTGTTTACGTTTCGGTTCCAACAATCATGACTCTGGCTAGACTAGCATAGCATTATGCTAGCATATCATATTTTTAACCCAATTAGAAATGAGTCGCGAAAAAATGGGACCTTTCCCGCCTTGTCTTTATTTTCTTCTTTCGGACTCACCGTAAAACAGGCAATTGCCTGCCTAGAACCTATATTGATTCATAGGCATGTCATTTTGCAAATGGCGAGAGGCAGAAACTACAAAAGGTTGGTAGGAAGGACCTGCCGCCATCCCAGTCTTCTTCCGCTTCGTAATTTCCCTGAAGTCTTAAATTATGCTCAGAATAAAATGCGTTATGCATACACTGCCCACCAAAAACACACATTGTCAGACTTGCTGACTGACTGTCAGTGCCATGACAACAAAAATAATTCTGGCAGCTCTCCACGTTAATCAGGTACAAGTACAAAGAGTATCTACAGCAAAAAAAAAACATTCCTCCTAATTGCAACAATAAACACGAAAAACTTCAAAGTATATTTTTGGCGAAGATTTTGTCGAAAATAATCTTTTATTTACGCGGATTCGGTGACCTTCGCGACCTTTGTGGCTTCTGCGTTATTTTAAGAGCCGATCAAAGACCGTAGGCTTATCAAATGATGATGGATGGCTTGTCTACAGCTGATAGTGTTGCCAAATGCCTTTTAATAACGACTTCTTAGGCTAAGCAAGCCGAAGTGGCATTAACCGGCCGTTTATGCCGTAGAACTGATGACTTTTCGGGTAGACATGTTCTTGAGTGGAGACAGTGAGTTGATACGAGGTTGGCCTCAGGCTAGGTGAAGCGATAATTTTAGTATGAAGAAGAATTGCCAAACTTAAGTGGCAGTGGGCAGGGCACATTGCTCGCAGAACAGATGGCCGATGGGGCCGAAAAGATCTGGAGTGACGACCCACAAGGTTGTCAGATGACCTTGTGAGGGCCGCAGGAATCCGCTGGATGCGGGAAGCACAGAACCGGTCGAAGTGGCGGAGCTTGTGGGAGGCCTATGTCCAGCAGTGGACGTCTTTCGACAGAAATGATGGTGATGAGTGGTAGCAAATGGATTATAGTGGGCAAAACTTGTGCAAGACGGCGAAATTTGCTTGCCGATCTTCTACAGACTACTTCGGAGAGTGTGCGCAGGACCTTCACAACCTGATCCCACCATATCCCTTTTACTACCGGACTACCAGACGTACTGCAAGATACCATCCGCACTTGGTTGATATCCTGATCAGTCTTACTCAGCGCTTCTTCTCCAAATTCATTATGCGCACAGCCGAACTATGGCACTCTCTGCCAGCGTCTGTTTTCCCTTCCACATTTAACCCGTCTGTCTTCAAAGCAAGAGTGAACAGGTATCTTCTGGACACGTTCATTCATTTATACGTGGCCCCTGGCACACAGGCTACTGAGGGAACACGGGTGGGTTTTATTTAAAAAAGTCTGACACGCCCTCCTGCTCCACCCAGAACGGGAGAAGATATTTGATTTCCCAACCACAAAAAAATAACCTCTTTGCATAAGGCTTGATCGAGGTCAAGAGCAGGCTCATTCCGCAATGCAATAAAAATACGTTTGGTGTTGAACTATTCTTGGAGAACACGAATCCTCAAGTGTAAGGGAGCGACAATCTCAACAAGCAACTAGATGAGAGTGGCAGAGGATCGAGTAAAATGATTTACAATTAGAGAGGCCTAGTACCTGCAGTGTTACCATGAACATTGTACATCAATATACGTCATACGTATATCAACAATAGCGCCAGATATATACGGGAGGGCGTGTTAACAAACGTGACGTATAATTGAAGGCGTGACGCTAAATTAGCTTACATTAGTGTCACTATCAAGGTCTGCTAACAACCTAAATTGCGTAATTAAGTGAGACAGTTCCCTGTCTAGTTATATTTTGCTTGTAAACGCTACTAAACTGTTCTATTCAGCTGTACATTTCCATTATATTAGGTCTTTACCTATGAAATTGCCGTTCTGCAGTACTGGCCATTTCAAATCAAAATAATTTTTGTTTGGCTAAGAATTCTAATTTCAAATTAATTTTATTTTAAAAACATGGATTTTTTTTTCTAAAAGTAGTCATTTCTTTATTGATTAGTGTTACATTTTCATCGCATTTCAATCTTTTTCGTCATCATGGATACGTTAAAAATTCGAGTAATTATGGAATATGAGTACCGTCGTGGCAGCAACGCGGCACAAGCGGCACGCAACATCAACGACGTTTACGGAGCTAACACTACAAACCAACGCACCACCTGTTATTGGTTTGCTCGCTTCCGTTCTGGAAATTTCGACCTGAAAAATGAACCTCGCGGTCGTCCGAAGACTTTGGTCGACAATGACGAATTAAAGGCGATTGTGGAAGCTGATGATACACAATCTACGGCTGAATTAGCAGCAGCTTTCGACGTTAGCGTCAAAACAATATTGGTCCATTTGCGTCAAATTGGCAAGGTAAAAAAGCTTGACAAATGGGTGCCCCACGAACTCAATGATCGCCAGCGCGAAGTACGCGTCGAGACGTGCCTTGCACTGCTCAACAGACACACAAATGAAGGAATTTTGGACCGCATTGTTACCTGCGATGAAAAATGGATTCTGTTTGATAACCGTAAGCGCTCAGCAAGTTGGTTGGATCCTGGTTCAGCACCTAAACAATGCCCTAAACGAAAACTTACCCCTAGAAAAGAGATGGTCACTGTTTGGTGGTCTAGCGCCGGTGTGATTCATCACAGCTTCTTACCAAACGGGGTGAGCATTACTGCAGATGTGTACTGTGAAGAACTGAACACAATGATGGAGAAGCTGGCGCATCTCCAACCAGCATTGGTCAATCGCTCGTCTCCGCTGCTCCTGCACGACAACGCGCGACCTCATACTGCACAGCAGACGGTCTCCAAGTTGCAAGAACTGGGGTTGGAAGCTCTCCGTCATCCGCCCTACTCACCAGACCTTGCGCCTACAGACTACTACTTTTTCCAGAATTTGGATAACTTCTTGGCGGGAAAAAAATTTAATACCCGAGAGGCAGTACAAAATGCCTTTGAAGAATTTGTTGCCTCCCGTCCAGCTGATTTCTTTAAGAAGGGCATCAATAAACTGCCACTGCGATGGCAAAGATGCATTGATTGCATGGGTGATTACTTCGATTAATACAAATAAAAAATCATGAAAAAAATTCGTTTAAATTTTTTCATACAAAACGGCAATTTCATAGGTAAAGACCTATTATGTAGTACCTTTAAACGAGCAATTCTTGAATATATATACAGGGTGTTTGGCAGAACGTTGAACATACGAAAATGGTAGATAGGTGGGGTCATCTACTACTTACTCAGCCCTAATTTATTTGGGCCTGGCCCCCTGGATATTTAAATTTTTTTTTTTGCTTTCTTCTAGTTTCACCACTTTCTTAACTTTAAAGTGTATTTTTTAATATTTTTTATTAAAAATGTGTAAAACAATTGCCTGTTTTACACATTTTTAATAAAAAATACACTTTAAAGTTAAGAAAGTGGTGAAACTAGAAGAAAGCAAAAAAATAAATTTAAATATCCAGGGGGCCAGGCCCAAATAAATTAGGGCTGAGTAAGTAGTAGATGACCCCACCTATCTACCATTTTCGTATGTTCAACGTTCTGCCAAACACCCTGTATATAATCTAAATCTCGGAAACGGCTCCAACGATTTTCATGAAATTTAGTATGCAGGGGTTTTCGGGGGTGATAAATCGATCTAGCTAGATTTAATTTTTAGAAAAAGTCTGCCTCTTATCACCTCTTTTGCAGTATTTACACCTTGTACTTTTGAAGAATTGGTTCTCGAGTAAAGGTTAAACGAGAGACTCGCCTAACTGCTATCTTTAGGTGGGTAATTGGCGATCAGGCAAGTTGTACAAGAACAGGGACCACCTGGTAGAACATTTTTTCTACCAGGTGGTCGCTGTTCTTTTGCTAGTCGTTCGGAACTCGTTCTAATACAACTCCCTATCTCTTTTTTACACTAACTGTTGAATCACAAGAAGTTTTAGCAATATTTTTTAACAAAATTAAACTCAAACGTAATATAATATGTCTTCGCTATATTTTAATGCCTCTGCAGAATTACTGTCAGTGTTAAAGCTTATTTATATACATCGCAAGATTTTCTCTACGACGACACTGAGTAAATCGACAAATATTCAAATTCCCAAATCGATGTAAATCTCCGTATACAAGATTTTCTACGCACAAAAAGATTTAAAATCACGCGTAATAGTGACACACGTAGTAAAGTAACTGGGAACAGAGATTGTATTGTGTACTGCGCCAATATAATGGCTAAAGATAGTACGAGTCAATGAAACTACTGCGACCTGCGCAGTTGATAACGCAGATTGATCGGTGAATTTACTATCTGATGTAGACATAGGAGATGAAAAGATTGCTGTGAAACAATAGAATTGTATTCGATTTATGTATTTAGCAGCTGTTGCCCGCGACTTTTCGTCTGCGGTCTAGGATGAAAGATAGCCTATGTCCTGACCCAGGGGATGGTCTATCTGTGTACCAAACTTCATCCAAAGCTAACCAGCCGTATAAATCGTAATTATTGGAAAATTCACGAAAATAATATCCCACATTTGACTCATCTTGGTTTTAAAACTAAAAATAATCCGGAAATTATTGACAACAAGGAACATTAATTATTATTCGAATGAAAACTAAATAATTTGGTTTGTTTTGCTTACTGAAGGTCGTCCCACAATGGATGGGCGCCAAATACCTAGTTTCGCGTTAAATACGCAAAAACTTAAAAATAGCAAGTTTTAAATTCGTCCATTGAGATTACAATAATGAAAATAATAGTTACAGAAATAAACTAAACATAATGTTTTAAAACATGAAAAGAACTGCTAAAGAATTTCAGCATCAGAAAACTACCGTTATAAATAGTTCCATCCACGAAAACGCACCTCACTCTTTGACACTTTGTACTGAAAGCGGTCAAAAACAAAAGAAAAGAGCAGAGAGGGGCGCGTCATCGTGGATGGAACTATCTGTACCGTTGCCACATTATGGTAAAAAGTTAAAGACATCATAAGACAAACCTAAACCCCCTTATTACAAAACAAGGTTTTTCTTTAGGTATGGTTTAAACCACCGAGCCTGTTTTTGAAATAAGAACTTAGAACTGATATAGAATTACAGCTCCTTTTACAAAACTGACAAGGACTAATTTGTCAGTTTTGTAAAAGGAGCTGTAATTCTATTTCAGTTCTAAGTTCTTATTTCAAAAACAGGCTCGGTGGTTTAAACCATATCTAAAGAAAAACCTTGTTCTGTAATAAGGGGGATAATGTCTATAATCAAGTTTTTCAATCTATTTAGAACGCTAGTGTCCGAGGCCCTTCAATACGAAACCAGACTTAAACAACTGTTTAGATGTTCGATAACTTTTAGGAATAAGAGCCCGAGAGTTTTAAGTGAACAGAAAATAATAATATACGCATTTTAAACAATGCCAAAGTATTCTCCAAATCCCACGCTAATGAAGTAATGACTAAATTGAGTTAGCAACTAACTACGTAACCTAAAAACTATTTCCAGAATATTCGGAACCTTGAACCTATCTTCAATAGACTATCCGGCCACCTAGCAAAATTCCTCAGTCTTATCATTAGATAAAAATAAATGTAGGTATAGTTTTATAAGATATATCGTTTATTACGCAAGCACTGACCCTTATCATCTTCTTCAATCAGCCTGTGAAGTCTACGATAAGAATTGGCGCCTTGTAGTCAACCAAATATATTTTTAGATCTGCAATTCTGCCAAGTCTGTGTGTTTTGTTTAGTTATATGTATATTGTATTTGTTGCAAATATTTTTGATATTTATGCTCTAATATATCTGTTTTCAAAATCAAAAGTCATTTATTAAAATGTGGCTGCGAATCAGCACTTTTCGAACGTCAAAATACATAAGACAGTCCCTCAAAAACGCCCACCCTTGGACACTTCCTAGTGCTTTAGCTGGGAAGAAGAAGTGGCACAACAAACTCCCCAGCAGCACAGCTGTCTGTTTAGTCGGATGGACTTGATTCTATACATAGGTACATAGGCAAAGTAATAAACAATAAGAGACACAGACCATTAATATAATAAAAGTAGTCATATGTCAGCTAGCCATGCCAATATACCAACAAATAAAATGAAAACTTTAGTCAAGCACAAAGAATTAAAAAAAATGTAAATAAAATATAATACCAAAATAAAAGCCTCGTGGTATAAAGGTCGTGATAGCTTACAAATGCAAAGCTGGATTATTGTTATGAGTAGATCATGACAATAACTAATGACAGTAATGACATGATAGATAATAATAATAAAGTAAAATACTTGGTCAATAAATTTAAATAGCTTGGCGCTGCTGTCTTTCGCCTCCTAAAGAATCTATTAGATTATTTTCCTCTGTCTTAATTTAGCCACATTTTGTAATGTTTCACTGTTTATATTTAGGTCTTAGGATTATTTAAAACTTTTGTCATTAAAATGCTCGAAATCTTAAACTATAGCTACGTTGTCTACTATTTATTGTATTTCATTAGGATTCTATGTATATCTTTGCTTAGAATTCCGTTGTAATACTAGATGTAGCATTACTGCAAACTTAGTTAATACCTTTTAAATACCTAGTAAAGGTATTCAAAAATCTTATAATGACTTCCACAAAATGTTATGTTTTCAACAGCTTTATCAATTGAAACCTGGAAAAACCGAGTCCGTTTATCTGATAAGCCTTTTCCCATCTATATTGAGGTCGGCTTCTAGTCTAACCGGATGCAGCTGAATACCAGAATGTTACATGGAGCGATTGCCTATCTGAAATTCACAATCCAGTTATTGGGTAACACAATACCCCTTTTCCGGGCTTCTGATGACTGGAAAATACCTGTATTGTATTTGTACTAAAACCAGTATCAATATTATCTTATCTAAAAGTTCGATGAACAAAATATTACAAGGTAGACTTGTTATTTCATTATTTATCTATCTAATAAGTACAGTAAATTATAGTAGCTTGCCAATTATCTACAAATTATCTTCATAATCCTTGTCGTGGCTCGTGGCATTCCTATGACTGTCGCTGAGGAAAGTCAGCAGACCACATCGAGTGAAAACCGGTTTTTATTCAGATGGATTGAATTCCCTTGTTTTTAGGACTAGGTTTCTATAATACGGATGGCTGTTCAGATACTCCCGTATCTATTTGTGAAAGAAGCGTGGTTAGGGAAAGGTAAGACTGATATTACCCTAAGCATTTACACTCATTGGCTTTGGATGATTCCAAAATTGTTTGCTATGACCAGATTCTCACAAGAAAAATATTAAGGTAACCATAACGACAAATAAAAGATTACAAAAGGCTTTGTATAATTATGTGTGTATTTCAAAATAGACATATTTCACGCAAAAACCAACTTGTTGCCACGCCAAGATTAGACCAGACACTCTTAAGAAAAATATTAGGAAAACCCGAACTACAAATAAACGATGATAAACTCGGGGAACCCTGATAAAGCCAAGATAATAATACATTACTGGTGAATATCATTCATCATTCCTGAAAATTACTCAATGGGAAGACTGCCAAAATGTTCCCAAATATAGAAAACAAGGGGAACTCTTTACGCAACTGGTGTCCTAAATATTCTTGGGATTGTATTCATTATCTTCTATGTCACAGTATGTGTCCTGCTAATATTTGCTGTAACATTATGTCAAGAAGAATGTGATAAAATTATTTTAAGTATCTAGTGAATAGGTTACTTCTAGGCAAGACCCATCGGCAATCCCATTATCACTTACCATTAGCATCAGCTTATCATCAGTGGTCAAACGCGACCGGTTCTTCAGAGTAGTATCATTAAATATTTCGCCATATTATGTAACATCTAAATTTGGGAGAGTGTTTTAGGATTATATGGTCTTAAAAATATTCCATAGCAGTGTGCACTTGATTTTTTATTTCTGCTTTATTTGGAACCCGGAAATCAACCGTTCACGATTCGCACTACTCATTACCAACTTCGATCCAAGGTCTCTGATCACGCGGTGATCTTTGACGTTATCACCTAGGCAGTGCGTTGAACTCTCTTAGTATTCCAGCAAGAAATTGAATATTAATTGTATGGAAACGGTAGTTTTATGAGGCAATGGAAATGTTTCTGGTCGGGAATTGGTTTTTAGGGAGGCTGGTGAACCACTTTTGAGAAGCCAAGATCGATTTTCGCAGTAGACGGTGATAGGCCTAAAATACATAGAATAAAAATAAGAAATGGACTGGACTACAAGGAGACTGTTTTAAAAGATCACAAAAATGTCTTCACACGACTTATAAGAAATTGCCAATGCTAAATAATGGAACTGAAAGGCAGGATATATCGACATTCAACGTGAGTTTGAATCGACATAATTTGTATGACAAAATCAACAAGATAGTTGTCGAAAGTATTGTTTTAAAGATTTCAAAAATGTTTTGAAAATAACTGAAAAAAATATAGAACAGCACCAACATTGGTAATAAACGAATGATAATGGTTTTTATAAAAAGTTCTAATAAAAACCATTTAAGATGTGGATGGATATACTATAAGAGGCAAGGCCAAAGAAACAATACATGGACTGTGTGAAAGATGATGCGGCTAGAAAAGTAGTGACTTCAGAGATGACGACTAATAGAGAGAAAGATAAACATATGCTGTGCCGACCCCAAATAAATGATGATATAAATGACGATAAGGGTTGTACTTCAATCCAAGTCGAAAGAATTAAAGACTAAACTGAAACTGACAAAGAAAACCGGAATATATCCTTATGTCTATTTACTGCTATATTTTGTAAACATTCCATTGTACAATTGACTCTCATGTTTTGAAAAATGATATATACTCCCGCTGCGCTGATGTTTCCGTATTCTTGATTTAAGTTTGTATTCTAAAATAGCGAATGATTCGTTTACATGAGATTTAAAAACTTGCAATTGATGGAAATTTGAAGCTTTCTCTTTTAAGTTACCTCTTCATCGTCATCGTTAGCCTCCCAATTTATTTGTGGTTGCCACAGCAAAAAATCTTTGTTGTAGCGTACCTTTCATTTTATTCTTTACCTTTGGGACAAAACAGTTTTGTCTTACATCTATTTGTATATTTACTAGCTGACCCGACAGACGTTGTCCTGTCCGTCCAAAAGTCATTCATACAAAATCCCTACCCTACCTACTTACCATACCTACGCTACCCTACACTACCCTACCAACCCTACCTACCATACCTACCATACCTACGCTACCCTACACTACCCTACCCTACTCTACCTACCCTACCTACCATAAATTGAGATGTAAGCTATCCTATCTTTTAAGTTGGACCATATTATAAATGGTTACAACATTTTACCAAAATCCGTTCAGTAGTTTCGGAGTTTATCGCGAACATACATTGTGACACGAAATTTTAACATTCTGCTACCAGTTACCATGGTAATATTCTATAGATAATTTCTTACGTTCCTGGTAAATCTTTATTTAGCTAGAAATTTGTGTTCAACTTAGTAGTGGAGAATCGGCAATAATACTTGGATGTCATCCAAGGAATTTCCCCCCTGTTATTTCAGATCATGGCACCCAATTTGGCTGTTTTATTTTTTCAGTTCTCTTTTGTTTTGATTGGATTGTTTATTTTTGTTTTTTGATTTACTTTTGTTGTTGATTCATCTTGAGTAAACAGCTGATGCTTTTCGTCTTCAGTATCCCTCAATTTATTTATTGTTAATCTCAATAAAAAAATTCACAGCAGACCGAATTAGATAGCTCTTACTGTGTGCCTTTTGCGCATTTCGTAAGTTTTCTTGTTGTGTGTGCAATTTTAAATTGTCGTATGATTAGTAAGAGCAGTGGTAACGAGCGCGGCGTACGATACGATGTGTTTGTTGTAGGTCGTAGGTTCGAACCCAGACAGACGCTTTACTTTGTGTAAATAATTTCATCACCACTGCTCTCAAAACGGTGAAGGAAAACATCGTGTGTATATCAACAAGACTCCTCGTCTAGCTATGTGAAGGTGGTCACCCATGGTCATCCACGGACCAACCGTGAAAGCTTTACCTCATTGATCGACCCGTGCGGCTTACTTAGCCCCCCAAGTCATCCATCATTATGTACATTTTAATTTTAATCAGCGTTTATATACTGCACTGCGTAAATAAATACTCCAATTTACTTATCGAACCGACGAAAAAACGGAGGAGGTTACTCAATTCGACGCGTATTTTTTTTTTTTTTTTTTTTTTTTTATGTATGACCACGCATAACTTTTTCCAGAGTAGTCCGATTTTGATAATTCTTTTTTTATTGGAAAGGGTATACCTCGAAGTTGGTCCCATATAAATTTCGAAGCAAAATTCCAACCCTAAGGGTAAGAAAACAGGGGATGATTGATTGTTTACTCACAGATTTTAATACTGAGTCGTGTATTAAATCAAAAATTAAGCATGTAGTAATTAGTAGATTATAGCCACAAAAAATTATAAAATAAAAACTTTTTAATAAAAAAATTAAACCGCCGAAAAACCGAAAAGTTTTTATTCTCTCATAATTGTTGGTGTCATTTTGATAACAAAGATAATGAATGTCTGGCTTTAAATACAGTAATTACAAAAGTGATAACTGTAAGTCTGAGATTTTGTGCAGTGAATCAGCGTTTACATGCATACATACTCAACTTATAACGTTCCCAGTTGCTAGGACACAGGCCTCGTCTCTGTGAGAAGGAGTAGGCCGTAATCCACCACGAGGGCCCAGTGCGGTTTGGTAGATGTCACAATTTTTTTGAAGACAAAATGGTGCCAAAAATGAGCCATTTTAATTTTTTCAATTTTGATGTACCCAGTTTCACTCCCATAATTAAGACGAATCTTACGTTACCTCTCTAACTGAAATCGCTCTAGCCGTTTAGGCTACAGAGCGTGCCAAAGCAATACACATACATACACTCGAAAAACACAACCCTCCTTCTGGCGCAGTCGGGTAAAAACAGAAAATACGAAAGGAATGTTACAATAAAATACAAGAGGTCGATTCAATGTTATCAGACCTCTCATTAATTACAATAATTATGTTATTGTTATTATTATACTACCTATTGTTTTTATTATATTGCATTTAAACTTCCGATACCCCCGTTCTTATGAGAAATGATAAACTTATTAATATGTCAATGTTAAAGTCCACATATAATTATCATACTTTTATCGTGATATAAAAAATATATTTGGTCTTCATCGTCGAATCCGACTCGGCTGGGCAGTGTTCGCAATATCTTCTCGTCCCAAATACCACAGTGTCTCAAGACGAAAGTCATTGGTGAGTGTTGCCAGTGATGACCTATGGTACAGAATCGTCGCTCACAATGGGCCTTATCAGAATGCTTAAAGTCACCCAAAGGGCAATGGAAGGGCTATGCTCGGAGTTTCCCTACGCGATCGAATCAGAAATGAACAGATCCACAAGAGAACCAATGCAACCGACATAGCCCGAAGAATTACCAAACTTAAGTGTCAGTGGACAGGGCACATTGCTCGCAGAACAGATGGCCGATGGGGCCGAAAGGTTCTGGAGTGGTGACCGCGAGACGTAGAGTGGGAAGGCCTCCCAAAAAGGTGAACCGATGACCCTGTGAAGGCCGCAGGAATCCGCTGGATGTGGGATGTACAAGACCGGTCGAAGTGGAGGAGCCTGGGGGAGGCCTATGTCCAGCAGTGGACGTCTTTCGGCTGAACTGATAGTTGGTCTGCAGTCTATTCTGTAAAAATCATGCTATCATTTCACCTGATGCTATGAGATTGACCTTTATAGCTCATATTTTTTTTAGCGGGTAGATAAGATATTTTACAGAACTAGCTTTTGCCAGCGGCTTCGCCCGCGCGGAGATCGGTGTTTTATACATATAAAACTTTTTCTTGAATCACTCTGTATATTGATGAAAACCGTATTCAAATCCGTCGCGCAATTTAAAAGATAATCGCGTACAGACTCGAAAAGCGAATATGTTTTATACTATTAAGGATAGTACGGTTGGACATGGGGCGTTCCTTGACTAAAATGAAAAAAAAAAAAAAACATTATTTTAGACTGTCCATAAAAATATGTATGGACAGTCAGTTTTTTTTTTTTTGTGGTGGTACTGGCATGTCCAAGTACTCGAAAGACATGTGACAAACACCAACACGGCACCCTAATTGCGTAACTCACGATTAATAATAATCTCATTCGTTTAGAAACAGATTGTTAAACCATTGCTTCATACGTTCGAAAAAATGCGTCTGCTCAAGAACGTAAATAACGCAATGAATATTGTTGAACTGTCAAATTGCAACAAATTATGATTTATCGTGAGTTACCCAATTAGGGTGCAGGCCTGGTCACACTCCCTCTCACAGAGTGGCCTGTATCTCAGCAGTGGGCGCATTATAGGCTGATTTATGCTTATTAGAAAAGGCGAGGATAATCTATGTCACTGACCTACTTAATAAATAGGAGGACTACATACGTTTACTAATGAGGCTACCTCTGCCAACTTCGTTAAACGTAATACCTGTGTACAGAGGCCAGCACATCAAGCTACCCCAATCTGTCAAATTTCTTTGATAGTTTTTCAACTTTATTACAAAGGAATAAGGTTTATGTTCAATTGGGAAAATTTGACAGTTTGGGATAGCTTGACCTGCTGGCGACTGTACATGTTACACAATGTGCTACGTTCCCATAGATCTAAATGTTGTAGAACAAATTGTTTTTAAGGTTTACAATTTGAAATTCATTGTTTTGAGTTCTAGGATATTGTTGTTAGTTTTATGATTGGTTTGTTTTCATAACTAAATTTGGTGGGACTGTAATTGGAAGATATTCCGCATATGTTTTATATTGTACTAGCTTCTGCTCGCGACTTCGTTCGCGTTAAATTTCTTGCTACTCCGACCCATCCCGTCGCTTTGAATCGCCTGCCCGTACGAGTACTTCGTATTCGTGACTTTTTTCTCTTTGCTCTGCTCCTAAGAGTCTCAGCGTGATGATATTTATCCTATAGCCTTCCTCGGTAAATGGGCTATCTAACCCTGAAAGATTTTTTCAAATCGAACCAGTAGTTCCTGAAATTAGCGTTCAAGCAAACAAACTCCACAGCTTTATAATATTAAGTATAGATACTGGGTGATTTCTTAGTTACCGTCCAATTTTTTCAGGGTGATAGTACCCGTGAAATTTAACAACTTTCTCAGGAACGTGGGTCGAAATATCGAAAAAAAAAAAAACACGGTGTAGAATCAAGTTCTTCTAACTGAACAGACAGTTGTCCTGTCGGAGAGTTTGTTGCTCCACTTCTTCCCAGCTAAAGTACTAAGAACTGGTGACCGTTTCGGGAGACTGTCTTATGAAATTTGGACGTTCAAAAAAATGCTGATTCTGCTGATGCTGATTCTCTGAGAAAAAAAAAACTGGCAACATGATCTGCAACTGTAATTTCATCGTCAAACAATATGTTTGTGGCCGGCGCTAGTCTCATTTCCCCTATCAGCCGCATCGGGTAACAGTCGTGTTAAAATTACTGAAATTTTTTGCCCTGATTTCCGAAAACTAAAGTATTTTTTTAGAAAATCTGTGAATGGGGATCAAAATTCCATAAAAAAATATGGATAGTCTCCTAAGACCCTCCCCCCCCCCCCTGAAAGTCCCCTGAGAGTCCCCTTACTGCCCCGCTGAAAGTTTCCACCCTGTATTTATTATATAAAAAAACCCCTTTCAGAAATAATCCTTACTCTCCTTACTTATATTATAAATGCGGAAGCAACTCTATCTGTCTGTTACGCTTTCACGCCTAAACCGCTGAACCGATCGCCATGAAATTTGGCAGCGATTTAGCCTGAGATATGGAAAAGGACATAGGCTACTTTTTTACGTGATAACCGGCACTCACGCGGGCAAAACCGCGTGCAAAAGCTATTGTGTCATAACTCGAAAATGTTGTTATCTTTGTAGTGCCATCTTGTTGAAAGCTAGTTAGAAGTGGATTCATTTAAATTTACTAAAGGATGAGCAATGTACCGTGACTAAGCTATGGTCGCCTGAAGCGGTTGTGTAACTCTTTGTGACTTTGGTCGTATGTTATATATATATCTGTTGCAGTCTGTTTCTTCACGACAAATTACCCAAATTGGGCAGCTTATTTAGTACTTATTACTATGCAATCACTAAAAAAAGAGGGGTGGAGTAGATTCAAATTTATTTATTTGTGCGCTATTTAATACCTTAAATATATTGCATTAATAATGGGCCAGTAACCGCCACAAATTCACAATACTCCGCGTTCTAGTTAAAAATTGATACTTTAATATAGTGGGTTAGTTGATTTATTACTTGTCATGTCACCGTGGTATCATCAATGAACCTCCAAGAACTGTCAAAATCTGAATGATCCTCATTTCGATTTCCTTTTGTGTCCTTTATCCTGCGTGTACGTTTCAAAATGCTCATTTTTAGGGTCCCATAGCCAAATGGCAAAAAACTGAACCCTTATGGATTCGTCATGTCTGTCTGTCCGTGCGTATGTCACAGCCTCTTTTTTCCGAAACACTTATTCCCCATACTTAGAACTGAAACTCAAAAAAAAAACCATCAAACTCGTGTGGGGTATCTATGGATAGATAGGTCTTCAAAAATGGTATTGGGGTTTCTAATATATTTTTTTTCTAAACTGAATAGTTTGCGCGAGAGACTTCCAAAGTGGTAAAATGTGTGTCCCTGTAACTTCTAAAATAAGAGAATGATAAAACTAAAAAAAAAATGAGATGTACATTACCATGTAAACTTCCACCGAAAATTGGTTTGAACGAGATCTAGTTCGTAGTTTTTTAATACGTCATAAATCGTATTATGTTACTTGCTGCTACGGAACCCTTCATGGGCGAGTCAGACTCGTACTTGGCCGCTTTTTAATTATGCTTCCATCACTTGTCTTGAAAGGAGAGCTCTCGATGTGAGTGGCTTGTAATATTTCTTCTTCCTGAAAATTATTTCAATATTTTCAGTAACTGAAACCCAGTGTGAAAACATGTTTGTATTCAAATGTAAATAGATTCGTATAAAACATAAGTAATTGTTTAAGAAAGCGCAAGAGGAACGAATTTTCAGAGACAAAATTCTGAAAGTAGTACCAAAAAAATTTTTTTTTTCATCTTCATCGTTCCTTCAATGCTGATGAATCGCGACCATATACGACGCGTCTTCAAGTTATGCTGTTTTTTGCAGTGTGGACCGCTCGGTAGATGCTGCCTCCTACAAGCCCTCTTAATCCCGTCTGACCCATCTTGCTGGTACTCTGCCTTGAGCGCGTTTTCATCCCAATTTCTTTTATTTACTTTAAAATTTCTCAAGTAACAAGTCACTCAATATTTTATAATTAATTAAGCCCTCGTCTGTTATGCAGACAATTTTTTTTTTGTGTGGTAAATATTCAATTAACTTTCTTTCTTTCTTTCTTTCTTTCATTTGCCTGTGTGCCAGGGGTCACGGTATCTCTTTCGAACAACCCGTACCCCTAGCAGCCCTTATGGAACACAACGCGCCGTCGACCCGGGCTTGGTCCTTACCGGACAGCTAGCTACCCATTACTCGCCATCCGCAAGCCCCGCGCATACGCATATCCGCAAGCCCGCGCGTATCCGCAAGCCCGCGCATATCCGCAAACCCGCGCACACTTGTACCCGTTGATGGCAAACCGCTCTCCTCATTGAGTCTGATAACAATAGAAAATTAATTAATCAGATATTTGGTGGATGTCTATCCATTCGCATTATTACATCTAAAACATAATCTTGACGCCATAGCGCCACTTGGCAGAGTCACAACACTTGAGAATATAAATAGCAGAGCAAATCATATGACTGCTACCTACAGACGTCCAACTATATATATGTGGTATGTTTCTGTTGTCGGGACTGCGTATAGCCGCTTATTTGGTTGTTTCTTTCATTCACGGTCATATGTTATGAAGGGAGCGATTGACGCCATTTTTTTAAAGCATTGGGCTTGCAACAGCAATTGTTTATAGTTTGATGGACTCGTTTTCTTCTCTACTTATGATTATTTCTCCTGACAAAGTTTATTTTGTTATATATGTGTGATCTATGTATTAGTATTTATTCTTTTCGAGTAATTTATACTCTGTGTTGCATCTACCATGATTTGTCTCTGCATTACAGTGAGGTTGACTGGTAGAAAATGCCTCTGGCCAGTGTACAACATTGTTTTACTTGTGATGAAAGTTTTAATTAAAAAAGAATACATACATAAATATTGTAGAAGTCCTTTTGCTACCGGTAAAATCTACAGAAAAACTAAAGTTTACTGGATTAACACATGGGATACTTTTAAGCCCGTTAGTAATTTCCCGTGGGATAGTGTTTGACCTCCACGCGGATGCTGACAAAAGTTAGTGTTTAAATGAAATATAGTTTATAGTAACGTGTTTTTTCCCCGACAATATCTAATACGTTTATAGATAACGGCAAAAGCATTAAATACAGCTCTTCATTATTATATTTATTATCACACGTCAATGTATTTTCTACAGTCTACAGATAGTTGTAATTAGGTTAGACTTGATAGTGATGCTATTGCTAAGCCAAATGCCGTGTTTTTATCCCTCGATAAACTTACATACCTACAGGGTCGCAAGAAAATCGTTGCACTAACTGTTGCCATGTATTAATAAAGCACATAATTCTAGACCACCTAACGTAGAAATTTTTCGACGGTTCATCGTCATCTCCCTGGCCTTTTCCCAAGTTATGTTGCGGTCGGCTTCAAGTCTAATCGGATGCAGCTAAATACCAGTATTTTTAACCTACTTCAAAAAGAAGGAGGTTATCCATTCGACATTTTTTTTTAATGTCTGTTCGGGCATAACTTCGTCATATATAGACGGATTTTCAAAATTCTTTTTTTGTTCGAAAGGGATTTACTTCGAAATGGTCCCATTAAAATTTATCCATATATAAATATAGATCTGATGATACATTTCGGAGACAGACAACAGAACTCTTCAAAAAACGACAGCAAATCAACCACGAATGTTGCTATCGCATAAATATGCATTGTTTTGACCCAAGGATGATGAAATTTCGAATTGGTGTGGGGTAGGTAACTAAAAAGAGGAAAATAAAAACTTTTTTCAAAAAAAAAAAAAAACAACAAAGTGCAAAATAACTTTAATTTGGGAAGGCGATGACAAAAATTAAAATACACATCCAAAGTCACTGACTTCCGAATTTTTTTTTAACTTTTACATGGAACGACTGCCTATCTGACCTCCGGAACCCAGTTACTGGGTAATACGATACCTCTTGATAACTGGTTGTCAGACTTTCTAGCTTCTACCCGTATATGATTTTTTTTCGACGGTTATAAAAAATATATGCTGCTTCATAAAAAGTCCAATACTAAACAGGCAAAATATCTGAAACAGATCACTATTTTAATAACCGGCGAAAAATATCGAACCCACCGTTCAGAATCATATTGTGCTGTATCCATGGCTATAGGTGGCGCGGGACTGTCACCGTAAGATTGTGAACACGTTTTTTTTTTTGGGTTGGATTATCATCAAATAACTTCTCCCGCTCTGGGTGGAGCAGGAGGGCGTGTCAGACTTTTACTGACTAAAACCCACCCGTGTTCCTTCATTAGCCCGTATGCCAGGGGCTGTGGTATCTCTTTCGAACAAACCCGCACCCCTGGCAGGCATCGGCCCTTGCGGGACCCATCACTTTTTGTGCTGACATCTGTTTGAGGCGCGCGTGGAACACAACGCGCCGTCGACTTGGGCTTGGTCCTTACCGGACAGCGAGCTACCCATTACTCGCCGTCCGCAAGCCCATGCCTACGGTGGCCGGAAATCGGCCTGGGATTCCCGACGCCCAGGGCGTCTCCGTATCCTGCGGCGGCTAGGGTCGCGAGGGCGCATATGCTGCCTCTCCCTCACGTGCGCCACCTCCCTCTTCGCGAGCATCACTGCTTCGCTGAAGGAGGTGACGGCTACCTATGCCCTCTCGCTCCGTACCATGGCCTGGACCAGGTACGGACGCGAGAGATCGCCGCCGCCGATCGCCTCCACGAGATTGTGAACACCGTTAGTTTATAATCTATCTCGCGAGATTATAAAATGTCGATAAATTGTGAACTGCAAAAACCATTTACAATTTAACGCACTATTTTTCTATAGTTTATAATCTGTCCGTCAAATTGTGAACTGAAGGCCAATTCTCGTAATTAAAAACGTTCGCAGTGTCATCTCGGCGACAATCGATTTTCAAAAATTTGTCAAAAACGTATGGAAACTCGAGGAATTTTTGACCGATTGACACTGAGATCAGACTGTGAACGTTCTTAAAATTACCAGAATTTCCCCTCTGGTATCAAGACTGATAAGTACCTTGCGCTATTACTAAATAGTCAAGTAACTGCCACTAACTTGGAAGTAGCGCTCGCTCGGCTCGCGCGCTGTTGTTCACACAACTAACGGTGTTCACAATCTTACGGTGACATATAGACTGACTTCGAATTCATTGGCAATCTTTCAGAAGTCTGAACATAGATATGTGTTACACTATGAGACCATAGTGACTAGTATTATAAGAGAAAAGATTTTAATTTTTGTTTGTTACGCTTTAACGCAAAAACATGGGTAGTCTACCTAGATCTTCTTCTTCTTAGCGTGTCGATAGCAATCTAAATACAGTCAGCCCAGAATTTGGCTACGATTTTAGCACTTTCAGCAGCGTCCATTAGCTCCTGCAGTGTGCAGACAGCAGGACACGCTGGACAAGATAATAAGTGCCCCATTGTTTGTGGGACAGCTCCACATTTACACTCCAAGGCGGAGTCATCGGAGAATCTCCACCTGCGCAGGTTTTCTTTACTTCGGCCTACCTGTAGTCCGGAGTCTATTTAAAGACTACCAGGAAAGCCAAGGCAACTCATATCCAGATGCGAGATTTTCTGCGATTTTTTCTACCTACTCGTAGATTAGGACACAGGATACTTTTTATCCCGATGCTCCCAAGGGACCGAGACTTATGCGGGTGAAACCGCGTTGCGCAGCTAGGTTAATTTCATACAAAAATGCAAAACTCACTAATGGCTACATCAGAGTCGTTCTATAGTTTAAAAAAAAACATCTTGAACTTCTGAACTTATAACATTCAGGTTTCTCTTTTCCGAAGTTCTTACTCAATGTGGCGCCCAACGTGGGCCAATGTTGAAAATTGCCAGTAGATACTAAAGCATTCATCATGAAGGAGATTAATGTGTCCAAACTGGAGTATTGTTTCGATTTTACCGTATTTTCATTAATTACCGTATTTGCTTTCACCTTTAAAATCACTATTAACAATAGCGCATTGTGTGTATCTGGTCCATTCTCAAAAACAACAGAGGTTCACACAAATATCTGAACATATTTGCGCATGCGCATTGTAAGGAGCCGTACCCTTTAACTTTTAGAGGACGTCTTCCGAAGGTCGAGTCCTTCTGAAATGTGGCCTTTAAGCAAGGACACCTCCTTTCCCTGTCGAAAACTTCGATCGGTGTTCATTCTCGCAAAATAATTTTGTTCTTTTGTATTGCTCTTTACGAGTGAGACACACTTAAGATTTGAAGAACAATTAATTGCAATGACTTTTTAGATCAGTGTAAATCCTGAGTCTGACTGTGGTAGACCAGAATCCATCTGGTCTATCGTTAGACTCAGACGAGTAGACAAAAGGTTTTGTCAGAACACTATAGGTTTAAATTCAGTGTGTCATTAGACGTTTGGAGAACGATAACCGAAACTTTTTTACTTGAGCGTGGGGAATCATCAAATAACTTCTTCCGCTCTGGGTGGAGCAGGTGGGCATGTCAGACTTTTACTGACTAAAACCCACCCATGTTCCCTCAGTTGCCTGTGTGCCAGCGACCACGGTATCTCTTTCGAACAACCCGCACCCCTGGCAGGCATCGGCCCTTGTGGACCCCACCCCAACACCCCAGGAATGGCAGCCATATTGTTATAATCGGCTGAAATAATCAAAGAGACCTACAGACGTGCAAACAATTACCTTGTTGCAAACGTAAACGTTTAGGCTATCGAATAACTTAAGCCATCTTCTTTTTTAATCGTTCTCTAAACGGACTGTATAATACGGCATAATGTTTATCCTACTCTTACCTTACAACGGTGTTGAATTCGCTTGCACTTTCAATAATATTATTATGGCTGTGAATTCAAAATTACATTGCAGATGAAATCGGAATAAATTATGCATTTCAACATTCTCACGTGCCACCTGACCAGGGGCCTAAGTCTAACTAATTTATAAACGTCACAATGGTCTCTCAATGGTAAGTTTTTGACAGATTTGCCATACAAAAACTGTCAAAAACACACCATTGAGAGACCATTGTAACGTTTATAAATTAGTAGACTTAGGCCCCAGGGCGCTAATTCTCCTATTCTAATTACAAACGGTCCAATGGTGTCGCCATTTTGAGTTTTTGACAGTTTTGTAGTATTGTAGCAACGTTTGTTGACTTGGCCCTCTGACTATACCCCGATTTTTGACATTGCCCACTTACAAGCGGTAGTTTTTTTACCTTATTCTGATATCTCATTTCTTGATAACTTACCTATGTTTCTTTTGTTACAGCCCGCGAACCGTGAGAAGATGATGTCGAGGTCTGCGGTACTTCTCGCCGCCATCGGCCTTGGCTTATCCACATTTAGCGTCCGCCAAATGATCCTCAACCAAACCAGACGATTCTAGACAGCCAACCCAGACTCAGAAAACTATCTAGATTAAAGCCAGAACTCGACCAGACATGTCAGATTCTAAATACAAATCTTTCGTGTCTATGCCCAACGCATTTTCTAGCAAAAAATAGACGATTATATTTTTTTTATAGTGAGAATGCGTGCGGAATTCCAATTTGGGTTCTGGTATAAAAAAATCGTAAAGAATTATGTTATCATTATGTATGAGAGAAAAAAATTGTAATTTATTCTTTTTTTTTTCCTTTTTTTTTCTCTGAACGAATGTGTAGTACATTTTAGACATAGGAAGTAAGTTAATTTCGGAGCGATTTATGTGATGAGTTAGTATGATTGTGAGAAACGTGTTTTGCGATTTTCTATGTGATGGAAACCAAATAAAAATAGACAGTAACGTTATTTTGGCATTTTTATTTATACCTTTGAAATTTTTTAACTGTTTTTAGTTGTTCACAAAATTTTTTTTTTGATTGTCAACTCCAAAGTAAATTGGAAAAAATCCGAGACAGTATACATACTTAGGCATAGGTTAGGTAGTAATAGTTATAAAACCTTTAGTCTAATAGTAATAGATACTATATCGATTTATAAATGAGTACCATCTGTTTTTATTCTCTCTCACTGCAGAAATATTCAATAAATACAAAATGGACTTTTGTTGTTTTATTCCGATGTATGTGTTTGGGCACATCACGATCACCTGGGCTTTTAGAAAACAGGGGGGTTAGCATATATTAAAGGCACCTGTCTCACCGCTGGCGATTAAAGAGAAGCGACTAGAGCTAGCAACTAAACGAGTTGGCGAGCCACGAGTACGCGACGGCGCGCGGCGACTCTACGAGTATTCTGCCCTATATTTTTTTTGGGTGGGTTATTATTGTAATGTAGGGTAGGTTGTATGCGTGCCTATGAGTATGTGCCGGTCGGCTAGTGTACAATAAACCGCGTAACTAGCAACACGTTTTACTCAAACACCTCAATTATCAAATGACTTCTCCTGCTGAGTAGAGTAGGAGGGCGTGTCAGACTTTTACTGACTAAAACCCACCCGTGTTCCCCCAGTTGCCTGTGTGCCAGGCACGGCGGTAACTCTTTCGAACAACCCGCTCCCCTGGCAGAGTATTCTGCCCTCAGAGCGAGCGTCACTAAGCGAGAACTCAAGGAGAGTTCTCGCATAGCTCATTTGGCTACGACAAATTACAGACACACACGCACATCAAGCTATTCTAAACTGTAAAATTTTCCCAATTGAACATGAACCTTATAGTTTTGCAGTAAAATTTAAAAACTATCTAACAAATTTGACAGATTTTGGGTAGCTTGATGTGCTGGCGTCTGTACGGCACTCTTACCATATCCGTCGGATATAGTAAAGTTTAGTAAAGAAACCGATGGAATAATGCATTCGAATGAACATTTTTCTATAAAAAATTGTTTCTTAATCATTGAATTAAAATTTTGACCGTACTTTCTCCCCCTTATTACAGAACAAGGTTTTTCTTTAGGTATGGTTTAAACCACCGAGCCTGTTTTTTAAATAAGAAACTAACTGAAATCGAAACACAGCTCCTTTTTACAAAACTGACAAGTTAGTCCAGTGCTAAATTGTCAGTTTTGTAAAAGGAGCTGTAATTCTATTTCAGTTTTAAGTTCTTATTTCAAAAACAGGCTCCATGGTTTAAACCATACCTAAAGAAAAACCTCGTTTTGTAATAAGGGGGTCTGAGTTTATCTTAGACATTACTGACATGACATCATCGTCAGCTGGCCATAGGCCTCCCCAAGCTCCGCCACTTCAACTGGTTTTGTGCATTAGTGTTTGTATTTTTTTACCGACTTCAAAAAGAAGGAGGTTATGAATTCGACATGTTATTTTTATGTATGGTCGGGCATAACTACGTCATAATAGACGTACTCATATTTGCAAAATGTTTTTTTTGTTCGAAAGGAAAAATATGCGGGAATCACAGAAACAGCCCAAGTGGCGGAGCTTGAGGAAGGCCTATGTCCAGCAGTGGACGTCTTTCGGCTGAAATGATGATGATGATGTTCAAAAGGGGTTCGTCCCGAAATGGTCTCATTTAAATTTCATACAGATCTGATGATGCGTTTCGGAGACAGAGAACGGAACTCTTCAAAAACGGACATCAAATAAACCGAAATTGCTGCTATAATGCTATCGCAAAAATATGCATTGTTTTGACCCCAAAGATGAGGACACTTCGAATTGGTGTTGGGAAGGTACTATAATTAAAAAGAGTAAAATCCAAAAAAAAACCAACAACACTACAAAGTGAAAAATTGCTTTAATTTCGGAAGGGGTTTTGCCATAATAGCCGCACGCTTCAACGCTTGGTGCCCACCAGCAGGCTTAGCACGAGCACCGACTTGTCGACGGAAGAATAGACAACACTATTAAATAAATTATGTACAATAGGATAAGATAGGTACCTATGTTTTTCCATTCATTTTCACAGTTATGCGTTCTAAACGAATCATGATTTTGTAGATAATCGTATATACTTTGTGGCCGTCGAGTAGAAAGTTTTGTTGTCAGTGTGATTTTGACAGTTTGGGAAGAAATACTCTTCTGAAATAGTCTACTTAAAAAAGGACCTAGAGAAATATCGTAAGAAACGAAAGACTAAATGACAGATTGTAGAAGGATATCTACGGTGCGAGAACAAAAATGTAGGAACGAAATATCACTTTGTGTTGAAAAAACACTGTCTATTCTTCGTAGAAATACAAAGCGTCATGCTAAGCCCGCACGCGTTGAAGCGTGCGGCTATTGCGGGTTGGCGATTGCAGTATGGTGGTAAAATGCATAGAGAACGCTGATGCCCATTCTCTGGCAAGTCCCTTACTGACATCGATGAAGGAACAACATCGTGAGTACACCTGGAAATATAATAAGCGTTTTGTTAACGGAAGAGTAGACAAAAATGACGTTTCCGTGTAGACTGTTGACAGTTTTGAACCGAGAAATATGGATAAGCGATTCCTATTCTACGGTAGAGTAGAAACATAAAGCTGCCTGCTATTTACTGGTTGTGCGTAGATGTCCCTGCCCTCCTACATCTATCATCTACCTATACGAGTATATTGCACTCCCACTCTTTCTAATGCCAATACTACCTACCAATTGAACAGTATCTAGAAGCTGAATGCTCAGCCGCACTGTCTTATTAGTATAGTGGTCGATCGGAAACGATATTCCTCTGAGTGTTGGTTTCTGTGGGTTCGATTTCCCAGGATAGACAAGTTATTTTTAACCGACTTCTTAAAAAGGAGGAGGTTATACGAGTATGTTCCAATGTATGTTTTTTTTTATGTATCTTCCCCGATTTGTCCCTCATTTGTGGACCGATTCTCAAAATTCTTTTTTTATTTGAAAGAGTGGGGTGATCCCATTGACACCAAATCAGGACCTGGTGATGGAATCCCAGGGAAATCGACGGCAACCCTCAAATTGTATAGCATTAACAATGTTTTTCATATATTTTCTGAAGCTATTGCGACATTTGCGTATGGTCATCATCATCTCATGACGCTGAGCTGATGAAGGAAGGTAGGTACAACTCTTTAACGTTTAGGAGTTAGGTGGAGGTTCGGGAATAACTCCGTCATATAGATCGATTTGCAAAATTATTATTTTTGTTCGAAAGGGGTTCATTTCGGAATGGTCCCATTTAAATTTAATATAGATTTGATGACACGTTTCGGAGACAGACAACGGAACTCTTCAAAAAAAACCGGTCAAGTGCGAGTTGGACTCGCGCACCGAGGGTTCCGTACAAACCTGTGGGTATATAAGTAAAAGTTCAAAATTGTCAAAAATATTTTTTTTTTATATGACGAAACTAAAAAATTTCGGTTTTCGTAATTTTTCCTATATCTGTACTATAAGACGTGACTTCGTACAAAATTTCAAGATTCTGTTGATTTTTCTACAGCTTCCAGGGACAGTAGAACTAAGTATCATATAGAAATTTCAGTTTGCTACCTCCACGCGTTCCTGAGAAAAACGGTCTTGACAGACGGACGGACGGACAACAAAGTGATCTTATAAGGGTTCCGTTTTTTCCTTTAGAGGTACGGAACCCTAAAAATGACAGTAAATTAACCGCGATTGCTGCTATCGCATAAATATGCATTGTTTTGACCCCAAGGATGATGAAATTTCGAATTGGTGTGGGGTAGGTATTCTAACTAAAAAGTGAAAAATAAAAACTTTTTCCAAAAAAAAAACAACCGACTTCCGGAAAAACACTAGAAAGTGGAAAAAATGACTTTAATTTCGGAAGGCAAGAAATTAGTAAAATATGTATCCAACGTCACCGACTTCCGAAATTAAAGTTATTTTTCACTTTCTAGTGTTTTTCCGGAAGTCGGTTTTTTTTTTTGGAATCTTTTCATAATTTGTCAGTAGCAGCCCAGTCTTAAAAGTTGTGCTCGGTTATTGGCAATAGGCACGCCCCCTCTAAGGGAGTGGGGACTGCACATAGGTCTTGTCTGTTTACATGTGTGTGCATAAATGATAAAATAAATAAAGAAGTAGGACTGAACCTAATACATCAGTGTGGGGTGCAGTAGGTACACAGGTCTGCCTACCCGTTTGAGGAATGCCAGCGTCATACTATGGGAGAGTACAATAAAATAAAACAAAAAATAGTAAATAACAACATTATATTTCGAACTTAAAAAAACAAATTATGCATAACACGATGAAACACTTATTTAATACAAAGTGTACTTTAAATGCTCTGTAAAATACAATATTACCAAATAAAAAGTGGTTATAATTCGTCGTATTAATTATGGCTAATCAATCATACAGACATACATAATCTCGGCTGTGCAATTTTAAAACCTAGCAACTTACATTTTTAAAAACAACAACCAGACAGATGACAGATGTCAGTTGCCAAGTTTTAAAATTGCACAGCCGATTTCTGGGGGCGTCTATTATGTGATAAATTAAATTATGATTATAAAAAGGCAGATTTATAACTGTAGTTTATGAAGTTCCCTAGGTTTGACCTGCACCCTAATAGGGTATTTTCAGATTTCATGAAAACTATTTTAATTTGAAGATTGGGACGATATATTTAACAGAAAAATAAAAATAAATTTATTAATACACATTTTCTCACTTAAAAACGATTAAAATCTAATTTATTTTTCGTTGTTTTGAATTTACCGCCAAAACGCTCCTTCCGATGACTTTTTATCACGTGACATGTGACGTCAACTTTGTTTATACGGCACCGGTACAAATACTTAGTTTGGCGCCGTTTTAGAAGTATTTTTGTACAGAGGCACCGCACACCAGTAATATCACTTTAAATCCATTAAAAATCTTGTTAATTATAAACTCGACATTCAGTTATTTACTTACTAACTACTTTAGTTTACACAAAGTTGACGTCACGTGATAAAAAGTCATCGTGAGAAGCGTTTTGGCGGTAAATTCAAAACAACGAAAACTAAAATCGATTTAAATCGTTTTTAATTGAGAAAATGGATAGAAATCAATTTATTTTTATTTTTCTGTTAAATATCTCGTTCCAATCTTTAAATTAGAATAGTTTTTGAAAAATTGGAAAATACCCTATTGGGTAATACAATATCAATTAGAATCTAAATCATTTTGAAGTATATTGCTCAACCATTGCTTCATATGTTCGAAAAATTTGTCTGCTCAACAACGCATTGAATATTGCGTTCAAAATGAAACGACATGTGTTACATATGTAAATCTAATACTTGAATGACCCCATAGTAAAACCATGTGCAATTATTACCACTATTAGAACAATTATTTTACCAAACAATTATTTGACTTAATTAATTAAAATTATCAAGGAGGATGGCCATTAGCGCGAATTGTGTTTTAATAACAACTTAAGTACTGGAAGGGTATTGTAGTGCGTCAGGTAGATATGTTTGCCGATGCGCAAACTGACGACTCTTTCGCAATAATGCGCAATAGGTGGCGTCGATGACGCGCAGAGTAAGCAACAACAGTATCTTCAGGGTGTTAGCTGAAAGGCTAGAGGGCGTACCACGGATTGGTTTATCAAGCTTCATGTTTTACATCGTGCTTGATGAAACTATCTGTGGTCGATATATTATCACCTTTTTGTGTTCCAAGTATATACTAACATAGCTAATAAGATCATTTAGATACTAACACATTATGGGCCTATGTAGTCTGTTTTTTTTTTTAATATTATTATTTATCGGTTACTGGTCGCACCTTCCAATAAATAATTAGCTTGATTTTCGTTTACCTAAATCGATAAAAAAATCTGTGTGTGCTTATTGACCACACTACAGAAATGTGAACTTATCGACAGGAGCCGATTATACGGGATTCACCATTACCGTTAAGCAGGAGTCGAGTATACCCGATTCAGCGTTACCGACCCGAGTGTGACGGCTCAGTTTCATTCGCCAGAAAGAGCACAAAGCGCGGCTTAAGAAATTTCACTTCTTAAAATATTCATGAGCTGAAAATGGGCTGTTCCGTATTCAGAAAATTATTTCTAAACCTATACAACACCCTATGTTAACCACATATCTACTTCTGTCTATAAGCAAATAATGAAAACTTATATAAGCCGCGCAGATAGAGAATAGATCTGAAAATGGCGTCCGCTCGCATGCGTTCTCGCTCACTCTCTACCGCTGTCTATACTCACACAGTGAAGTACGCGCTACAAAAAAATAGTCAGTCAGGATTCGCTTTCCACGCTACTTGACGCACTCCGAGTTATCGTTAAATTCGTTCCGTTATTTTGTTGTTATTCATTGTTGTTTTTGTTGAGTTTGATTGTATGTATTGACTTTATGTATGTATGTGAGGTGGTATTTTTGTAATATGATTCTGATATGTCACAATTAATAAAGACAAATTTTAAAATCCAGTGATATTAATGTACCCTTGCTCCTTATTTATTTAATTAACATTTTCGTCATTATTTCTACTATTATTAATTAATAATATTAAAAAAGAAATGTTTGAGAACTTGTTTTTGCCAACCGTACCATGCGTACCCGCCGCCATTTTCAGATCTATTCTCTATCTGCGCGGCTTATATGAAATTATGTTACGTCTATTGATTAAATAAAATATATACATAAAGTCGCACCTTCTTCCAATTCTGCTACGATCCTTACATTCCTTTTGCTTCGTCTACGATCATACGAGTATAATGTCGTCTTACAGTCACAAATAATGATTTTAAAAACTCGTATATGTGTACAACTATTTATCAAACTATATTATATTTATTTGCGTAGTGATGTGCTGTATCCGGAAACTACGACACAATACAAATACGCCAATACGAATTTCATAATACGCCAATTCGCGATTTGGATGACTTTCCGATATGTCAGTGTGATTATTAATATAATCAATGAATAATGTTATTTTACATGTGTATTAGTGATTTCCTTACGGTTACGATTCTAAGATGTCATGAAAAATTTAATTAAGATTTAGAAAAATGTCAACAAAAATATTTCAGAGTTACAAAATCTTATTTGCTTAAACACCAGCGTAACACAAAAAATTACACAATCCTTATATAAAACAAACCAGCCATATTAAAATTAATAAATTAATTAAATACTGGGACCATATAGGAACGCGGCGTATCTGTACTGGAAAAACGATTTAAACACTCTCCTTTATGGCCCCTAACTTGGACTTTGTACAATTTAACGAATCTTAGTGATACAAGATAAGTTTATTTGTGCACTTTACCCATACGATTAGATAGTTATACTTAAATTACCTACATAATATCTACTTTTTACCCCACTGTTCGCTCGCTCTTGTGTTTCATAACATTTTAACTATGATAAGATTTATTTATTTGTCTAAACATTGTTTATCTACATACAAGAGCATGCAAAATATTAGATCCATAGTGTGAGTTCACTCATGTTTAGCCGTAAGTATCGGTATACAAATATTTCCATAACATAAAAAAACAGTTAGAAAAAAAAATACCTGGAATAGGCACTTACATAGTTTATAATCTCTTACTTTTTTATAACTTAAATATTTATTTTATTAAGTACCAAAAGCACAATTTAAAAAAATTATGCACTACCAGTCACAAAATAGCTCTAAGAACTCAAACTCAAACTCAAAGCATTTATTTCAAATAAACCAATTACAGGCACTTTTGAATTGTCAAGGTCGGTGAGTTAGAAAGATGAAGCTAGTTGGCCATTCCAAAGCGTAGGTACCTATGGAGAAGAACGGGCAAGAAACTCCATGGACACTCTTTTAAAATCAAGATTTTGTTACAAAAAGTTGGTTACATCATTATCTTGAAATTATCAATGTGAGAACGATGTAAAAAGTGCACATTAAAAGCGTCCGTAATTAAAATAAAATAACAATTAAAATAAGCCCTGGGAGCTAAGAGATGACCAGTCCCTACTGGCGGCGCCCGTTCACGGACATGACGTATGCAAGAACATTTTCTAAAAGCCATGATTAATGTTAAAATTAAGAAAATGATTCTTAGTGCTGACTTTACCTATGAAATTGATAAACAAAAGTTAGTAAAGTTAAGTAAAGTACAAAGAATGCTTTTCAAAGAAAGCATAATAAAATTATACAATCGATTTTTTTTCTAATTAAAAGTAAACAATTGTCATCATCCCTATTGATTGAATGTACTGGCAATTTAAGTTATGTTGACTTGACGTTACGAAGACAACTTTATAATTCCTTTACTTAATTTATAACTATACAAAGTTTTTTTTTAAATATTTTTAATATATGATACCTTATTTATTTTTACTGACATTTTAACTAAATATTATAACCGAATATTTTATTCGAAGTTAATTTATCTACATTTTTCTACAACTATCAATAATTGATTTTATCCCAAGACATTTTTTATAAAATTAAATAATAATTAGGCTTAAGCCACACTTATTTTAGAAAAAGCAAGTAGGTATTCATATATAACGTTTGTTAAGTATATTATTTTCATATTTGACAGTAAACAACCCAGAAATGAGTAATACTTTCCAAATTATAGGGACAACACTATACAACAATATTCACTGAATGTACTGGCAATTTAAGTTATGATGCACTGTTTTAAATCCGAATGTAAAATCAAGACTTCTTTAAAATTTATCTACTTAATGTATAACTATAAAGTTTATTGACTTATTTTTTTCTACATAGAGCTATCGACAAATTTATTTTAACTGACATTTGTTTTCATATTATACTCAACCATCTATACGAAATTAATTTATCTAAATGTTTCTAGAATTATTGATAGTTTATTATGCCGCAAGACATTTTATATAAAATTAAATAATAATTAGGCATAACACATTTTTTTTAGAAAAAAGCTAGTATTCGTACATAACGTTTGTTTAAATGTATTGTTTTCTTTGACAAACAACCCAGAAATGAGTAATACTTTTTCAAATTATGAAGACAACACTATACAACAATGTTTTGAGTACAGATATAATAATTATGTAGCCGTTAACCGGTAATTAGAGAAACAATAAAAGCCATTGTGTTTCGCATGGATCTACGTTCCGGCGTTATACAAAGGGTTAATGATGAATCATTTGTTTTTTCTCACAATTGATTGGAAGCCATTGATTTTATTGATATTCTTGTCCTGAATAATATTTGAAGAAATATCACTACCAAATTTAATATTACTTAATTGAAAAATAAATTAAAGATTTCCTATAAACAATAATATACTTACATAGGTAAAACGCATATTATGTACATTTTAATTTTTTTTACCTACTTAAAATAATTAACTACAATTATTTCAAATAGTTTAGATCGGATTACCTCTCACACTTCACCCTAATTTTAATATACCTACACTCGATACATTCATAGTGAATCTAAAGATGCATTTCAGCTATATGTACATGAAACAAGACACTTGCATAGAAGAAACACATCTCGAAACACGTAGGGACACTCACATAGCATTACAACGAACTATTTATCTAATAGAACCTGAAACTGAAAGAATCCTAATTATTTACACAAGTTGCAACAAAATTAAGCTAAGCCTCTTTCTCTGCTAGAAGAAAAAAGTATACTAAATAAAGTATTCACATAAATTGCGGAAATAATAATTATACTTCGAAAGCTACTTAACAGCAGTTTAAGCGAAAATGTTACTAAAGTTTATAATTTGTCGGAAATGTCTGTGTGAAAATATCCTTTGAAGGAATCAGCAGCATATCTTACTAATTAAATTATTTTCCGCCAGAATTTAAGTTTTAGTACTTCGATTGAAGGTTCTAAGCACCTTAAAACAAAGCGTAGTCCAATATTATGCCTTAGAGGGCTGTTAATCAGACACCATAACTGACAGGCTCATAGGCCTTCTCCAACTACCATGTGACTTGGAGTCAGCTCATCATTTTTCCTGTCATTCGTCATCACTGACCGTGTGATTTACAATTTTTTTTACAAACCTAAGAGTTACCATCAGACATTCCCACCAAATCAAAAAAAAGGCAAAGAAAAATGTCATCTAATACAAAATATTGACTACAAGGAGAGGGGTTTCAAGGACTAGTTGAACGAGGTCGAGATGTCCTTGAAAACTTGACGCTATGGTCTCTTAAAGTACTGCTCGTCGATCCGTTTAGCGAGAGCTACTAAGGATTCATGTTTGCGGACTGTATCTGCCAGTTTCCGGCAGGGAAGCCGTGTGGTGATGATTGTGAACACATGGCCGAAGACTAGGGCATCGAGCTCGGTGGGCCTATAAAGAAAATAAATAAATTAGAAATTCAATAAGGATGACCTTGAAAAAATGATGACGTTCTAATGTCTTTAGTACTGATTGAATAAACTAGGAAGTACACTTAACACAACAATTCACTATTAAAAACACTAAAACGATCTGAAATAAAATCTACAGGATAGCGTTGGGGTCTAGAATGTTATGCTGAATTCATGGTTACAGTTTGCGCACTGGTTAAAAACTTATCCTATATTTAATTCAATTGAAAAAACATGAAATTAACGGCTACTACTAAAGTTATTTATAAAACATACAGATATAAACTCACGCCTTTGTTCCATGAGGCAGAAACTACAGTAAGTTATAATTTTAGCACTAAATGTATTCTACGCATACATGCTGTATTCATTAAGAGGGAACAGGGCGTGCAAATTTCAAAACATGCCCTATTTTTACCGCCGTGATTATAGGACTACCAGACAAATTAGAAAAGTGTTTAACATAAAAAAAATGATAAGAACCTAAACACACTCTTTCTTAAAATGTTAATGTAAAAAATAATTAAACCGGCTCAGTTTTCAAGGAGAAAAAAGGGGAATACGAAACGTCGATCTCGTAAAAAAATGTGTGATAATTTCTTCAAATACCTGTTTTTCAAATTCCTCTCAGCCCCCGTCCCCTCTTAAACTAATTATCCAAGTAATTGCATTAAGATATGCAACCAGTTTTGTAACCAACTCGTAAACTAAAACAATTTGATCATTTCAAACTGCACCCTAATTGCGTAACTCACGGTCAATCATAATCTGAATCATTTTGGAACATATTGCTAATCCATTGCTTCAAATGTTCGAAAAATGTGTCTGCTCAACAACGTGAATAACGCAATGAATATTGTTGAACTGTCAAAATAATACAGATTATGATATATCGCGTGTTACGCAATTAGGGTGCGCATATACAAAGATGATAATTCTACAATTACGAAAGAAACATATACAACTTACATTTTATTTGCCATTCTGCATTTTAAATAAAACAAAGTTTTGAACATTACTAAATAATTTAATAAAAACAATGCTAACTGAAACACACTTCGTCTAATAAATGTTTAGATTTTTGTAAAACTGGTTGCAAACACATTTCTACAATTTATCATCACTGCAAACTAAAACAGAATATAGTAAAAATGACATCAAAATAATATAACAACGGCGAGGAAATAGAAGTTGCGACCTTTTGAACCACGTAAAATGTAATATTTGTTACACTGGAAGAGAATTCAAATAGTTTGTATTTTACTGTCATTAGATTGAAGAAAACACATGTTTTTTATTATGGTTCCGTACCGAACCAAATAGCGGCGTACAGACAGCATAGTGTCGGTCTTAGGGTCCTGTTGCTCTATTACCAAGCCTACGCCCTTTGTCTTCTGTTACAGGGCAGTAACTCACAATAGCTTAGCTAGTTGAAATATCACAGAATACGTGTATTAATAATAAAACCGGCCAAGTACGAGTCGCACTAAGGGTTCCGTACCAGTATCCATAAAACAGCAAAAAAAACACGTTTGTTACAAAAGCCCCGTAAATATTTATTTTATTGTTTTTTTTTTTGTATTTGTTGTTATAGCGGCAACAGAAATACATCGTCAAATTTCAACTGTCTAATTATCAGGGTTCATGAGATACAGCCTGGTGACAGACAGACAGACGGACGGACGGACAGCGGAGTCTTAGTAATAGGAAAAATTTTACCCATTGGATACGGAACCTTAAAAAACAGTAAAGAAATGATAATTTTGGTAGTATGAAGCTTTTGATTTATCTAACAGATTTCGATTAAATATATATGAGCATATTATTATCAGAGCAACGTTTTGATTTAATTTACATGTTCAATGCCCAATTTCGCTTGCTATTCATTTATAAAATTTCATTGAAAAATATGTTTTCTCAACAAACGAAACATCAAAATTGCACAATACGCCATTTCGTATTCGAAAAATGCGAATCCCGAATTGTCGTATGGCGCTTCCATAGTCCTAGTAATTAACTAATCAATGTCGGCCACATTTTTGTAGTTATACGCCGCGTTTCGCCTGCGCAGATATTTGAGTAGCTTCTCAACGCTTATTTCCTCATTTTGTGGTGTTTTTAACGTAGAGGAAGAATCTGTAATGTTGGTCAAATTATGTCAGTGCAAAACGGCGTAGTGATACGAAATTTCGGCTCGTACTGCACTGACAGCCTGACATAAGTCACAAATTTTTAATGAATTTGAACGAAAAATAAGAAAAAAATACTACGAAAATTGGGAAATGTACTTTGTAGAAAACCAATTCAAAAAAAATATTAAAATAAACCTGTGTACGTAGCTGTGAATGCAGCAAGCGATGACTTATCAGAGCCATTATCTACAGAATCCTGTTCGTGTTCTTGCTGTTCATATTTTTCACTAGAATCCAATTCTGGTGAGCTCTTTTGGTATATAGTTACATTGCTGCCACAAGAAAAAAAAAATATCAAGGGTGCGCAATCTTTGTCTACTTTTAAAATTATGATAAAAACCAATTCCTCTCTCATTACATATACATTTATTACAATTTATATTTAGATCTGATGATGCGTTTCGGAGACAGACAACGGAACTCTCCAAAAACTGACAGCAAATCAACCGCGATTGCTGCTATCGCATAAATATGCATTGTTTTGACCAAGGATAATAAAATTTGGAATTGGTGTGGAATAGGTATATACTATACCTAAAAAGTGAAAAATAAAAGTTTCTTGAGAGTGTGACGTGTATGTGCGTGCGTGCGTGTGTGTGTGTTCGTGTATGTGATCTGACGTAAGATTGAAAGGGGGGGAGGGGGTTCACCTGTCTTATTTCATCTTACGTAGGGGAAGGGAGTCAGAAAGTGGTTAAAATTGTCTAACGTAATTAATGAACACCTATCGATCAAGTATCGACGTAAAGTTGGAAGGCCTCCCACAAGGTGAACCGATGACATTGTGAGGGCCGCAGGAGTCCGCTGGATGCGGGAAGCACAGAACCGGTCGAAGTGGAGGAGCTTAGGGGAGGCCTATGTCCAGCAGTGGACGTCTTTCGGCTGAAATTATGATGATGATGATCAAGGTAATCACCGCTGCCTATAAACATTTGCAGAGGCGCAGCAGCAGGCTTAGCACGAGCACTGATTTGTCGACGGAAGAATAGACAAGACTATTAACTAAATGATGTACAATACGACAAGATAGCTATGTTTTTCTATTAATTATAACAGTTATGTTTTCTAAACGAATCATGATCTTGTAGATAATCGTAGGTATATACTTTGTGGCCGTAGAGTAGAAAGTTTGTTGTCAGTGTGATTTTGACAGCTTGGAAAGAAATATTCTTCTGAAATAGTCTACATTTATAAGGACCTAGACAAAGATCGTTAGAAACGAAAGACAAAATGACAGATTGTAGAAGAATATCTATGGTGCTATGTCAAAAATGGAGAAACAAAATGTCACTTTGTATCAAAAAAGCATTGTCTATTCTTCGCAGAAATAGAAAGTGTCATACTAAGCGTGCAGGAGTGTTACCATGCCAGAGACAAAGTTGAAATATTTAACGTCCCTTTAAATCAAGGCTGCTCAACCCCAGGCCACGGCCTCCCTAAGTCTTGGAGGCTGCTGGCCTCGGAGTGGACTGCCAACGCATTTGAATTGGCCCGTCAAAAGCTATCGGCAGGTGATAGTCTTCTGAGAACAGATTTCAGAACTTCAAACCAGGTGTAAAAAATAATATTTTTGCTTCTAATGAACTCATTTTCAGACTCGATTTTATTATAGATCTCACATTTGTCGACAAATAGCTATTGATAAGTTGTGAGCATAAAAACCTCTTCAAAGGTACCAGGCGAAGATTTTTTATAGATTATGAATTATCTAAACAAAAGCTATGAGTATCTGTATCTTCGATCAATAATAATTATTGATTGAAGATCTGTATACAAATTTTATTTACTAGTTCGGCCGCCAGCTGGCTCGGAATTAAAATTATGACCTACTTCCAAAATTGGTTGTACAGCCTTGCTTTAAATTATACCCATACTTATATAATCCATTACTTAGTAAAAAAAAAGAAATAATTTAAAAACTCAAAAATACCTCGGCCGATCTCCAACCAAAGTCTTCTGCGATGCCGATTTTTCACGCAAAACCGTTTTATTTGCCTCATTTACATCATGCACGTCACTATCAGTATAATCGTCTTCTATTATATGTATTTCATCATCGTGGCACATCTCTAGCGAGTTAGAAGTCTCCGTCGAATCGTTTTCATCAATCGTGTCCAAATACTCGCTTACTTTCGATTCCACCGTGATATATTTAGATTCGTTAGTATTATTCGGAAATGGTATAACTACGAAAGGATCGTTTTTCTCGGTGTCCGAATCGATTTTTTCTGTAAACTCATCGATTGCAAGTTCTTCGACTTTTTTGAGGATTTCTTCGACTATTTCGAACATTGAATCGTGTAGTTCTTGGTCGATAATTGGGTTGCTATCGATGTATTGGCCCGGATACTGACAAGTCACTGTGCCCTCCTTAGTTGTCATTATTATTATTTGCTTGGAAGCAAAAGGTTTGAAGCCTGTATTGGAAGATTTTTCTGTGTTTAAAGTGTGAAGTATTAACTAATCTTCTAGCTTAATGGCTCGTTTTTATTAACCGACGAAAAAACGGAGGAAGTTTTCAAGTCAACACGTATTTTTTTTTATGTATGACCACGCATAACTTTTTCCAGAGTAGTCCGATTTTGATAATTCTTTTTTATTGGAAAGGGTATACCCCGAAGTTGGTCCCATATAAATTTCGAAGAAAAATTCCAACCCTAAGGGTAGGAAAACACGGGATGATTGATTGTTTACTCACAGATTTTAATACTGAGTTGTGTATTACAAAAAGTAATAAAACATTTAGCATGTAGTAATTAGTAGATTATAGCCACAAAAAATTATAAAGTAAAAACTTTTTAACAAAAAAATTAAACCGCCGTAAAACCGAAAAGTAAAAAAAATAAACTTGCTTTGTCCAAACCCAATAACTAAGTTCGGAAGTCGGTGACTTTGGATATGTATTTAATTATAATAAGACTTTGGATATGTATTATACTTAGTTATTGGGGTTGGACAATGCAGGTTTATTATTTTTTACTTTTCGGTTTTTCGGCGGTTTCATTTTTTTGTTAAAAAGTTTTTTTAGTCTATTACTCGAGGATATACAGAATGCGGAGACTTCCCGCCCACGGGGTAGTGACTTATGAAAATCATAAGTCGATAACGCGGTCGATAAACCGTCTGCAAGGAAACCTTTTAGCGGGCGTGGGTAAAAAAGCGCCCAATGAAAATTAGCCTTCAAAGATACTGCCAACCCAACGTCTATCGATTAATGAAAACAGTTCCCCGAATACGGCCCAAAAAGGCATGCGTTACAGAAATCTCCAGCACCCCGCATACGAGCCCTACGATACCAATGAAAATGGGCCTTAAGAGGAAACTAGTCGCGGGCTCGAACTCACTGGTTGTTGTGGCTAAAAAGCACGCTGTCTCACCCGCATCGCGCCCGGGGGAAATATTATTGAGTGAGATGCACGATAATACATAGTAAAACAGGCGCGTAAAAATTGAGGTTTCGGAAGATCGAGTATTATGAAAAAGCACTGCATAGGTAAATCAATTACCAATCAAGTTCATTGAACTTTTCGGTATTTGAGCTTTGTCGGTACCGACTTGGTTTTGGAGATTTTACACTTCTTTTATTCCTTAAACACGCCCAAAGTTGCGGTTAAATTAGCAAAAAAAAACAAAACTTTGTTGGTTCATAACTTTTTGATGGCTTTTTATTTTATTACTATTCAGTTTCCGCACAGACAATATTAGTAATGAGACAAAACAATACCATGTTTACTTTTTGATGTAGGTTACATTGTCAAACAGTGGAAAAAAATACTGCCGCCGAAGTCTGTATGGATAAAATATGGACTCGTTTCCATTTAAGAAATGGTCATAGGGGGAAATGGTGTTCGTTTTAGTTTTAGCAATTACTGACAAGAAAAAGAAGAAAGGAGCTAAAATATTTAGAAATCAGCATTCAAGTCAAGGTGGCGTTAGATGTGCGAGTCAGAAATAATAAAAAGTTCTTACCAAAAATGTCTCTATTGCTATAATTATTAATCACAGAATCCTTGCTAGGAATCCTCATACACATTCGTGATCGCTGGATCCTCGTGCTTCGGTCTGACGTCGTTCGTTCGGGGGATGTTCGGCGACGGGAGATTTGGAACGCTTGTGTAACTAGATACTCTTCTTGAGGCTAGGAGGGGAAGGGGAGGGGTTAGGAAGGATTATGGACTACCTACCTAGGATTTTTTTTTTCATTTGACTGTGTTTAATTAGGTTCATTTTATTTATGTAGATTATTTTACATATTGTGAATGAGAGAACGTTGTAGGCCTTACAGACTGTAGATTTATAGACAATTTTCTATTCTGTATACATTTTATCTCTGTAATTTGAAAACATTGTTAAAGCCAATTATTTTTAAAAGAGTAACCGTGGTGTTTCTGGCCGGCTCTTCTCCATAGGAAACAACATTTTGGAACCGTACACCTAGCTTCTGACGTTTCATAAGTGCCCATGCAGGTTTATATGAAATAAAAATATTTTGATTTCATATACTGATAAACCAATCACGAATATTTCCAAACCAGGGATTGATAATGATTTGATCTCTGTAAGGGTACCTACGCACTATGCGGTTAGCCGGAATGCGGTCGGCCGTCCGACTGACCGCAATAAAAAATATGTACGAGAAAGCAGTTTTTATCCGCACTGTGATGCGGCTGCCGGCCGACCGCTCCGGTCGTTCGGAGCGCTGCGGCCCGACTTACGGCCAGCCGGACGGTACGAGTAGCTATACACACTACGCGGATGGTGATAGTTTGCGGACGCCCGCCATTGACGGTGTACGTGTTCACCGACGCTCGCGCATTTTATTGATGACAACAGATAATTAAATATGGATTTTGATACAGAAAAAAATATAATTGAGATACAAAATAGGCCTTAGGTTAATATAACGAGAATAAATATAATAAATAGCTGCGACTTCTTCAACGTCCATCTTGGAAATGAGTCGATCCAACCGCAAAACACGACGGTTTCGTTCCGGTTGCGGATGCGGCTACCCGCCACCCGGCTAACCACAACTGCAACCGCATCCTGCGGTCAGCCGGACGGCCGACCGCATTCCGGCCAAACGCATAGTGCGCAGGTACCCTAAGAACAATTCACCATCTGCCTCCCGGCTTCCTACTGACCTTTACAACCCAGGTACTGGGTGATATCCCTCGGTAAGACTGCTTGTCAGCCTTTTTTACACTGCTGACTAGGTATATTTTCCAAAGATAATGACCATGCTTAGTGTGCCCCAAAAAATTAAGATTACATCTAACTATCTCATCAAACCTATCACAAGTAGAACCACGTTCGCAGGAACGAACGTAAATATATCGCGCACCGAATTTGCAACTCTAGGTGTTGTACCGAACGTTGAGAATCCAACACACTGAATCCCAGCGCGTTGAAAAAACACGCTGTTTCGATTTTCATTTCTCGGCGCTAAGCAGTAAGTTTCAGATCCAGTACGGGAAACAATCTCGCAGCTATATTAAGGGCCATCCATAAATTACGTCACACAAATTTAATCGCTTTTCCACCCCCCCCCCCGTCCTTGTCACATGTGGTCACGTTTGTAAAACCCCCTCTCCCTTGTGTGACGTCACATTTTTTTCAATTTCGAATTTGACGTGCATATTTAAATGAAAACAGCAACTTTTCCATTTTTTTTTTATTTAAACTAAAAATAATCTTTAATAAAATTAACATAAAGTCAAATAATTTACACACTTAATGGTGATTTTAACATGTGTCGTCACAAAGCTTTTGATCCCCATGGCGCTTGTCACACAAAGTCACATTTCGTTGACCCCCTCCCAACCCCTCAACGTGTGACGTAATTTATGGATGGCCCCTTATTACGACCATGTTGACGTCGACTGAGGAGCATTGAGGACAATCGGTTAACAAGTAACAGACGAATGTTCGTAGATGCTAGATGGGAACTTTTGGAGGATTCCTATAAATTAACTATTGTTCTTTCTTTTTACGGACCATTATCGGTCAACTTTTATGGTAAAGATACAAGAGTCTCAATTTTTTTTAGTCGCAAAGACCTAATTCCTTAAGAGGGCTATTACAAATCGAAGTGCTCAATTTTAGGAAAATTATATGGCGCGTGGTAGCCGATCGCGGATGTGTGTCTAGTGAAGTACGCTACGCACATATGCGATCCGCTATGCGTTGGACGCCCAGGAACAAACCTGCGCGGACTAAAAGCTAAATCCCGCGTGTCCCGAGTTTTATTACTGATTTACAGCGTTGCATTCAACAATTGCTCATTTTAGTTTTAAATAAAAAATAAAAAAAAACTAATATGAGCAATTAGTTATAAAATACTTTTTTTTTTAAATTCGATTAAACATATACAGATAGAAAATATAATTTCAGGCGAAAAATTATCATGAATTCTGTGTTTTACGGAATTATTTTTGGTGAATTACTGTATGAAACATAAAAAAAATGATTTGAGCATTCCAAAGAACAAGGTATAGTCCTACCATGGTCATTTTTATAAATTACTTAACTATTATAATGTTCCACGTAATAAAGCATCTAAAGATGACCAAAAGTACAATTCTATGAAACATCATTTGCCGAGACAAGGATTTTACTGACTTGTGTAAACAAATTAAAATATTTGTTTAGAACAGAAAACAGAAAATATGTACTAGAAAATTTCATTATTGCTCTAGGACTCCCTAGAGCAATAATGAAATTTTCTAGGACATATTTTTTTTTTTGAATTTTTGGCTATATCTAAACATCACTCATCAAATATCGAGTAAAACGTTCAAATTCAAGCAAAAATGTGATAGCGCCCTTAACATAGTAGGCCGCCCCTATTTGGAAGTAGCTATCACAGGTAAAATTAGCTTACGAATCGATTTATATGCCCAGTTTGGAAAGAAAAATGCTACCATTGGTAAACCAAACGATTCGTTTTGCTTATTGGAACTAAGCAGTTGTGGAACACCAAGTTACGACTCGTTATTAGGGGGCGTACATTAATCACGTGAGCCAATTTTGGCGATTTTTCGACCCCCACTTCCGCTCTGGTGAGATGTTGTGAGATTTCGCTCGACCCTCCGCCCTCCTCATAATCTCACGTGAGATATTACAAAATGCGTATTTTTAGTGTAAAAATGTTAATCTGTGCTTATTTGCGTCGGATTTGTGCATTTCGTCTGGCTCGGCTGGCCGGTGGCGGTATAACAATCGAGAAGTTACTGTGCTACTTTGTGGCGTTCGCATAACCGCGATAAATACTATTTTGTATGATTTAGCCACATTAGCGGATAAACATGTACTACCTAATTTAATCCAGTTTACTCGCAATTTTACATTGTTTTTTTGCGGAAAATTTTATAAATTACGTGATATTTGAGGAGACCCCCTCTGCCTCACGCAAGATTGGGTCAGTTCACCTCGACCTCCTCCCCCTAAACGCCTCACGTAAATAATGGTCGCTCCCTTAGTAACTAAATACTATGACGATCCGTTGAATAAAAGAAACCGGGCATTAAAGAAGATACACAGACATACATACCGTCAAAGTCATTTTCGTCAAATTGATGCATCTCAATACAAGCCTTAGCAATGAACTGGTGATCCGTTTGATGAGCACTCCGGCTTTCAACCCGCTACTCATAAGGATGGCTCGCATGTGGCCGTAGATTAGCGCGTCTAGGGGAGTGGGGCTAGGAAGGAAAGAAGGAATTAAGGGTAGGAATAACTGGCGGGGTTGGTTTGGACTAGAATTATAATAGACTAGGTTTTTCCACCCGGGTGGAGTTCAAAAATTAACCCGCGGGAACGTGATACCGGGATAAAAAGTATCCTATGAGTTAATCCAGGTTATAAAACTATCTGTGTGTCAAATTTCAGTCAAATCCGTTCAACCGTTTTTGCGTGACAAACAACTAAACATAAAAACTTTCACATTTATAATATTAAGAACGATATGGCTTTGACGAGACCGCACATTGTATCGCCTTATGTTAATCTTACATACTCAGCATATAATGTCCCCACTGCTGGGACGCAGGGCTCTGTGAGAGGGAGTGGGCCACCACGCGGGCCCAGTACGGGTTGTCTTCGAATTTTTGGTTCAAGAACATGCCGGTTTCATACGATGTTTTCCTTCACCGTTTTGAAAGCAGTGGTGATGTAATGATTTACACAATGTAAAGCTGGATTCGAACATACGACCTACATCTCTAAACGCGGCCATTACGACTGGGCCACCACTGCTGTCATCCTATATTTAAGGCACCTTTCATTGAACACAAAATAAATATAGGTACACACAGCTCCACAAAAAACTCATCCCCTACAAAGGCATGTCGCAAAGGATGAGTTTTCTGTGGAGCTGTGTGTACCTAGAATTTAAAATTATGTCAGTATATACTATTATGCAGAATGGCAAATTGTAAGTTTAACACACGAAATAAGATCTTATAAATAATGTCAATACGTTAAAACTACTCACGCATTCCCAAAGAAGAAATCTCTATCACCAAGCCGTTGGCTCAGCGAGTTACAACACTGCTCCACCTGAAAATTATGATAATCTGATGTATAGCATAATCAGGCAGGAATGTTCCGACTGCTGGGACACAGGCCTGCTCTCTATGAGAGTGGACCTTAATCCACTACGCGGGCCCAAGCGGGTTAGCAAATGTCACATGTTTTCGAATTTTGACTCTAGGACGTGCCGGTTTCATCACGATGCTTCACCGTTTTGAAAGTAGTAGTGATGAAATAATTTACACAAAGTAAAGCGCCTGTCTGGGTTTGAACCTACGACCTACACCTCGTAAATCGTTGCTGTTACTGGCCGAAAATATTAAAATTAATTCTGAAATTAGGGGGCATCCATTAACTACGTGAGATAACTGGGGATTTTTCCACAAAACACCCCCCCCCCCACAACCATCCCCTGGGGAGATGTATTGTATTGTAGATTTAATCTCCCTTGAGATTTTTTTTAATTCGTATGTTTTGTGTCAATACGCTAACCTGTGCTTATTTGCGTTGGATTCAATTTATGGCATGGCGGTTTAAAAATCGAGGTGCTACAGTACTACTTTGTGGCTTTCACATAACCGCGATAAATATTATTTCGTAGGACTTAGCCACATTTTAGCGGAGAAACATGTTTAACTCAATTAAACCCGGTTGTCAAACAATTTTACATTGTTTCCTGCAAAAATAAAAACATCTATTACGTGGTATTTGCCCCTCTCCCCCACATGAAATTGGGTGACATTTAGCTCGACCCCATCGGGGGGTATAAATGCCTCAAGTAATTAATGGACACTCCCTTATGATGGTTGTTAAAATTATCATACTCACATCAGCTAAAACCTGGTCCAAACTCTTATCGTACCAGTGCAGCGCTTTCAACCTCTTGATGACAGCGTTCCTCTTAGCCCTGGTCTGTAGCCATCCCAGAGGCCACGGGTACACTGAGGAATTCCGCACTTTTGTCACCGCGTTGAAGGTTTCACTGTCCACCCATGATATGTAGAGCTATAGAAAAATACAGGTTTATAGCTATGTTGTTTAGTATTGTGGACAGCAGCTATACGTCGACGTTCAAATGGACGTAGAAATATCGCGTCAGGATTTTTCCGTACAGAGGCCAGCACATCAAGCTACCCCAATCTGTCAAATTTCTTTGATTGTTTTTCAACTTTATCACAGAGGAATAAGGTTCATGTTCAATTGGGAAAATTTGACAGTTTAGGATAGGTTGACCTGCTGGCGTCTGTACATTGGATTTTGTACTCTAGGTGTTAAACCGACTGGAGGGAAATGGCTTCTTTCTGTGAGACCGTGATGGTCCAGAAAGAGGCTGCCGAGCGGGATCGTGAGAGGGCTGATCCCACTCGGAGAAGAAGGCGTCGGAAAGATAACCGCCTTGATGCCTAAAACGCGTAAAGCACGCCTGCATAATTAAAGGCAGGCAGGAATTTGAGGTCGCGGGCGCTCAGAGTGGGGATTCTGTTCATCATCATCATCATCATTTCAGCCGGAAAACGTCCACTGCTGGACATAGGCTTCCCATAATCGCCACGCTTGGCAGGCGGGTTGGCGATCGCAGTATGGTGGTAAAATGCTTAGAGAACGCTGCTGCCCATTCTCTAGTAAGTCCCTTAGTTGCCTCCTACGACACCCACAGGAAGAGATGGGATGATGCTATTCTTTACGTCCGGCACCACACGGTACACGGTACCGTGTGGTGCCGGACGAACAGAATCCCCATTCTGTTCGCCCACCGAGTAACCTCAGAGAAGGAGCACAGTGGTCACGTGCTGCCGCGCACTTGCAGAGTTCGGTTTCGGGGAGACCCCTTTACTCTCCTCAGAGATGTGCCCTTATAGGCGTTGCACACAGGGGGGCTTCGGATCGGTATTTTGAGAAGTTACGATGCCCCTTCCATGTGTAGAAGATGATCACCCGGATGGTTTTAGTGAGGTAAAAATCCCACACTCCCCGGTCTTATCCCCAAAGTCCGGGCGCCTTATGAAGGCTTCGCCCCGAAAACAGAAAAAAAAAGGGTTTTAAGCTGAGTATTGAGAATCCTACATAGTGCAGCGCATGAGTCTCAGCGCGTCGAAAAAAGAAGTGTTCGATTTTCAACTCTCGACCTTACGGTGAATCTTGTCGACATTTTTTCCAAACAAACTTCGGGATTGTATTACTCTACTGTTCGACAATGTACATCAAAAATTAAACATGGTACCTATGGTTTTTTCTCATTATTAATATTGTCTGTACAGAAACAGAAGACTAAAATAAAAAGCCATTAAAAAGTTATGAGCCAACAAAGATTATTTTTGCTTGCAAATTTTACATAACTTCGGGCGTGTTTAAGGAATAAAAGAAGAGTAACATCTCCAAAACTAAGTCGGTACCACCAAAGCCCAATTATCGAAAAGTTCAATACACTTTATTGGTCATTGATTTATGCAGCGGTTTTTTCATAAAACCCGATCTTCCGAAGGACTTTTCTAAATTTTTTACGCGCCTGTTTTATTATAAATGATTGATGCATCTCACTCAATAACGTTGTGCGTGTAGACTAGCGTCTAACTGCTCTTCACTGATACTACCTATGTCGGACACGAAGCTTGGTGAGACAGCGTGCTTTTTAACCAGGCCCACCAGTGAGTTCGAGCCCGCGACTAAGATTTCCCATAAGCAGTAAAAAATCCGAATTTATTACGGCCGTGGGAACGTGGGCTAAGCCGACGTTTCAGACGGACGTAATAAAATGTTTAGCACCGAGAGTTAAAAAAATCGAAGTGTGTTTTTTCGACGCACTGGAATGCATTCAATGCAATGTCCCCATAGGATAATTTCGGACATCTTCGGACATCCATGCGGACAAAAGCCGCGCGCAGCAGTTAGCAACATAATCTACATTAAACAGTATACCAACCTCAGCATTAACCAGTACATTAGTAATGAGACTCATATAGGCCCTCATTTCCGCCTTCTCCTCGGTACTCAGCCGCCCACAGAGGGAGACACCCTTGTTGGCCGCGAACTGTACAATCGGTTCCAACTCCGATACCACGAAAGCGCCACATTTGATGAAGGGCACGCGGCCCGATGGAGACATGAATTCTGCGTTCCAACGCATTTCTACTTCGAAGGGGAGGTTGCACATCTGGGGAAGAAGGCCACGCATTATTTCAACATCTGCCAACAGGCTTAGCACGAGCACCGATTTGTCGACGGAAGAATAGACATGACTATTAAATAAATGATGTACAATAGGATACGATAGCTATGTTTTTCTATTCATTATCACAGTTATGCGTTTTAAACGAATCATGGTTTAGTAGATAATCGTACCTATATACTTTGTGGCCGTCGAGTAGAAAGTTTTGTTGTCAGTGTGATTTTGACAGTTTGGGAAGAAAAAATCTTCTGAAATAGTCTACATTTATAAGGACCTAGAAAAATATCGTTAGAAACGAAAGACTAAATGACAGATTGTAGAAGGATATCTACGGTGCGATATCAAAAATTTAGGAACGAAATGTCACTTTGTGTTGAAAAAGCACTGTCTATTCTTCGTAGAAATACAAAGCGTCATGCTAAGCCCGCTGGTGTTTTCCCAACGAAGTTGGGGTCGGCTTCCTGTCTAACCGGATGCAGCTGAATACACGTGGAGTACATGGAGCAACTACCTATCCCATCTTCACAACCTAGTTGCGAGACATTAGACTCCTAGATAAGGTTTTAGTATTTGGAGATCATTTTAGTTTTGCTGGTGTTGCCTACTAGCAACGATGACTACTTTCAATCAGGTGGGCGTTCGGCTTATTTGCAACCTAATTTACATATGACAACACCATTATTTTTTTTAATTCTGCCGTGCGCCCTAAAGAGGGCACTACAAATTCACAAACGTTCCAATGGTCTCGCCAGTTTTTGTATGTCACATCTATCAAAAACTAACTAGAGTTGACACTTCCCGTGACCCAAGGGCTGGTTTTTACCTTGGCTTGAGACTGAGCATTTATACAGCGTAGCAATGCCACCAGTCTCTTGGGTACATTACCAGTCCACAGCGATGCGAATGAGTTTTTCGACGCTTATAGGAATTTTCTTATTTGTACTAGAGTTAGGGCCCCAGATGGGCGATGGGGAACCAGACCTTTTCAATCGAGATTTAGAATCCATACTTATAAACTAAGACCTGCCATTATAATTTGAATTGGCAACAGTCCAGGAGATCTATGAAAAAAAGTATATTCTAATATTATAAAGAGTTAAATTTTGTAGTGTTTGTAAGTTTGTATGAGCCGAGTTCAGATTATAAAACAAAGGCAGATAGACCGCGCGGAACACTATTTATTTGGCACAAAAACACGTGCATACAAAAAGATGAAATAACATATTTAAAAAAAAACATGATAACAACACAAATATTTTCATACAGAACATAAATAGTCGGCAGCTGCACGCCGTGACTGTGACAAGAAGGCTTCCACTGCTATGGGACCCACAGCACAGCGCTGATTTTCAGTGGTCACCCGAAAACAACGTACGAAAATCAAGCCAGGATTTTTACAAATTAGATAAAACAAGTAACAAAGTAGAATAATTATAATAAACATTACACATTATTTGGCATATAATGCGAGGCTTTAGTATTTGTTTTTTTGACTCTTGGGTGTTCCGCGCGATCTATCTGCCTTTGCTTTATAATCTAAACCAGAAAAAAAAAACAAATACTAAAACGTCGCATTGTATGTTACATAAAATACGACGCTTTAGTATTTGGTTTTTTGGCCTCACTGTTGGCACAAAATAAAGAGAGTACAGAAGGCAATCACATGTATGTACTTCGATTTTCATACCTACGCTCGGCGGTCGCGCTAGGTTTGTCAACTTTGGCTTATGCACAAAAAACTATCGTGGTAGTGTCACTCGTATTAGGTCTTTGCCATGATCACAATTAATCTCAACTCTAATAGTTATGATCGGCGGCGGGTGGCCCGGCCGGCTCGCCGAGCAGTTCTATCTTAACTATTTATAATGAGGAAGATGAGCGTATTTTTTAGTTTATAAGTACTACAATAAATACCTAATATAAATTGTAAAAATACTACAAGGCCACAAAGTCATTTTCGCTTACCCACAACTAACTAGGTATTCTGTGTTACGTTAAAACGAACCATCGAAACACGAGCAAATACCTAGGCACTCACCTCTCTGGTCAACTCAACAACTGATAGCTTAAAAAAAGACAATTCACAGAATTTAAACAACCGTCCACTGAACAGTCATAGTAACTTTTTTTGTTGCTCCGTTTTTGCATTTCACAGATGCGTGTCTCAGGGGCTGGCACTCGCGCTCGCATTGGTCCCAACCGGTCCGAGATATCGTGTCCGTGAGCGGTGTCTATGTGTGCGTTGCTCGAGCGCACTTTGTATGTAGATTACCTTCTGTACTCTCTGTATTTTGTGCTGTTGGTGTCCCGCGCGGTCTATCTGCCTTTGTTTTATAATCTGAAGAGCCGAGTTACAGCAAAAAAGACAGAAAAAACGATAAGCGAAAACAAAGTTATATTGTAGATTTAGTTAAACAGGATTTTTTTGCGGATGAAGTCTCGGGCAGAAGCTAGTATAACATAAACAGTCCTTCATTCTTCTTTATCCCAACACTTTCAATAAGTCCATTGTCATCTTACCTTCAAGAACGCCTGCACAGCAAGACAACTGGCATTGTCCGGCAGTAGTATTTGTTCCACCTCGTACGGCTGGAAAAGCTTCACATTGTCCGGCCATGGCTCTTGAGCTGAAAGGTGGTTTGAAGGTATTAGTTTACATGTAAAGTGAAGGTGGGCAGAGCTTCTAACGTTTGGGTGTTAACTTCTTGAATGCCATCTTATTGAATAAATGCTGTCTTATTACAAAACGCAATTTTACTTGAACGCAAACATACAAAAGGGGTATGAAAGGATCGTATCAAGTGGCGTTCTGTAGTTTCTGCCTACTCCATGGAAAAAACGCGTGAATTTATGTATGTATCTTGCTTTCGTTTTAGCCTAAAGCTTCTAGAGCCAATATATGCATTTCCAACTTTATTTTGGTTTAAGTAAAGTTACAAAATACAAAAATGACAACTTAGCACCGGACAAAGTTGTCTCTTTTGTAAATTGAACTGTATTTTGATTTCAATTAGGTTCTTATTTCAAAAACATGCACAATGGTGTAAGCCATACCTAAAGAATAACCTATTTTTTATAATCAGACAGGTAGAGTCCGGTTTCGCCCCGCAATCAGGTAAAAATAAGAGAACTTTTTCAAAGATTGGCATTCAAAAAGTTATCAACTACTAGGCGAAAACAACAATTAAATCAATGGGTATTTTATCCAGTTGTGTATGGATTTTAGGTTTATGTATGGAATCTAGCTATTTACTTCGTCAAACACAAATTGTACAGTCGCCAGCAGGTCAAGCTATCCCAAACTGTCAAATTTTCCCAATTGAACATAAACCTTATTCCTTTGTAATAAAGTTTAAAAACTATCAAAGAAATTTGACAGATTGGGGTAGCTTGATGTGATGGCCTCTGTACATTGTTTGTATTACAGTGGACTTAGAAACATATAACTAATATGCGTCATCACTTCTTCAGGATGAGGAGCTGTCCTTTAATCAAGTGAGGTTTTATTCCCCCTTGGTGATACACAGTTGGTCGTGAAGTTTTAGGCTATCCCCCCTTCTAGGAGTGGGTTGTAACAGCTATAATCGCATATCTGTTCTGCCCGTTCCTGTTCCACGAAAATAACAGTTCCAAAAACCTGTTACACAATATTATTTCATATGGTGGGATTGGGAATAGGAGTGGGTTGTAACAGGTAAAATTGCATATCTGTTCGGTCTGTTCCTGTTCCATGTGCACAAAGTACTTCTTTTTCTAACTAAGGTACAACACCTATGCGAGAAAAGGCAAGTGCTTGTGACGATGTAACAGGGTGTCACAATTTTTATCTCATTCTAATTAAGGTAACTGTCATAAAAATGAATAGAGAAAAGCTGTTTATGGTATTTGTTGCTGCATTCAAATAGAACCAGCCAGTATCTCCATGGCTACCCTTTCTAAATTAATAAATAGTTGTGTCATAAAAATGTAGTGACAAAGTTCACAGACCATTGGTCATAAATATTAATACTCATCTCTTTGGTCACTATTGCCAAGATAACTAGAGTCTTACACAATTCCTATAAGAATAACGATGATATCATGATGTCATATTAACTCTATAATGGTGATGTCACCGTTATAGTGATCACGGTCATGTTACAGAATAACTGGGTTGTGGAAATCAGATAGGCAGTTGCTCCATGTAAAATAGACTGCTAGAATAGAAGCCAACCCCTACCTATACTCCATTTGAAATAAGATTAGACATTTAAACAAATCTTTTTTACAGTCCGTTCAACCGATTTTGACTTCTATTCCATAGGCATAAGGATGGCATTAAAAGCAAAAGTGGTTACAATACTAACTGTATACTGCAGATGCCATTTATCATGCACCAACGCAATAGAAGTCAAAATCAGTTAAACGGACTGTAGAAAAGGTTTATTTAAATGTCCAATCTTATTTCAAATGGAGTATAGTTGAGAAAATGCTACACAGATTGATTGTCGTGTTACCATATTTTGGCCTATGGCCACTTTTATGTGGAGGAAAATGGAAACAACACCTTGGTTTTTGAAAGTCTTATCTGCCACATTATTTAACTAGAACTTATCTAGAGGTGGTGAAAAAGACCGTACAGGTTAATTAAGTTTATATTTTTCGTATTATGTGGTGTACATTAATGTGTTTACATAATAAATAAAAGTTTTTCTAAACTCTCATAAATACTTTGATTTATCTAGTAGATAATGCCTATCTCTATGGATATTTCCAAAAAATTTACTATAGTCATTATATTCAATTGTTTTGGTATTGTAAGCTTGACTTCTGTAGTAATGGGGATTAAAACGGTGTAATGTTTTTATTAAATTTTTCATTTACATTTGTGACTGTGGGATGAAGACACAACAAAGTGAGGTTATGTACGAAAAACTTAAAAACATGACCAATAAATCAAAAACACGACTTGCAAGTTAATATTAGGTTGTAAAACGAACCACATTTATACACCAAACACTTTCTAACATTAAAATACTCGAAATCACACACAAAACAAAATATTTTACCAAATTCAAAGGGTTCGTCAAGTCTTAGTTTCATTGCTATACGAAGAGTGTTACACTGTGTCCGAAAGTCCCAAACGACGCAACACCAGTAATATAGCACTATTTAATACACCTCGGTGCTAAAATTAAGTATTTGTGTCAAACAAAACAATATCAATTTTGCAAACAAAATTATGTAACTTCTTCACGTTCAAAATAGTTACGATATTTCAATAATTAACTTACCGTTAAGTTGAGTGATAATGGAATCCGTAAGTTGAAATTCCGGCATGTTATTTAAGTTTCTACACTAAGCAAATAAAATAATACAATTTTATTGAAAATACAAAATAGATACTTCACAAAATCCAAAATCCGATTTTACGATTAGCCGACTGACAGAAGCGACAGACAGTCAGCTCCAGTGTTGCCAACTCCAAAAGTTCAAATTATCGAGTTCCGATCCGAAAATTATCGTATTCCGGGCAAAATTATCGTACAAAATCCAAATCACAAAAAAACCTCATTAATTTATTTCAATTGAAAACAAACGACAAGTATAGAGTCAAAGGAGGAGTATGTGCCAAGTTACACCAGCAGATCAAACCGTAACCGTGTTTTGTCGTAGTGTTCAGTTAATGTTTTTTTTTTTTAATTTTGTTCACAGTATATGGTTAAATAAAGTCATAAATAAAGAATCATTGCTTAAGTTTTTCACCAAAAAGCTATTTGATGTTTTGTTTACGACTATGTGCTTATTGCGGATGGAAACATAAGAATATTTTCAGGATTGTGCGCTAGTTAATGTAAGGGAAAGAGTTAAAGAGAGACATTTACTTGTTGACACTGTCATTCTTTACAATTGCCATTGAGATTATGTTTCGTTTATTTTTTCTGACAGCTACTGACCAAACCACAAAATTATCGTACATTAGACATTCATTATCGTACATCGTACCATTAGCCAAATTATCGTACGCCCCCATAATTATCGTACGGGTTGGCAACACTGGTCAGCTCACTTGTCAACTTGTCACATTCGGTCTTTGGTGTTACCACTTTTTAGCATCCTACCTAAAATCAGTTTTTTGGTAGTATTTATATCAAACGCCTTGGCGATGGTGGCCTAGGCTAGACCCCTATTGGACATAGCCATATGCCTCCTGGAAAGAAACCATATTGATTTTCTGGAAAACCAAAAAAACCTTACCTATTCGAAACTGGGTGTTAAAATGTTCTTACTTTTCCATACTCGAACTCCTCTGCATAAGTCAACAAAATACAAACAACATAATCCTCCAGACCGAATATCGGCCATGGCACCCAAACTCAGCGGATATTATCTATCTACACGACAGATATTATAGTGCACAAGTGTATGTGCAAAAATACAGATGCACTCACTGTTCCTTCACTGTAACAATCCGATACGAAGTCAATTTAAGTCGACCGTGGACAGATCCACCGTAGGCATGGGCTTGCCACCGTAGGCATGGGCTTGCGGACGGCGAGTAATGGGTAGCTCGCTGTCCGGTAAGGACCAAGCCCAAGTCGACGGCGCGTAGTGTTCCACGCGCGCCTCAAAGAGATGTCAGCACAAATAGTGATGGGACCCGCAAGGGTCGATGCCTGCCAGGGGTGCGGGTTTGTTCGAAAGAGACACCACAGCCCCTGGCTTAAGGGCTACTGAAGGAACACGGGTGGGTTTTAGTCAGTAAAAGTCTGACACGCCCTCCTGCTCCACCCAGAGCGGGAGAAGTTATTTGATGATTTCCCACCCAAAAAAAAAAAAAAAAACCGTGGACAGATCAGGCACAAGCTTAGCGTGCTTTGCGAGGCACGGGGCATCACACCGCCAACTTTGAAACTCCGAGCTGCTCCTAAGAAAATCCTTGTGTAAAAAACTAAATAACACTTTGCCCGACAGGCATCGAGCCCAGGATCCCATGCTCAACAGTTGCGCTTGCGAACACGAGACCAATGGAGCGGTTACTAAAATGAAGGCTATTTAGTAGCTCCTTAAAGCGCCCACCATGCACTTCGACCCTAACCTGTGTTAGGGTAGTCCATGTTATTGAACTCGCCACGAAAACCAAGCCTAGGGCCTAGGGCGATTGTTTTTATCGCGCTCTTCGTTTTCAACTCGCTTGTTTGGCCAAGCATTGAGAATCCAATGATTTCGTTCCAGCACGTTCTTCAACTCTCGGCGCTAAGCAGTGCGTTGATAATCCTAAACGTTAATTATAAAAAATCGCCGCATACAAAATCGCCAGTGGGTACGAGTGCTTTACCTTACTGAAGCGGGGTGCTGTGTATCAATCATTTCTGCACAGCGGGCAGGGGAGCATTTAGTATTGTCTCCCCGAGCCTCAGGTAGGCATAGTCCACTACTGGTACTCTACAACAAACTAGAGAAATGACATTTGAGAGTTTACCCATTTGAATAAGTTTGGTAATGTTATCACCAACACATGCAACATTGTTATTGAGTAAATTAATTCCAAAAGCAAATTCTTCGTCGTCGAAAAAATCAAAAGGACGTTCAGGCGGCTCTGATTTGTCATTCACAGAAATATTAGATTGCGAGTGTATGATATCAAGGTATTTATCAAAAATAGTTTCTCCTCTATTGGGAGATGATGATCGGGTCGTTACAGAAGATCTCGATGACTTTGAGGTCCAGTCTCCAGAAACTGTGTGTTGTGGTTCATTTCGTGTTTCTCCAACGTTACAGGCACTCATTTCAAAATTTTTCAACGTTCAGTTAGCCTAAAATAATTTAAGAAAATGAAAGAAAGTTTACTGTTGTTGTCATAAAATTCTTGACATTTTGTTGTTTTCTTTTAAAAATTCCGTTTTTATTTGAGTAGTTCTATGGAAACTCATTTTAGAAATCCTAATTACAGAAGTTTTGCAGGTTTGGATTGAAAATGCGGTGCCTGTGCTTACAAACATCAAGAATAGATTTTACACACTTTTTAGAGTTTGTAGTTTGGCAAAAGTGGGCAAAAGGCAAACGATGGGCAAAAGCAAATAACTAGTGTTGCTGCACTTCAAAAATATGATTAACTAACACCTAGTTGGAGTGAGTGTCGTCATTGTGGGTTACTGATACTGATGATAAATTAATGTTTGCCTTATTTTCTATTTTTATTCCTTTTTAATCCTGTTCTGTTTCGTAAATGTTATAATGATAAATTATTATGACAAGCAAACATTTTTTGTTTTCTTTTCAAATCAAACTAACATAAAGAGAGCTAGCAACATCGATAAGTCATTTTGTTGAAATTCACGTATATTTACGTGAATAACTGAAAACCGCACGAAAATAAACGATAAAATAATAGTTTAGAAGCTATACAGACAAATAAGAATGGCAGACGTGCTAGATATTGAGAACTCTGAGGAATTTGAGGTAGACGAGGATGGCGAACGTAAGTAATTTGTGAATGTTTTGATGCATAATTGTGAATAGCATTGCTTAGTTAATTCGTTGTTTATACCGTCTAAAATGATTTCCGTTGTCAATCTGAGACATTATTGTCGTTAGTCATGCTATGTTTGCTTTAAAAACTATCAATTATAATTACATTTTTTATAGGTTAACTTTCTAGTTGAACGAACTCTATTTAGGCTTTAAATTCCGTTATTTCTGCCATTTATATACTTTATGTATACTTTTAATTCCATTTTGCAATATTGCTTGATTTTTCAGAGGGAATCGTCCGTCTGAAGGAGAAGGCGCGAAAACGTAAGGGGAGAGGTTTTGGCAGTGAAGCTGGTAGTGGCGGCGTTTCGGAGAGAGGCAACAGGGGCAGGTAACTGAAAAAACCTACTCGTGCGATTTTTAACAGTAAAAATATAATTATGTAAAACATGAGGAATTTCCCAATAAAAACTGTTGGTCAGTGTGAATTTGTTATTGTCCAGGGCGCCTTATACATACTACAATGGCCCGCCGTGCCTCCGAAAGCACGTTAAGCCGTTGGTCCCGGCTGTCATTTGTGGATCTTTGGCAGTTGTTATGGGTTGTCAGAAGCCTGAAAGTCTGACGACCAGTCTTACCAGGCAGTGTACATTCCGTTACCCAATAAATGGGTTCGGGAGGTCAGGTAGGCAGTCGCTCCACGTAAAGTACTAGTATTCAGCTGCATTTGTTACACTGCACCAAATCCATAAATAGTTGGGATAAGGTTAGGCAGGTGATCATGTATGTTGTACAGATTTAACCTGTAAATTCCGACGCACAGTGGGCTGAAAATGAAGCTAGCATAGACTTTGCGTCGCTCAAATGTCAAGTACCTAATTGAAAAATAAATAAAAATGCCAGTGTATTCTTTTACTGATTAGTAATATTTTATGTTGTACAACTTTTTTTGATAAAGCTATTATTTAACATTTAAATCCTGGCTAATGAGACACAATTTATTTTCGCCTCCCAGATGTTGGCGGTAATTTTTTTTTTGATTTATTTGCTTTTTTTAACCACATGCAGAAAATAAACAATACTAAAACCATCTTCCTCCTATGTTTTAGATATGACAGCTTGGCTCCCGAGGGTGATGGCAACACACCAGGGCCACAGCGCTCAGTGGAAGGCTGGATTTTGTTTGTCAGCAATGTTCATGAAGAGGCCCAAGAAGAAGATATACAGGTATTAATTTACTTAACACAGCGGAAAGCCTATCTTGTTAATAATAAAAATAAAGCCGTTTTTCCAAACTTTTACATAATAGGGTATTTTCCGATTTCATAAAAACTATTTTAATTTGAAGATTGGGACGATATATTTAACAGAAAAATAAAAATAAATTTATTAATACACATTTTCTCACTTAAAAAACCGGTCAAGTGCGAGTTGGACTCGCGCACCGAGGGTTCCGTACAAACCTGTGGGTATATAAGTAAAAGTTCAAAATTGTCAAAAATATTTTTTTTTATATGACGAAACTAAAAATTTACGGTTTTCGTAATTTTTCCTATATCTGTACTATAAGACGTGACTTCGTACAAAATTTCAAGATTCTAAGTTCACGGGAAGTACCCTGTAGGTTTTGATTCCCGTGCGAGTTTCGAAAATTTGCGGAAATCTGCGGCCTAAATGGCTGTATCTTTTGATTGCGTTGACTTAGAAGGTTGATTTTTCTACAGCTTCCAGGGACAGTAGAACTAAGTATCATATAGAAATTTCAGTTTGATACCTCCACGCGTTCCTGAGAAAAACGGTCTTGACAGACGGACGGACGGACGGACGGACAACAAAGTGATCTTATAAGGGTTCCGTTTTTTCCTTTAGAGGTACGGAACCCTAAAAACGATTAAAATCGAATTTATTTTTCGTTGTTTTGAATTTACCGCCAAAACGCTCCTTACGATGACTTTTTATCACGTGACATGTGACGTCTACTTTGTTTATACGGCACCGGTACAAATACTTAGTTTGGCGCCGTTTTAGAAGTATTTTTGCACAGAGGCACCGTACACCAGTAATATCACTTTATATCTATTAAAAATCTGGTTAATTCTCGACATTCACTTATTTACTTGCCAACTACTTTAGTTTACACAAAGTTGCCGTCACGTGATAAAATGTCATCGTAAGAAGCGTTTTGGCGGTAAATTCAAAACAACTAGAAATAAATTTGGTTTAAATCGTTTTTAATTGAGAAAATGGATAGAAATCAATTTATTTTTATTTTTCTGTTAAATATCTCGTTCCAATCTTCAAATTAGAATAGTTTTTGAAAAATTGGAAAATACCCTATTTCACCATAATACTTCTTAAATTATATTCACAAAATGTCTCTTTGTTCCGTGTGCCTTGCAGCATAGACCTCCTCCAATACCTTCTACTCTTTACTATGTATATGTCGCCACTCTTATCCAAAGGGGACCCAAAGTAATTTAAGTAATTTTTTGTTTGTCCTCCCATCTCTGCAATTTGGGACCTCGGCTTCTGACCAGACAGTCACATGTTTACTCCATTTTGATTGCTTACAATGGAGCAGGTGCTCAGTCCATCTCTATTTTAGTTGGTCAATATGTGATAGGATGCCTGTTAGTTTGGTTTTGCGACTGATGTCTATATTCCTGACTTTGTCTTTTAGCTTTAGCCTTTGCTCCTTTCCATGGCTCACTGTCATTTTGCGAGTTATTCCTAAATTGTACTTCTGGTGGCAACTGAATATGAATAACTGAGAATGTCTAGAAAAATAAAACTGATCTATGAGTGGTAATTTTCTAAAGGGAAGGGGATTGCTCAGAAATTCATTAGACACTAGATATATTCTAAATAGATATTTTGAATCTCGTTTTTATTTTATTAACAGACTGTCTTTCTTTTTTCTTCATTGCATTAATATGGTGGAACCACAAAAGTTCATGGTATGAGTATTTAATCAAAGAAAAACCCATATTATGGTGAAAAACCCATATTATGATGAAGAACCCACATTATGATTTCTTGAACAATTTTTTTTCCGTTCTACAGAACCAGTTCTCAGAGTTTGGTGAGATCAAGAACATCCACCTGAACCTTGACAGACGTACTGGCTTCCTCAAAGGATACGCTCTAGTGGAGTATGAGACTTACAAGCAGGCTGCTGTGAGTATAGAAGATTTAATATAATCTTAATAAGGCAGATCATGTGAGTGGAACCACTGGGAGAGGACACCCTGGAAGGACATAACAGGGTATTACACCCATTTTCTTTCTATATTCTAAAGTGCTAAACTGCTAATAAACCACTAAAAAAACACAAAAACATAATAATTGATTATTGCTGTATAAATGGATTAAAAAATTTCATTTTCAAAGGATATTGGGCAAGATACACCCAGCTCCGCCAGCCATGTGTTAAATATGACTCGAAACATCTCACAATTGTAATAATTTATAATTATGATGCATTATTAACTATCCCCGAGGTCATTCCATAAAACTGTGTACGTACCAAAACTGAGTGAAATATTTTTACTGGTGGGTATGGTTATTTAATCTTATTATTGACTAGAATTATTGTTTAGTAAAAGATATGGGCCAGAGACACACCAAAGGCTGGCTGACCATAGAATCTCCTGCGCTCGTACTTACCCCCACCCATGGACCGTTTTCAAAGAGGTTAGCTGGGTCGGCCGCGTGGTCGTTTTACCTCAGTCCGATATAGCCTGTCCAACCAACGATGCCCTAAGCTGAGGTACGTGCTCTTAGCCCTGGCTGGAAGCCTTAATTCATTAAGGTTTCCTTCGCTGACCCAAAGGGAACTGATTATTTTTGCTCTGGGTACAACATATCAACTTAAATTGGCAAAAAGTTATCATAGTGAGCATGTTCGGGGGGACGGGCACTTCAGTATTTCGCTTTACCGAGAAACCGAGCAACTCGTTACCGAGCTCAATAACACTGGCATTGAAGGAACAAACCTGTGGCTTCTGAGAGCAAAGATACACTCTATACTCTAAAGGTTTAGGTAGTTAAAAAAGGGTAAACAAATCGTAAAAAGGGTTTTTTATAGTTGACACTTTCTTGTTAAAAAATACATTAGAACAAAATTAAATTTATTTTCGATCACATGATAGTTTCCCCTTTTATTATAGTATGTTAAACTTTATCATTTATTCTTAAACAACTTTTCGTAGATGTAACTGCTATATTACAATTTTTTTGTTAGATTTATAATAATAATATAACATTTTGTAATCTGTCTATTATAAAGAACCCAAAAAGACAGGTTCCCCAAACCTTTTAGAAAATACAACTAATTAGATAACATTGCTAAATTGAAGAGTATAACTGTGACGTAGTCTGGCAACTGAATTGGCAGGTATTACGTTTAGTCGGTTAACCAGACGCCTTTGTTGACAGCGTTATCGACATTGCGATTGTATCCGTGCGTTTTGGTTTTGTTGAATTGTGATAATATTAGCTTATTTCCTTGTTTTGTTTTTGTTATTTAGTTATTGTTCGTTTTTGTTATTTATCGTTATTGGGTTTTAAATTCGTTTCGTGGAAAAATGAGTGAACCCGAGGCTGGTAACTGAACGCTTTATTATTAATGTGACAGAGAGTTCATCAGAATCAGATTCAGAATAGAGACTATAAATATATATGTGACTATAATTAATATGATTTTAACATTTGAAATAAAAGGTTTAGCATCTATGAGTCACGTGGGTTTTTTTGTTTACCCTTTTTTAACTACCTAAACCTTTAGAGTATAGGTACACTAGGTCGAAGTTTTATTACACATAAGTGTTAGTAAATGATGATGAGACAAGATTGAATGCACTGAAGCATTATTATTGTTCATGCAAAACAGGGAACCGTACCTTGGGTTGCTGCGCCCACGTAATGGTTGTAATATGGTTTTCAAGCCTGGCAAGATATCCCCCCCGAGTGGGTTCCCGCATTGTCGTTGCGGGGGGGCTCAGTAACCGTGGATTCCGGCCACGGTGAAGCCAAGAGGAACCCAAAGGTGGGGCCGCTCGTCAGGGCTTTTGCCTCAAAGCCGACGACGTAGCGGCCAAAAAGTAGGTTGCGGTGAGGTGCACCGCAACTGAGGTGGGCCGCGATGTCGAATGGGAGGCATCGCGGCTGAGGGTTACGGGCTGCGGTAGAGGGGGAGTGCCGGTGCTTCTGAGCAGCGCTATTCCCTTCCGTGGCCTGGACGGGGCCGCCACCGTTTGATGGCGGACGCGGTGGGGCCGCAGGGGAAGAGGAGTGTCGGTATAGCGTCAGCCGCTCTCCCTATCCCCTGCGGCCGAAAAGTGGTAGACGGGACGGCGCGTCGTGTTCCACACGCGCGCTGTCAAAGATGTCATAAACCACCGGTGGGGTCCGCAAGGGCCGATGCCTGCCAGGGGTGCGGGTTTGTTCGAAAGAGATACCACGGCCCCTGGCATACGGGCTACTGAGGGAACACGGGTGGGTTTTAGTCAGTAAAAGTCTGACACGCCCTCCTGCTCTACTCAGCAGGAGAAGTCATTTGATGATTTCCCACCCAAAAAAAAAAAAAAAAAAAAAAAAGCCAGGCAAGATATGAAGAAAATATCCACAGACCGGCTCTCTTCTTGGACTCAATAATAATCAATCACGATAATAATTAAACACTGTTTAATTTATCCATGCTCAGTAAGTTAAACCTATTCGACTCAAAATATAAAGAGAACCCTCGGATAGAATTTGATGCACATTGGCACAGTGAGACATGGCTGTGATACCTCCAAACAATAGTAGTCTGAGCTGTGGCGGACGTGGGTGTGCCGTCCAAACATTTTTGCCCACTATCCTTTGCGCGAAATTTTGAAAACGCTGATGCAGTGGACGCCATATTGCTCTAGTCTATGGGTATGACGCATAGAAATATGAAAAGCAGGAGAAGTGGGAAAGGGGCGTGTCTGTGTCCGCGCGGTATGATCAGCATGATCATTCCTAAAGCAAATGGCCGTCTCCGCGAACTAGTGTGCTTTCGACCGTTGTCGTGATAAATCATAAGAATGCCGTGTTGTTCAGTGGTTTCTTGTAAAAACCAAAGCCAAAACAAAAACTTTGTGAATCATGGAATCACTTACCATAAATAATTACAAGTATTTTTCTATATTTGTCTTTAAAATCATGAAAAACAAGAAATCGAAAAACATTTCTTGCGTTTACCATGTTATTTTTGTTTTCAAATATCACAGCGACTGTATTATTTTTGTACTAAATACATTGCTCCTAAACCACTACCTAAATATGTTGTCGCTAAGTGACTGGACAAGCAATGTAAAAATCACAAGACGATAAAGTATCTATGCGGACGCATTCCGTAGTACGGCCGCTGGTTCTTGCGTCGAGCTAGTGATGTGCTCGTGCAGATCCACTAACGTAGGCTATCGATAATGTCGATTCGCGAATAAATTGATGGCTACATCGATGTGAATTAATGTTTTTTTCTTATTTTGATTATTTTACAGCGTAGTAGAGAAATGCCTAAACAACAGTCGTAAAGTTAACAAAATTTTAGATTATGTCGGTGGAGTGTTATTGGGTTTGAATTATCGTATAATAAGTCTTATCCTCGTGCTAATTCCTTACTTTTTTTTGGTTTTGGCATTTAACTTACGTTAAAGTCTTCAAACGCTTCGTATGCGTTATTGTTATCGGCATTGTTCAGATAATATATTAGTGACGTATTACGGTTATCGTTTTCATTTTATCTTATTTCCTGGACCCCAAAAAAAATTGAAGAAGTACAATAATAAATAGAAGTATCGACAACTTTCCGATTTAGTCAATCACTAGCGTATATGTAAAATAAATTGCTTTTGCACAGCACAACCTGCACAACGGTATCAACCGTTGTTTGTGTGAGTGAGTTGTACTTAAATGCACGCTGCGTTTGAAGGTATAAGGTCTATATTTGATTGTGTAGTACGTTCTGATTTATAAATTGCGAGTGTGAGCGCGACTTCGTATCTATTGGTTTTACTAAATTGCATGTGTGGTTGTGGCGCGGTAGTGGGGAGCAAGTGGAGACACCAGGTTCCGATACATTTTCAACTACTTGGCATATCTTCTTCTTTCTTAAATCTATGGGTATGACGTCAGTTTGCTATAGACAAATTCGTTTTGTATGATAATTGATTATAATTAAAAAAATGAGTTATTATTCTACTTATCGTTGGTTTGCTGGTACTGAATGATATATTATACTGAAATACTATTTAAATAAAAATTACTTTGGTTACGAAAATAGTAAAAGTACAAAGTTGTTCAACTGACACGCTGTGTGACATAATAACATGGCGGCGAACAGATTAAAAAAACTGAAATCTTTGATTGATTTTTTAAATTGGTTTTGTTATTTCATAACATTTACTAAAATTTTCCGATTGCATTTTGCCTAAGCTATCTCAATAATATATTTTTAGATTTTTTCTCCTATGGAGTAAAATACCCTATTATTGTAACCATATTGGTGATGTTCTTCAGAGAGGTAAAGTAGTGGTGCTCCAGTAGTAACGGCCGCGAATTATAAGTTGTAGGTCGTAGGTTCGTTCGTTTTTCATCACCAATGTTCTCAAACAGTGATGACTAGTGATCGGTTAATCGGGCGCTTATATATCTAAACTTCTTCCCGCGAAAGAAAATAAAACGGACATGCCTTTCGGAATCCCGGATGCCGGAATCGTTTGAAATTCCTGAGATTTTGTGTTGCTTGTTTGGAAATATCAATAATAAGAAAATACAACTGGAAACTTTTTTTTAGCAGTCAAAAATATAAATATTAAAAAAAAAATATATTTTTAGTCTTCTGTTCGTATAAAACACAATAAATTCGTCGATTCGATCACTAATCTGTTATTGATAGATAAATCAATTTCCACTACTAGACCACATTGTGCATATTATCCTTTTTTATGATATTCCATTTGTTTTGAATAAAATAAAGATAGTAAATCAAAATAACCACTACTATAATTTCATTAAGTTTGTTCTAGTTTTTTTAAATAAAATTGTTCAATCCCGGGAACCCGAAATTGTTTGTTTATTCAGAAAGGAATGTCCCTATTATTCTTTTGTGGGAAGAAGTTTAGGTAAATGTATAAGCGCCCGATTATCACTGGGCCCGCGTGGTGGATTACGGCCATTTCCTTTCACAGAGAGGAGACCTGTGTAAAGGAAACATTACACTTTACTTACTTCCCTAACGTTTTATTTTTCTTCTTACCAGAGCGCACGCGAAGCCCTCGACGGCGCAGACATCCTCGGTCAGCCTATATCAGTAGACTGGTGCTTCGTCAAAGGGCCGTCGAAGGTCCACAAGAAGAGGCGATAGAATCTAATTATTTAATATAAGCTATACTTATGAACATTGCTTTTTTATTTGTGTGTGAAGGAAAAAGATGAAGTGATTTGAGCTGAGGTCTGCCAAATTGTGTTATAGTTCGACTTTTAATTTTAAACAGTAACTTGACAGTTGATGGGTTACCAGATTAAAAAAATAAAAGATAGTGAGGTGGTGTAAGACTGAACTTGAAATATGTACTTACATCCATTTTTTTTTTAACTTTTAAAATATGATATGCACTGATATATTTTTAGAATTTGTTATATAAATTGGTTTTCAGTAGTAAGATAATTTATTTAGTTTCTATCAGAAGATAAAAAAAAGATATTAATTATTCTTATATTCCACATCAACAAGTGATTTTTTTAAGTATTATAACGCTCTTTTCGCCAAATCGTTCACTACCTCAACACTATTAGTTTCAGTATGGTAACATTATTTTTCTTTGAACTGTAAGTTACTGAATACAATTAAATGTAAGTCGAACTTTAAATACAAGATTTGTGTTATTTGTTGATCTTTTGTATCCTGTTCAATCCATTGCATCATATGTTTAGAAAATTCGTCTCTTTCACAACTAAACTACGCAATGAATTTGGTTGAATTGTCAAAATTAAAGTCATTGTAAGTGTGTTATGTACGCAATTACATTATAGTACAATAACAATAAGATATTCGATCAACATGAAGAACACGTCGTTTCCATAATCGCATCAATGTTCCGCGATTGCCAAGGCAGCCAAAGACAACGGTTACTGGTGAAGTTCTCTGAAAATTTCCTTGAAAAGGTGGACCGGCTCCTCGAATGGCATTTCAAATACCTATAAGGACCAAGTGGATCGCACATCGCACTATTTGAGAACTAAACCGCAGACTTGGCCTGGTTTCATTCTGATTTCAGGTGGTATTTTAATCAGGTATGCATAGGCTCTTCGGGGAATACAGCCGTGATGATAAGTTATGTGCATTCCTTTTAAATTTTTAACACACTATTCAAATGATAACACGAACAATGTAGATGTGTGAAAGTATCCTTAAGAACTAGAAAAAGTTAAGTCATCATCAGAGATCGTTTATTCGGATGCATATTCACCTAAAGTTGCGATGTTGGCAAATATGGAATGCGCTTTTGTATATGTAGAAATCTTAATTTATGTTTTTTTGGTTTTGCGGTTTTAACTAACAAACATCACCCCTTCTCTTACACCCTACATACACATATTTGTATCGGGGCTTAAACCTTAATTTAAAATAAATATGCATCTATATACATATTTATGCAATCCTAATAATTTAGAAGTGCTTCAATAGTTGTGTAATAGTTTACGATCATTACCTTCTCATACCTTGACATTGGCAAAATCATCGAACGTTACCGATGGAGCCAGAACCTTTAAAAATAGAATAGAATAGAATAAAATAAATATGCATCTATATACATATTTATGCAATCCTAATCATTTAGAAGTGCTTCCATTCTAGTTATGCATTCCCGGTGTTCCTGGCATCCCGGGATTTAAAATTAAATCAACATATTTATATTTTGAAAAGCCGCTTCCATACTTTCATAATAAATTAAAAGTTAACTCTATCTAGATAAATATGCACATAATTATACGATCTCTAGTCATCATTAAATATTGTAATGAATCAATTCTGTGTGTTCCCGTGTGGTGTGAAATCGTGTTGAAAAAAAAACAATGTTTATAAGTAACTGAGTCTAATTTTAGCATCAGAACAGCGTTATGTATCGCACTTTGTTTTTAAAATTATTAAATTATCGAAATTGCTATATTACTTTTATGTACGGTCATCAAAAGAGTAAATAATCGAGATCGTCCGATATATTTTGTTTCGATATTCCTAGTGTGGGGCAACGATTTGTAAAAAAAAAACATTTTTTTTCGAAATAAACATAAATATTTGGATGACCGAGCTTTGCTCGTTTTTTGTTTGTTTGACGTTTTCTAAAAATGAAACCTAGCTAGATCGATTTATCGCCCCCAAAACCCCCTGCATACTAAGTTTCGTGAAAATCGTGGGAGTCGTTTCCGAGATTTAGATTAAAATATATACAAGAATTGATATTAGATTAGATTCATAGAAAACACTGAGGCCTGCGTCCCAGCAGTGGGAACGTTTTAGGCTGATTATGCTATGCTATGAATGGTAATAGAAAACAAACCGTTCATTTGTCAAATTGAATTTCATAGGAAACCATCCATCGGTTTCTTTATAAACATTAACAATATGCGAAGACCCTGATTACCTACTTACCTCTTTTGGTGACTTTACCTATGCATCGAAAATAATAAATAAAATGAAATAAAGGTAGAATCGAAGATTTTTGGCGGGATCGCGTTGTAACAATGTAAAATAGCGAATTAAATTGTAAAATATTTTGGTAGTGAATTATTCAATTTAGTTACGTGTGAGTAAGTACACAAGTGTAGTGAAAGTGAAAATAAGTACTTAACGTAGACTTTTCGTGTTCCCCCCAAAAACTCCAAAAAAAAGTCAAAGTTATTGTAAAGTCACTACCGCTTATCAATAACTTGGACTTGACTGACTAGGTATGACTTTTTTGTAACTTCGTGCCTGATATCGGGCCATTTACTTGATTGAAAAGTAAAATTACTTGACACTGGCTAAATGCACAAACCGTGCGAAGCCAAAACCCAAAAAAAAAGGTAGAATCACTTATACCTACTAGTAAATTAAGGTGGCGGGATCAATAAGTTACCAATACTAAATAAGTTATGTACTTATTGATATTATTCATTTATTTATTTCAAAATAAACAAAGTGCTTTGCGTTACTCTGAATTATATCTAGATGTAATTATTGGTCTGTAATATAAGGTTTCCTTTATATTTTGCGTGTATCATTTCGCACCTAAAAAACCCTTGGATACGAATCGTACTAATATTATAAAAAAAATATAAAATCCATTTATTTCAGGGGTTCCCATATTAAAATCACAAGTTCACGTTCACAAAATCACGAGATACAAATCACAGAGTAAAAATTTTGAAAAAACAATGTCATCTAATTAAAAATACAATGTCAAATAAAATAAAATAAAAATAAACATTTATAATGTGAAAGTTTGTTACTCTCACGTAAAAAATGGCTGGCATATAGGCATGGCTTATAGGATACTTTTTACCCAGTTATGACATTCCCATGGGCTAATTTGCGGGTGAACCCGCTGGCAAAAGCTTAGTAGAATTGAGAATCTGCTCTTTTTTAAGTTAGTTAATCAAGGAGAGTTTATTTCGCTCACTGCCTCGTAGGTATAGTACAGACGCCAGCAGGTCAGCCTACCCCAAACTGTCAAATTTTCCCAATTGAACATGAACCTTATGCTTACGGTATAAAGTTGAAAATCTATCAAATAAATTTGACAGATTGGAGTAGCTTGATGTGCTGGCGTCTGTACCTAGTCGAAAGTGCAACTGTTGAAACTAGGGTACAAGTTCGAACTTCAGATCTGACCAAGTTTTTTGTTCATCACTCTTAATAGCAGCCTGTAGCCTTTTAACTACATCAGCGTTTCCCAAAGGGGGCGATAACGCCCCCTTGGGGGCGCTGCAGGCCTAAAGTAGGGGCAGTAAGAGACCCGCTAATTCCGCTCAATCTCCGCGAATATAGCTCACAATCATTCATTTAATTTGAAGTTATAGTGGTTTTTAAGTAGGTGAAAAAATGGGGGCGCTAGAAAATAATTTATTCTCAAAGTGGGCAGTAGAAAAAATACGTTTGGGAACCCTGGACTACTAGGCAGATTTATCTTTAAATAAAGCCGCTTGTCGGCGAGGGCAAGTTTTTGCTTTTTTGACGTAGCGGACAGAAGGCTAGAGGGGCTTGTAGCTAAGTAATAACAACCGCACTTGTCGATCGATCAGGTTAAGCTATGCCTGCCGCGGTTGGTCTCTGGATGGATGACCATCTTTACATACCAAGACCCCTCCGTTAGCGATGCGCAATGGCGAGAGATTTTATTCGATTGTTTCGATTGTTGGAACATCTCGATGGTTCTCGATTGTTTCGACTTGGACTCGAGTCCGACTCGGTCTGTTATTGCGACTGGCGCATGACGCGTTCATTCGAGTCGAGAGTTGTTCCTCGATGGTTTAGGGTTTCGCGAGTTGGTTGGTTGGTGCGATTGTTTAAAAATTCGTGGCATTTTGATGAATTTAAAAACTAGTTAACAATAAAACAGTGCATCGTAATCGTAAGTAAAGGTAAACGTTCATAAATTACGCGCAGCTCGCTCGACTCGAGTCTGGCACGCTCTCGCCTCTAACTAACATGCGCCTCGACTCGATGCATGCAATCGACTGACCTCGGGGACCGAGCGAGACTCGGTGACCGATTCGAACAATCGTCGATTCCACTGACTCGAAACAATCGACAACTAGCGGTCGATTCCACTGACTCGAAACAATCGACAACTAGCAGTCGATTCCACTGACTCAAAACAATCGACAACTAGCGGTCGATTCCACTGACTCGAAACAATCGACAACTAGCAGTCGATTCCACTGACTCGAAACAATCGACAACTAGCGGTCGATTCCACTGACTCGAAACAATCGAAAAACATCTCGATTGTTTTGTAGAACGGCGAGTCGATGGTTGACTCAATGGTTTATTTTAACGACTTCGATTCTTTCAATTGTTAAAACATCTCGGAATCGCCCATCGCTACCCTCCGTACCTCGCAGAAATCATGTTGTCAATTGTGGATCTGTGACAGTCGTTATGGATCATCAGAAGCCTGAAAGAACCAGTCTTACATATCATCATCATCATCAGCCTATAATGTTCCCACTGCTGGGACACAGGCCTCCTCTCGGTGAGAGGGATTGGGCCGTAATCCACCACGCGGGCCCAGTGCGGGTTGGTAGATGTCACATGTCTTCGAATTTTTGGTTCTAGGACATGCCGGTTTCCTCACGATGTTTTCCTTCACCGTTTTGAGAGCAGTGGTGATGAAATAATTTACACAAAGTAAAGCGCCTGTCTGGGTTCGAACTCACGACCTACAACTCGTAAGTCGCGGCCGTTACCACTTGGCCACCACTGCTCCTCCACATATCATATTACCCAGTAACTGGGTTGTCCACAAACCAGTTACTGGGTAATATGATATGTGCATGGAGCGACTACCTATCTGACCTCCAGGTCAGATAGGTAGTCGCTCCATGTAAAATATGTATTGGTATTCAGTTGCAGCCGGTTTCATTCCCAACATTGGTGGGTAAAGGCTGGCAGATAATGAGTCTAGATTTTTGTGCCCAATTGATAGTAAGAGGCTCACTGCCAAAAGGGAGTGGGAGTGGGGACGACATATGTTGACGCCTTACTAATAAATAAGGCGTCAACTTAATAAATATGTCGCGAAATGTTTGCCCACTAATACATCTCTGCTTAACCCGTTGTTACAGGAATAGTCAGGATTACAATAAAACTAAAAAGAGTTATAAAACCGTATTTATTTTATTACAATTATAATTTACTTCATGTGAATCATGTGCGCGAGCGACCAGTCGTGCTTCAGCTCGGCGAGGTCTTCGATCCGAACTCCTGCGGCGGTCACGATGCCCAGCTGGTAACGTTGGAAGGCGCGCGCGTCGCGGTAGAAGAGGACTTCCATGCATTTGCGGACTAGGGCCCTGGGGAATAGATTGCACTTTAGTTATTCTGAACAAAAATGGGCAAAGAAGTAAAATTTGTCAATTTTACTCAGTTTCATCCAATACATGGATGTAGCAAGACATTGCTACATCCATGTTGGATGAAACTGAAAGGATCGTCAAGTTCTTTGTTGTGTTTGTGTGATCAAACTGATCAATAAAAAATACATCACGGTTACTGCATGTTAGATATAGGAGGCCTGAATAGCAGGAACAACAAAAAATAAACGTGTGTGGTTGGGAGGCCCCTGTCAGAAACGAATTACCCTACGCGATACTCGCTTGCTCACACTCTCGTAGACATTTAATAGAAAGAAACGAGAAGAGAGTAAGTGTGAATTTAATAAGCGTTTTTAACCCAGAGCCATCTAGTGTAAGTATTTAGAAGGTCTAATAAAGTTTTTGCCATCTTGGATTTTTATATTGACCTCGCTATTGGCACCCTCCAAAACCATGAAAACGACACATGATGATTTTTTTTTAAATGTTTTCAGCCACCATCTTGGAATTTCATTTTGACTTAAATTTTCGAAAAAATCTCTGTTTATTCTATCTATCTATAATAATAAGTCCCATGGCCATAACGTTTTTTCGCAACCTATAAAAAATATGCTTAAGTATTTCATGACTAAATACTGGTACTCAGCTGATCCGGTCAGACTGGAATCCGACCCCGACATAGTTGTGAAAAGGCTAGGCAGATTGGTTTAATCCTGGCATACTTACTTAGCACCCTCCTCATCGAGGTTCCCCTTGCTGACTGCCTCACGCACGAGAGGAGTCGCCATGTAAGCGCCCAGGCCAGTCGCAATGGCGGCGTCTTCGTAAGCTGTGCCGAGCTTGTCTACAGCGCCTAGGAAAGGCTCGCCGTCCTGTGTGAAAGAGGAAATATTGTTTTATTTATGAAGGCTGTTACGATATAAACAAGTATAACTATACTTTAATAAATATAGTGATTTGTTCAAGTTTTTGAGCAAATGAATTTGTAGTCAACAGCCAATAGACAATTTTTACAGTACCTAATCAAAATATGCAATCTTACCTGCATACCAGCTACTACGTAGTTGCTCCACAAGGGGTCCATCTTGCTACGCTTGTTGTACAGCACACGGGTCAGCCAACAGTGCATGGAACGTGGCTTCAGGAGCAGACCGTCTCCAATGCATTGCTCATCTATACTGTGGACATGAAGAAGAATGGATAATAATGATTTAAAAAAAATGCTCTGCCATTCATTTTGACTATGTACGTTGCAAATTTCTATAGAAAACTTCTTGTTTGTGGAACAGCACCAGATTTACACTCCAAGGCAGAAACTCCACCTGAACAGATTTTCCCTGCTCTAGCCAACCTAGGTCCAGAGTCTGTTTAAAGACTTCCAGGTCACCCAAGGTAACTCATGTCCAGATGGGAGATCTTCAGCAGGTGGAATGAATAGTTTGGGTAGGGAAGCACGGTCTCGCCACAGCTTAATGTTTAATATTACTTCGGTAATCATTTCAAACTTACAAGGAGAATAGGAAGGGGTTGGAGGAAGCCTTTACAAAAGGGCACACAGATACTCAGAACTGATATTAACATTTTGAAATACAACTATCACTTTGAGAAAAGGCTATAAATAAATAAAATAATCATTTAAGACTAAATTAATAGAAATAACATCAAGTTACACTTACATTTTCTGTCCAATAATATCCATTAAGTATTGATAGTCAGCATAGTCCCCTCCATTGCCGAGCAAGATCAGATCGTTAACTTTAGTGATACGAGGACAGTCACGGAACCTGGCGAGTGTGCCGTATGATCCGAGGGTGTCGGCTGCAAGCACACAGCCTTTGTCGAACTTGACACCAATTACTGTAGTGGTTGTTGTAATTGGAGTGGCAGAGCTGAAGTAAAAAGAGGTTGGTTATATATTTTAGAGGTAATGGCATAGTCTTTGTCTGTTATCATAGGTGTAGCAAAACAGCTTTTAATTTTGATGACAGCTGTTTAATTAGATCATATTGAGCTTCTTGGTTTCATAAGCATTTGATTGCGATCTCATTATGCCATTGTAGGCCAACTAACTTGAAAGAGATAAAAACAAGTTGCTGATAAAACTGTAGGAGTTCTAGCATACTCAGGATAATAGTTTTGCATATATTTCGTGTTGGTGGCATGTTAAAATTCTTGATAAGAAGGAAACAGGAAGATTTGTGAGTAACAAGATCGCAATTTATATTTCTCAACCAGAAGCAGAGATTTAAGTCAGTGGAAAGAGTTCGACAAGTGCTTGAAACTCTACAAAATACAAACACAAGAAATACTATATTAAACTTACTGAGCTTTGAATTCCTGGACAGGGTGAGTTCTTGGTCCGAAACCTGATGAGTTACCAGGGAAGTTGTAAAAGGCTCCTGGAGCAGGACCATTCTGCCAGAAGGGCGCAGGATGCATCATATCGCCCATATATGCCATTGTAACAATAAAATCTACGTTTTTCTACTAATAAAATACTTTTTGAAACAAAATAGTGAACCTCACACAATGACAAGCCGCAACGAATTTGACGGAAAATGACAAACAGTTTTTAGTTACGTCTCTTTCCAAGTGTGGCTGAATTGCTTCACGAAGTAAATTGAGAATTGATAATAAAGTTTTATTTAGGTTGTTGAAACAAAATTCATTTAACAGTTATTTTTCTATAAGATTTTGTTTGTTTTCATAAAATCAAAAAGAAAGCTCTAGGTTTACAATTATGAAAGTGCTGTAAAATGGAAAATTGTGAAATGGAACGCAGTAAATCGTTCGGAAATGATAATTGCATGAGTTTATGTATGAGTTGATTTTAAAAAGAAATTATCATAATTAATTCCCTCTGATAACTATTACTAAAATTTCATCGATAATTCTATAATTGCCTATCAAACTTTCTAATAATGTTGAATATTGCAATATTTTTGGGCCATTTGCAGCTAGCTTCATGTTGAAGGTAGCCGGCGTTTAGTTTCAGAACGAATTAACTTGTGATGTGCTGCTAAATTCCGTTTGCGTTCTTTCGATTTCCTCTCAAAAATTGACACAACAAAATGTCTAAAAGAGGTTCGTGAAATTGTAAAATATCCGTTTTAATCATGTTATTTAGTGTTAAAATTTACGAGAAAGCATGTGTGAAGCAAAACTAGTATCATATTTGTTTGGAAGCCATGTATATTTCCGATATTCACTTTGTATTTCGTGAGTAGAAGTGTTGTGATGAAAAATGTATGAAGTGTGGTTTTTCTGTTTTAAGGACGTGGTGGTTCCGCGGGAGCGAAGTTCCGCATCTCTTTGGGTCTCCCAGTAGGAGCCGTCATCAACTGCGCAGACAACACAGGTTGGCACGAGTTTGTTTTATCAAAACTAACATAACCTCGAATGGCACGTTTGACTGAACACTGATGATGATATTTTCGGACGCACTATGTGTATTGATTATGATGATTTCTTCCTTGGCTGTGTCTGAAGTTGTTCAGTCTAATTTGTTAAGCATACTAATGGGTTACCCCACTTTGTAACCCACTTCTGGGGGTACAATATTGGCGCAAAGCCATTGTTTGCAAGTGGTTCATGCATGAAAACTTGAAATTGAGTTGGTTTATAGTCACACCCACTCTAAAAACATGACACTGAAATTAAAAACATAGTTGTTTTTGTCATAGTTTGGTTACTATGCTGACCTCCTTGGCAAGATTTGAAGGTTAGATTCTCACTAGCACAGCAACAGCTAGAACACGATAATACTATCAGAACAATAAGAATGAGGTTATACGAAATAGGCTAAATGTTGGGCCATATCACAAACAATACAATATTTGGTATTTAAAACTCAAGAAAACAAGCAAATAAAAAAACATGCAAACACAATCAAATCAACAGGTTGTTACTCATTTGTTACTTTGCACAAAACAGGGTTACCATCATGCCCCATCACCTGTGCTTCACCTGTGCTTTGATGATCTTATGACTGCGTCAGTGAGCAGAGTTTGCATTGCTAAATTTTTTCCCAAAGATGTTTGACCTTTTTGCCATTAATACTCTGAAAAAAAGAACACAAGAAACCATCTCAATCCATAACTAATCTAAAATCAAAACTTTTCCAGGAGCAAAGAACCTGTATGTGATCGCCGTGCAGGGCATCAAGGGTCGCCTGAACAGGCTTCCCGCTGCCGGATCAGGAGACATGATCGTCGCCACAGTAAAGAAAGGCAAACCTGAACTCAGGAAAAAGGTATGATCTTAGCATTGTTGGATTGAAAATGATTTGATGATTTTGTAGGCATGGTTTTTGGGAACAATGCATGGACCAGAACTAAATTTTAAAACAGACGATTAAACCAAAAAATCTAGATCCTGAATGTGAATACTAACAGATTTCATTATAGTTCAATTTACAGTCTTTATAAATGAATTACAACTTCAGAAAATTTTGAATGATTAAAATTGTATTTCAGTAAAAAAGTTGTTCATAGAAGCACCTGAGGTCATTGTAACCTGCTATTGAGCATATTATTTTGATTGTGTACTTTATTCAAGGCAGTACCTAAAAACCTAGTAAAATGCTAGTATTCAGCTGCATCCTGTCAGACTGGAAGCCGACCCCAACATGGTTTGGGGACGGCTAGGCAAACCTATAAGTCCACTTTCTGCACAAACATAACAGTATTGCAGTGGGATTTATTCGCACACTGGATGGTTCAAAGTCAAACAGTTTATGTCCATCAGAACGTGCTTTAAACCTTCTAGTATAGTACAATTGTATAGTTCAATTGAAGTAGTACTAGATGATATAATTTATATATAATTTATATTCTAGCACCACAATCATTTTGACTTTTCTTTTGTCAGTGCAATATGTGTTTCATTCTTGTATCTAGTTTTTGGTTTGATTACCGTTAATGAATGCATCCCGTGTGTCCCATACATTATCTACAACAAAATATTATGAAATAAAAGTTGTAGAAATTGTATCAAATGGAATCGCTATGATGATACGCCATAAGGTTTCGCTAATTTTACTTTCTGAACTGTTAAAACAGTCTGTTGATACACCTTGGCTGACTGAGCAATTCCATTACCTATAATAATAATTAATAGCATAATTAACATATTGTTTTAGAGTGATAGAGCTAAAGAAAATAAGTTTTTGAATTTTATTCTAACCTTTTTTATTGAGAACTATTTTTCCGCATTATAGATGCCTGAGATTTTGTTCATGCATTAAACTTATCTAGGCATAAGTGTGCCAGCCTAAAGAAATATAATGTCACAAAACCATTTGTGGTGGCATCTATATCGCCACATGAGAACTGCGCATCATGCTGATGTCATGTAAATTCTGCCAGTTGCCCACTGGACAACACCTGTCTGGTTGTAGGATCTTCCCTTATCCATAAGGATGAGTGAACTTAACACCCCTGTTTCTCATATCCTCTACCTCTGAATTTGATCAGCATAAATCTTGTAATAGTCACTCAAGCTTAACTAATGCTGCAAATAAACATAAGTTTTTTAAATAGTGAATACTTGACTACTTGAGTGTCGTAATTCTTAATTAATGTATTTGTAAACTGAAGAGAAATAGAATAAATATTCATTATTCTGCACGCCATAAAAATTATAGACAGAAATGTAGACATTTTACATAGGATGACACAATGTGTGGTCTTATCGCAAGCATGTACAATTTTCCCAATTCGTAAAATACTAACCCATTCCTCATCTTCTCAGGTAATGCCGGCAGTGGTGATCAGACAACGGAAACCATTTAGAAGGCGGGACGGGGTGTTCATATACTTCGAAGATAACGCAGGCGTCATAGTAAATAACAAAGGCGAGATGAAAGGCTCCGCTATTACTGGACCTGTGGCTAAGGAGTGCGCAGATTTGTGGCCCCGTATCGCGTCCAATGCTAGCTCCATAGCCTGAGTTAATATACGGTTAAGATAATGTTGAGTTTTTTTATTGTGTACTATCCTCCTTATTTATAAACGTTGATTAAAGTAATAATTAGCGACTTTTTATCCATACATTTTTGACGTTTAAACATCTCTTAACTTTAAGTAGCGTTTATAAATACGAGGGTATCCTTAAACCCCCAATTGTAAGAAAATGCCAGCTCCATCCAACTCCACTCACTTTGCTAAAATAATGGTAAAGTAGGCGACAAAAAAGCGATTGAGGTGAGCGGTATCGAGATGTTCTTTGAGACTTAATTCTTCTTGGCTGCAGCATACATAATTACGGCACACAAAACAAGCTCTTAGGCCCGTATTATAGACTCGAGCATTACTGAAAACTAGATTGAAGCCATTTGATTGGTTGAAACTAGTTTTAAGTAATGCTTGAGTATTGAGTGAAGTTCTGTAATACGGTGTCGGGTGAACTTTTCAAGCCATAAATATTACACGATATTTACATAACATCATGCCATGTTTCCCTGAAGGGTTGGGCAGAGTTGTACAGTCGCTAGCACATCAAGCTATCCCTGTCAAATTTTCCCAATTGAACATGAACCTTGTGCTTATGGAATAAAGTCGAAAATCTATCAAAGAAATTTGACAGATTGGGGTAGCCTGATGTGCTAGCGTCTGTACCTATAGAGCATCCACATTTCGTATCGCCAGCCCATGAAAGTCACAAGTAATAGCTCTATATGCTACTGAGAAACTCCGAAAAAAAACTCAGTAAAACTGCCGAATCTTCTTTTCCTGTGTACCCTTGGCTGTTCCCTTGATGGTACAGTGGAAGATAAATTTTAACCGCTGTACCCTTGGTTCGGGCCCTTGGCCATGGCACAAAGGCAACTGAGAGAACACGGCTGGGTTTTAGTCAGTAAAAGTCTGACACGCCCTCCTGCTCCACCCAGAGCGGGACAAGTTATTTGAAGATATCCCAAACACAAAAAATGTTGTATGGCACAATAATGTCACATTACAGAAAACAGCTAGTAACATCAATTTAATTAACATTTAATACGGACAGTATTAAAATAACTCATAAATTGGACAGTATAAAAATAGGTAGAAGAAGAAGAATAGGGAGAAGAAGAGACAGAAAAAGATTTTATAAATAATGACTTTTTAGTGCACGTAATGTTAATGATATTACGAACTGTATCTATAATGGCTCCTTACTGTGCCTTAACATATTTTTAAAGTAACATTTTAATTAAAGTGTCGAGTAATGTCACCAACTCACATGGGCGTACCCAGGTTCTTGGCCAGGGGGGAGCAAATCAGATTTTTATAAGCACCTAGTCAAAAAAGTAAACAAATTAAAATAGGTAATTTTTTATATACCTAAGTAAATTCTTTAAATAAACACTATTTTAAAAGTAACTTTCGACGGTCTTCAGTAAAACTGTTTATGACGTGTTCCGTGAAAGTTCGCGGCATTTTTGCTTGCGAGTAGGTAGAACGGGCACGCCGCACGATTTTTAACAGTTGTATAATGTATTGCAAATGGCAAAAAGTTCTTTTTCTTTACTTTTATAGACAAATGTAGATACTTAGTAGGGACGTAAACAAAATCCAGGGGGGGGGGGCAGCCGCCCCCCCCTGCCTTCTCCTGGGTACGCCCATGATGTCACCTGTTCTGTTCGTATAATTTGATCGGGTTTTACGGCCAAGGGTACAGCGGTTAAAACTGATCTTCCACTGTACCATCAAAGGAACAGCCAAGGGTACACAGGAAAAGAAGCGGCCCAATCTGGGATTCGAACCCAGGGCCTCATGTTCAGTAGTATAAACGCTTGTGAAAACTAGACCAACGCGGATATTTATAGCGTCACAACTGCATCAAAAGCTTTGTGTTTATTTGAAGTCTCAATTATTAAACGTGTGCTAAACGATAACTTATCATCATCTGTCTAGCCTTTTCCCAATTATGTTGGGGTCGGCTTCCAGTCTAACCGGATGCAGCTGAATACCAGTATTTTACATGGAGCGACTGCCTATCTCACCTCCACAACCCCTTAGTGAGACTGGTTGTCAGACTTTCGGGTTTCTGACGACCCGTAAAGACTGTCAAAGATCCACATATGGCAGCCAAGACCAATGATTTAACGTGCTTGGCACGGAGGGGTCTGTATGTAAAGATGGTCACCCATCCACGGACCAACCGCGGCAAGCGTATCTTAACCTGACCGATCGATCCGTGCAGCTATTGTTACTTAGCCACAAGCCCCTCATTCATAAACGATAACTCTCTCAAATAATTCATCTTGCGCCAACATGAGTTAAATTTTTTACGCAAATTTTTGAACATGCATAGGTCTCCACTTGATTCATTTTATGCAAAAATTGAGGTTCTTCAAATGTACACAAAGCTTCTTGATGCACTTAATAAAGTGGGATTGCAAACCACACAATACAAACAATGAAGTCGGTTTAAAAAAAAGACAACGTACTATATTTTTATTATTCTACACCAAACTGAAATTCTCCAAAAAATGTGGAACGCTTCACGATTTTGCGTGTCATCCTTGCGCAGGGGCCATGCTAATCTTCTCTGTATCGTTCCAATTTTAGTATATGTACTGCCGAAGCAAGTACATCAGTTAGTCAAAAGTTTTAGAACGTATTCTAATTGACAAGAAAACTTTAATTGCGCGATTCAGGAATTCCTATATTTGGAGTTATTTGTATGGAGATTGTGTACAACGCCATCTATATGTCGTTGGAAGCAACTATGGTTCTGTAACAGATGTTGACAGGCGACCGATGAGTCATGGGTTCAAATCGGACTAATCAGAATCATAACTCTGATTATGATAATATTTGTATTTATCAGCAGCATTAACATTATAATCAACGATTTGTATTTTGTTAACTTTTTTTGAGATATAGTTATACTTGGGTTCCACAATCCCACGAGCATAGAGCACATTAGTTTAAGAGGGTGATAAGTGCAGATTGACAAACGGGGTGAATAGGGATGTAGGGGTGAATCGGGACAATACTTTATGGCTTATCTTAACGATAAGCTCGTAACTGGGAGCTGCTTGTGATGGCTGGTCGCCTTGCTGACAATGATTTTGTTATTGTTACCAATAATTACCGATCCGTTTATTTAGTTTTACGTCGATGGTCCTAGGTTATTCGCATCGAGTTGTAACTTGGGTCGTAAAAGCTATATGAAAGTAATCCAGCATTGCATAATATGTAAGCTATCACGCCCTTTATACCAGAAGACTTTTAATTTGGTATTATGCTTTATTTACATTTTATTATGTTAATTATTAGTGCTTAAGTTCTTCTAACATAACAGACAGCTGTGCTGCTGGGGAGTTTGTTGCGCCACTTCTTCTTCCCAGCTAAAGTACTAAGAAGTGGTGAAGGGCGGGCGTTTTGGGGGACTGTCTTATGTAACTTTGACATTCGAAAAGTGCTGATTCTCAGCCTTATTTGAATAAATGACTTAGATTTCTGATCTGACCAAGATAAATGTTTCAACTTTATTAGTGTAGGGCGAGCATTTTCGGGACTGTCCGATGGCCGATTTTGATGTTCGAAAAGTGCTGATTCTCAGCCTAATTTGAAGAAATGACTGACTAAAACTAGACGAAATAAAATCCGCTATAATCTCGTGTCTATCAGTCTATAAACAGCTGTTAAAGCATTTGGAGTGTTCATCCTGCGCGGGCTGGCAACGTCGCTTTTTTTGTGGTTTTTCGTAATTATTTAAAATTGTAACTATTTAAACCAAGGCTTATTTAGTTTTTTGTAATAACACCGATTAGGTTTAAATCAAAGTACTTACTAAAAAAAAAAAACAGCCAAGCACCATCATCGTCGTATCGATCGTTCATATTTATTAGTTTTTGGGGTTTTTTTTTTAGTTATTTTGGTATTTACTTAAAAAATCGAAATACCGTCAGTTATTTTCTATTTGCATAAACATACTAACGATCGAAAGCTTTGCTGAAAAAAATAGTACTTTTGTTTATATTTAATTAAAAATCGTGACAAACCACCATAAATGTGACGTTGCCAGCCCGCGCAGTATGAACGCTTTTAATGTAAAAGTTAAAATAAAATAAAACAAGTCATTTTAATAAAATAGTTCGGTATATTAAGTACTATAGTACAATACACGCGTCCTTAGCGTCAAGTTTACAATTATAGCAGGTTATTCTAAAAACAAAGATATTATACTAAAATTAAGGTAGGTACCTATATTACATACTCGTTTTTCAAAAACAGTTTAAAAATACATTGCAATTTTTTTATTAAACAGGATTTACAGTGAATCGCTGTGACTTATGAGTTCTTAGGTACGAATCCAGACGGCCACTTTTTTTTGTTTTTGTTTGCCTGTATTGTGCTCCACTGCTCGGGAAACGCCTCTCCTTTACCCTTTCAAACCTCCCTCCCTGTCTTGTGTTCTCTTACTTTGTATAAAATATTTCATCCACCACTGCTGCCAATATGGTGATGTGAAAGAAGACATGTGACATCTACCGGGCCTAGTGCGGGTTCCATTGGGCACGCGTGGTGTATTACAGCCCACTCCCACTGCAACAGAGGAGGCCTGTGTCCCAGCAGTGGGAACATATTAGGCTGATTGTGTGTGACAGTGAAGCCAAAACAAGTATTTTTTTTTTACTCTGGGATCCACAGAATATGACGTTTTTAAGTGGTAAATATTTCTTCTTTTGTTTTTCAATTTTTTCGTATCTCGCACGGAATATAAATATTTAATACAATATTATCACAAATTTTTGTTTTTGTTGTTTTAAGGAAAATATTTATTTCATTTATTACTATAGTACCCTTAGCACGAAAATCAAATAAAATAGCAGACGGTCTAATCTGTCAAAATCACCCCGTGAAAAAGTCGTTCTGTCAACCTACCTATTGTTGTAAGGGTATCTATTAGGGCTTGCATTCGAATATTCGAATGCAAAAATTGCGAACCATAATATATATATATTCGAATATTCCCCGAAAAATAATCGAATATTCGAATATTCCCCGAAAACATAATCGAATATTCGAATATGATATATCTGAATATTTGCAAACCCTAGTATCTATACTCCGTTTGAAATAAGATTAGGCATTTGAATAAACCTTTTTTACAGTTCGTTCAACTGATTTTGACTTCTATTGTGTAGGTGGCATGACACAAGGCATCTGCAGTAAACAGTTGGTATTGTAACCACGTTTTTGCTTTTAATGCCATCCTTATGCCTATGGAATAGAAGTCAAAATCGGCTGAACGGAATGTAAAAAAAGGTTTGTTTAAATGTCTTATTTCAAATGGAGTATAGGGATCGACAAGCTCACTTTACCTAATTGTTCACAGCAAGATTTTTACAAAATAGCATTTCATGTATCTTTTAACCGACTTCAAAAAGGAGGAAGTTCTCAATTCGTCGCAACCTTTTTTTTAAGTTATCGAGTAATATTCTATACAGTGTTTTTATCCCATGAAGCGACGCGCGCTATACTTGTAGTAACCAAGTGTACCAACAAGCTGTGAATATGTGTGTGTGTGTGTGTGTGGGGGGGGGGGGGGTTGTAATGTGCTGATGGTAATCGTCTTCACGCACACATTCAAAGCGTATCTGTAAACTTGGTTACCACGAGTAAAGCGCGCGTCGCTTCGTGAAGTTAATATTCAAATTGTAATAACCCGCGTTAAATGAAATATCAACTCTTAGTTATTTTTTTTTACGAACACCACATCCGCGAGAATTATCATAATAATATATTGACTTTAATTTATTTAGTATACCTATGGAAAAACACTTGACGATGACGTCACGAAGATCCATATTTAATTTATTTCCTTTTTTCGTGATTATTAGTACTAGTTACACTTAGTGAAAGGATAGGGTAAGTTATAGTGTAGGGTAAATTCACGTGTTTTAGGCGTTATACTATTTTTCGTGCTAAAAGTACTAGGTATAGTCAAGCTATAGTATAGGGTAAATTCATGTGATTTCTGCCACTAGATCCCTTATCTCGTGCTAAGAAGTACCAGTTATCGTACAGCTATATTATAGGATAAAATCACGCGTTCTCGGCGGCTAGTTTTGCTTGAGCTTGCTTCGCTTTTAGACGTCGTTGGCTGCGTTTCTTTGCTAACGGTACACTGCCTACTAGTTTGCCTGATTTCTGGAGTGCTATTAGTTTTGCTGATTTGCCCTGTGAAAAAATAATGGTTAGATTAATGTCACATCCGCAGGAAAACCAAGGCATCCGACATAGCCCGAAGAATTGCCAAACTTAAGTGGCAGTGGGCAGGGCACATTGCTCGCAGAACAGATGGCCAATGGGGCCGAAAGGTTCTGGAGTGGCGACCGCGTACCGGAAGACGTAGAATGGGAAGGCCTCCCACAAGGTGAACCGATGACCTTGTGAAGGCCGCGGGTATCCGCTGGATGTGGGACACAAGACCGGTCGAAGTGGAGGAGCCTGGGGAACATAGGCCATGTTCAGCAGTGGACGTCTTTCGGCTGAAATGATGATGATGATGTCACATCACACCAGTATTTGAAGGGGTAAGCAGAAGTGTTTAATTAGACCCACATGTCACCAGTTGTCATATTCAATTATGAAATTTGGCGTCAAAGTCCACGATAGTAAAATGTATGCCATAATATTTCGTTTGAATTCCGCAATAACTAGATCCAAGCTTGGGTGCACTATGTAGCACCTCTCACCCACATAAATATGCAAAATCAGCCTATATTGTTCCCACTGTTGGGACACAGGCCTCTCTGTGAGAAGAAGTGGGCTGTAAACTACCATGCGGTAAACTGCCCGGCGGTCGCTAATTACAGGGCAAAATACTTCGGTAACACTTCGGTACCCTACGTGAGATTGTTAGCAACACCAAGGCGTTGCTGGCCTTTCTCGATGAGCTGGGGTGGACTGAATGACAGATTCTCCCACCCGTACGCAAAATACGCGCTTTGACGTGGAGTTGCGGACAACAGCTCGTTTTACCTATTACCTAACTACCATGCGGACCCAGTGCGGGTTGGTAGATCATTTGTCTTTGAATTAATCGTTCTAGGACATATCGGTTTCCACACGATGTTTTCCTTCATCGTTTTGAGAGCAGTGGTGATGCAATCTATATAAATAAAAAGAAAGGTCCTGACTGACTGACTCATCAACGCCCAGCCCAAACCCTTGGACCTAGAAAGCTGAAATTTTGCAGAGGTTCCCTTTATAATGTAGACATTTTTCGAAATTCAACCCCTAAGGGAGTTAAATAGGGGATGAAAGTTCCGCGCGGGCGAAGCCGCTGGCAAAAGCTAGTAATTTATACAAAGTAAAAAAAAAGCCGATCGTCATGAAATTTGGCTGAGATATAGTCTGGGATGACCTTGTGAAGGCCGCGGGAATCCGCTAGATGGGAAGCATAAGACCGGTCAAAGTGGAGGAGCCTGGGGAGGCCAATGTCCAGCAGTGGACGTATTTCGGCTGAAATGATGATGATGAACTGCATATCTGACCTCTGCAACTCAGTAACCGGGTAACACGACCCCTTGGTAAGACTGGTCGTCTGACTTTTGGGCTCCTGACGACCAAAGACCCACGAATGACAGCCGGGACCCACAGATTAACGTGCTTTCGTCTTGGTTTGTAAAGGTCACCCATCCACGGACCAACGTGGTAAGCGTAGCTCTAATTACTTAGCCGCAAGCCTCTTTATGATACTGCAAGTTTTGTTTAATCAAAAACCAAATTACTTTTCACATAGGAATTGAAACGGGAATTAATAGTGCAAAGCTGACTGCCCAAGACGTTTTTAATGTAACAATGTTTATACCTTTGCTTTATCTTTCGAAATTTTCCCTTTCTTCGGCGCCGTATACAGAACATTTATCCTCTTGTTTCCCAGCATGGAATGATGCTTTGACAATGCAAACTGAAAAATAAATAATAAGTATCAAAATTCGATAAAAACGGCTAATTTTAATTTTTATGAAGTTCTTTAATGCGGCTTGCGGTAGAAGTTGACTGGTAATAAATCTTCACATAATGAAAAAGCAACTTTTTCTTTCTTTGTCTCTTTCTATTATACAAGGTGTAACAGAATAGACGCAGGACCTGAGTTTGTTCCTAATAGGGTATTTTCCGATTTGATAAAAACTATTTTAATTTGAAGATTGGGACGATTTATGTAACAGAAAAATAAAAATAAATTTATTAATACACATTTTCTCAATAAAAACGATTAAAATCTAATTTATTTTTCGGTCTTTGGATTTTACCGCCAAAACGATCCAAACGATGACTTTTTATCACGTGACATGTGACGTTAAGTCTGTATAAACGGCACCGGTACAAATACTTAGTTTGGCGCCGTACAAATACTTCTAGTATTTGTGGACAGAGGCACCGCACACCGGTAATACCACTTTCTATCCATAAAAATCTTGTTATTTATAAACTCGACATTCACTTATTTACTTACTAACTACTTTAGTTTACACGAAGTTGATGTCACGTGATAAAAAATCATCGTAAGGAGCGTTTTGGCGGTAAATTCAAAACAACGAAAAATAAATTTGGTTTAAATCGTTTTTTATTGAGAAAATGGATAGAAATCAATTTTATTTTTATTTTTCTGTTAAATATCTAGTTCCAATCTTCAAATTAGAATAGTTTTTGAAAAATTGGAAAATCAAATCAAAATCAAAAAAAATCAAAATTGTTTTATTTCATTAATACACGTTGAATATCATACAGTTGGTGGCGTCTCCTTTTAAGCAAATAGATGCCTGTGCCAAGAGGCGCCGCTCTTTTAAATCTTACAAATTTGTGCAACATGTAACTAAACAAAAGTTAATGAGATAATAATTCTTATTTATTATAATTAGTCTGTTGTGTGTGTGTGTGTGTGTTTGTGTGAGTGTGTGTATGTGTGTGTGTGTGTGGGTGTGTGTGTTTGAGTGAGTGTGTGTGTGTGTGTGCATTAGTGTGCGTGCGTTTATGTGTGTGGTTATTTTATCCGGAGCAGATTTTACCTTATATTTAATAGAAGATTCTCTACTTCATCGTAGCATAATTTGTTTATCCACTTAATCAGTAACGATTTGCATTCTTTAAACGGTTTAGTATGAATATCTATATGTTTATTTACTTTATTATACAAGAAGGACGAGCGTTTGTCGTACTGTATATTAGCAAATTCTGTTTTTACAAATTGGTTGGCAGCGATATTGTATTTCCTTCTGCTAGCTAATACATTAGGATCGAAGGGTAGTGTTTTATATTTTTTCAAAACTACGTGTACAATATACAATTTTCGGACTGATAATAAATGACTTGTTTGATATAGCTCATAGGTGGGAAATATCCTTTTCTTGAAGTACATTACTTTTATTAATGTCCGTTGCGCTCTTTCAACATCAAGGAAACGTGTTTTACGCGCGCCCCCCCAAATAGAAATACAATATATTATTACAGATTGTACTAGCGAGATATACACTTCATTCAGAAGATTTTTCCCTGAGCCATTCCTTGGGACTATGTGTCGTAGTGTTTTGAAAATCCAAATAAATTTTCGTATTCTTGCAGTCATTTGTTCAATTTGAGAGTACCAGGACAGGCTTTGGTCCAACATAATACCTAAGTACTTTACGTGGTTAACTTTGCTGATGGTTGGACAATTGCAGCCGTAATCAACCGTCCTCCTACACTCATGTATTTTAATGTTGAAATTAGTTTCTGGTTGGGCATTTTTGTATATTGAGAAGCAGATATAATTAGTTTTGCTCTTGTTTAACGTAAGGAGGTTTGTCTTTAGCCAAGAAGCCACTTTCAACATACCTTTTTCTGTGTTGGTTTTGGTTTCAGCCCAGGTTGAGCCAGTGAAGACGATTGCGGTATCGTCGGCATACGAAAATATTTTTGCTTTATTGATTGTCATATTACACAAGTCGTTTAAATATATCAAAAATAGAGTAGGACCCAAAACGCTTCCCTGAGGTACGCCGCATGTTACATCAACGTCCTCGCTGACACAGCTATCAAGCTTAACCTTCTGTTTTCTATTTGTCAAGTAATCAGTAAAGATGGAAAGTTGTGTATCTCTAATACCTATTTTTTCTAATTTTTGGACAAGGATGGGTATAGATACCGTATCGAAGGCCTTTTTTAGATCTATAAAAACCGATAAACACTTAGTACCTTTATCGAGTTCTTTTGTTAGTACTGTAGTTAAAGACGTAATAGCGGCTTCCGTAGAAATACCGCGTCTAAAGCCAAATTGGGATGGGGATAAAATGTTGTTGGTTTGAAGATAGCTTAATAACCTAGAATTTAATAGTTTTTCTAATATTTTTGCTATTACAGGAATAACAGAAATTGGTCTATAATTGTTCACATCACCTACTTGCCCACCCTTGTATATGGGAGTTATTATTGATTTCTTTAAAGAGTTAGGGAAGGTGCCTTGTTTAAAACAAAGATTAGCTAAATGCGTTATAATTGGAATAATTTCAAGTTTGACGTGTTTAAGATACCTAGTGGAGATATTATCCCATCCTGGGGCACTGTCTGATTTTAGAGAATTTATTATACTAGTTACTTCATTGATATCTGTGTCCAGCAGTACAAAAGATTTAGAGAGACTAGGTAAGGAACGTAGATATTTATTCAGGTCATTCTGGGTTACGGTTTGCTGAATGTCATTTGCCAGTTGGTTACCAATATTTGCGAAATATTCATTGATGAAGTTTGCTGATTCCGTGGGTGATGCTTTTAGATTAGTTAATTCAGAATTAGTTTTAGTAGATTTGTTTGTACATGTGATAGTTTTCAGGTTTTTCCAGAGTAGTTTGTTGTTTTTTAATGATTTGTTAATGAGGTTTCTTTCGTATTTTCTTTTTAGTTTTTTTATAAGATTGTTGCAATGATTTCTGTAACGAACATATGTGATTTTCTTTATTTCATTATGGGGATCGTCCCGGGATTGTTTTTGGAGATTATTACGATTTTTTATACATCTCAGTATGCCTTCAGTGATCCAGGGCTTAATTATACGCTTACTTTTAGGGATACTGTGAACAGTAGAATTTATATTTAGTGACTCAGTAAGACCTTGTGTTAAACATTCTGTTATATAATTAGGATTGTCACAAAAAAAGTAATGCCGATAGATTTTTTTCTTTTAAATATTGTAAGGCGCTTTCAAAATCAATTTTGGTAATAGTTTTTTGAGTTGGTTGGTAAAGTTTTGTTTTAGATAACGATAGAAAGGTTGTGCGGTGGTCTGTTACAGTAGTGCGTAAGATAGCAATAAAAGCAGAATGCCGTTTCCTGTTTATTTTTAACATAAAGTGATCAAGACAACTGGTTTCTCTTGTAATCAAGGTGTGACCAGAGAGAATACCATGACCCGATAACATATCCAGGTATGATGATCTATTTTTAAGTTCGTATGTCTGTTCAGTCTGTTTTGGTTTTATGTTGATATTGATGTCACCAGCAATGATAATATTACGTTTTTGAGAATTCAGGTTCTCTAAATGGAGTCCCAATGAATTTATAAAAGGTTCCGCGTTAGTGTTTGATGGTGAACGATAGATACCTAAGATAATATTATTCAGTATTTTTAATTGAAGGCATGATGCATGACTTAAGTTTAACTCTGTGACACAAGCTTTTAGGGTGTCCTTGATATATACTACAACGCCGTCGTTTTGATTTAGTTGACGAGTTGTAGCGTAGGAACGATACCTGGATAATGCCGGTATAGGCTTATTTGAATCAAGTCGGCATTCAGTCAGAATTATAACGTCTGTTTCGAAATTGAAGCAAGACATATTTACTATGAAGTCATCGAAATTGCAATATATGCTCCTAATATTTTGCGAAATTATGGTAAGGTCACTTTTATTTTTGTTATAGTTGTGAGCAAGTTCACTACAATCGCATTCTATCGATCTAGCAATACTCAAATTATCGATGTCATTTAAAGTTTGTATTAGATCACTCATTAATAAGTTTTATTAAATACACGGTACATTTCAGAATTTGGGTATTATTTATAACTAATTTTTGAAGCCGTGCGAACACATGCCTTACAAATAATAATATGGGTTTTAGGGATGCGTAATAGTTTTGTAGTAATTTTATATTTGTGAAAATATTTATCAATGTATTTTTGGTTATTAACATTTTGTATCTATGTATTGTACTGTTTAGTTTCATGTAATTAATTAAGAATGACACAAGTGTAAATAAAGTTTTAAGTCGGTAATATGTATGAAAATGATGATGTGTGTGTGTGTTTATTGGTGTATTAGGATGAGTAAAAGATAATGTAAATTGTGTGAAAATTGAGTAGCTGTAACAGACTTTACATACCCAGTTTGATAAGCACAGGAAATAAGCATAAAAACAGTGAGAACAGTCCGGATATTCGTTATGGTAAAATAGTCATTGATGGATTATCAGCTGTTGGATTTGAGCTTCGCTTTTAATTATAATGGATGGAGAGTCGTCTTCTTTTTTGAGGTATACCCGTCCATATGCAGTCCAGCAGTATTTGTAAGCTTTTGACTTCACGAGGTCACGTGCAAGAAAGTGTAGGCGTGCAGCCTTTGCAGTAAGTTGCTCAGTGATAAAAATAGGTGTATCCTCGTTTGTGTGCATGTCCAGGTGTTTGGCACTTAATTTAGACTTTTGTCTAATATTGAATGACTTACAAGATTTCAGAATGTTATTCTTTATCAATGTGGAGTTTGTTTCCACTACAATTGGTGTGTTGCTAGTATCTTTCCTTGCACGTACTCTGTATATATCACATATAACCGCCTTGTCGATCGGGCAACCCACTGAGTTTGATAGACTTGTAACCATATGAATTAGGTCGTCTTTGGTTTCATTTGACTTTTTCGGTACGTTTTTTATTTCAAAATTAGCCTTTCTGCTGTCCTGCTGCATGCTTTCCATTTTATCCTCCAAAATAATAATGTATTTTTTATCCTCCTTTATTTTGTCCTCTAAAGATTCGATTTTTTTCTTATATTCTTCATTTTGCGCCATCAAGAAGGCGATGGAACTTTCGATGTTGAATTCCTTGAAGTATAGTGGAACTTGATTGTTGAATTCCTTGAAGTATAGTGGATTTTTTTTTTAAATTCTTCCTCTTGGGTTTTCATCATAATCGCGAACATAGACTGCATCTCTTCCTTTAATGTAGCAAATTCTTCAACAAAATCTTCCTCTCGTCTTCTTTTTTGTCGGGATGACACGAAGTTAGGGGGTGTTGAAAGCTCCGGTTTCTGCAGCCCAACCCGGTCCAAGTCCGTTTCAGACAAAGATTTATCTAAGTTGCTTCGTTCCATTTTTTATATCTTTCCGTAAACAGACGCGAGTCACAATAATTCTAATCGGTTCGTGTCGCGATTCGAAGCGAACGCCTGCTGCTTGCTCCGGCCGCGCAGATGACAGAGAGGGCAATTATGGTGATGGTCTCTTTCCCTCGAGGGTGGCGGGCGGCAGGGACCTCTAGTTATCGGAACAGCGGCGACGGCGACCGCTCGTTTACTTTTACTTATTAAGAACAATTAGAATTACGACTTTATTGCACTAATAATTAGAACTAAACTGGTTAATTTATACATTAAATTATAATATATTTTTAAACAAATGAGCTGCGCACGTCTACTCTCAAGAAAGATCCAGACGAAAGGCCCTAAAATACCCTATTGATTACTGAATCAATATCAGTACCTTATAACATGGGTATTTTTTCAAAAATTATGTATTTTGCGATACCTATCGCCGATTGAGCTAAAGAAAATTCAATCTTATCTGAAGGAAATAAGACTCAATTTTAAATGCATAAAGTAATGCTAGTCAGGGTCAAAACTTTTTCCTAATAGTGACAGCTAGCTTGGAAAAAAAACGTTTTGGTCAGCGTATTATGCTTTCAGCAAAATACTCTAATGGTGGGGTGTATGGCGATCGGCGGCGACAATCTCTCGCGTCCGGCCCTGGTCCAGGCCATGGTACGGAGCGAGAGGGCATGGGGAGCCGTCACCTCCTTCAGCGAAGCAGTAATGCTCGCGAAGAGGGAGGCGGCGCACGTGAGGGAGAGGCAGCATATGCGCCCTCGTGACCCCAGCCGCCGCAGGATACGGAGACGCCCTGGGCGTCGGGAATCCCAGGCCGATTTCCGGCCACCGTGGGCATGGGCTTACGGACGGCGAGTAATGGGTAGCTCGCTGTCCGGTAAGGACCAAGACCAAGTCGACGGCGCGTTGTGTTCCACGGGCGCCTCAAAGAGATGTCAGCACAAGAAATGATGGGGCCCGCAAGGGCCGTGCCTGCCAGGGGTACGGGTTTGTTCGAAAGAGACACCACAGGCCACCTGGCATACGGGCTACTGAAGGAACACGGGTGGTTTTTAGTCAGTAAAAGTCTGACACGCCCTCCTGCTCCACCCAGAGCGGGAGAAGTTATTTGATGATTTCCCACCCAAAAAAAAAAAAAAAAATGGGGTGTATGAAGTCTTGCATTAATATGTTACACGTTGTATACAAGTTTGTGTGTGTGTGTGAGAATAGCGTAAGGAACTTCTCCCGACCGCTATTTATTTATTTATATATACTTTATTGTACACCACAAAAAAATCATTACAAAAAAACAAGGTACACTACAAAATATACAATGGGCGGCCTTATCGCGGTTTTTTTACCATTTAATTTTCGTTATCTGCCTAGCTTTTTTCCCAACTAAGGAACTACTGGAAGCCGACCTCGGGGTCGGCTTCCAGTCTAATCGGATGCAGCTGAATACCAAAATTTTATATGGAGGGACTCCCTATCTGACCTCCAGAACCCAGGTCTTAGTTAGTAAAACTGAAGTCTTAATAAATAATAATATAAACGTGAAAGTAACTCTTTCTGTCGGTTTCCTTTTCACGGCTGACCGGATTTCGTGTAAATAATTTTATTGGTCATCGAAATCCGTTGAAAAGTAATACGATACCCCTTGGTAAGACTGGTTGTCAGACTTTCGGGCTTATGACGACCCGTAACGACTGTCAAAGATGTGCGGATGACAGCTGGGAGCAACGGGTTAATGTGCTTTCCGATGCACTTTACCAATAGGGTATTTTCCAATTTACTAAAAACTATTCTAATTTGAAGATTGGGACGAAATATGTAACAGAAAAATAAAAGTAAATTGATTTTCTATCCAGTTTCTCAATAAAAAACGATTTAAATCAAATTTATTTTTCGTTGTTTTGAATTTACCGCCAAAACGCCTTACGATGACTTTTATAACAAGTTACATCGTGACGTCAGCTTTGTGTAAACGGCACCGGTAGCAATACTTACTTTGGCGCAGTTTTAGAAGTATTTGTGCACAGAGACACCGCACAAAGCTGATGTCACATGATAAAAAGTCATCGTAAGGCGTGTTTTGGCGGTAAATTCAAAACAACTAAAAGTAAATTTAATTTTAATCGTTTTTAATTGAGAAACCGGATACATTTAAATTTATTTTTCTGTTAAATATATCGTTCCAATCTTCAAAAAAATTAAATAAAAAATTTAAAAAACCCCCGACCCAAACAAAAACTCTAAAAGTAATAAATAATATTGATTCAAATCAAAAGGCCTATCAATATTATTTATTACTTTTAGAGTTTTTGTTTGGGTCGGGGGTTTTTTAAATTTTTAATTTAATTTTTATTTCTTGCTTTTTAAACTTAATGTCTCCCTTAAATCACCATTTATCTATAATCTATTCATTGAGACCTTTTCAATGAGCCCAAACACTATACTTCTGCTGTTTGTTGGTGAATAACTTGGGTTTCCTGGAAATTCCAGGTGTTGCTCCAGCATCAGTTCAAGGTTATTTTATTCGTCTAATATCATTGAAGTAATAGAATCCCAAATTTTGAGTTGATCAGAGGCTAAAATCCCTTTTTCAACCAGAAAAGAGCTGATAATCATCAAACGGCTGAACCGATTTTGATGAAACATATCTAAGAACACTCCCGACTAATACACCTTTCAAACAAAAAAAACTAAATCAAAATCGGTTCATCCGTTCGGGAGCTACGTTGCCTCAGACAGACAGACAGACACACACACACACACACACACACACATACACACACAGACACGTCAAACTTATAACACCCCGTCGTTTTTGCGTCGGGGGTTAATTAAAATAGTTTTGATTAAATTGGAAAATACCCTATTCAGGATGAGAATAACATACCTCATAACTAGGTTCATTCCGAAGTTCTAAGTAGGCAATTGCACTCTTCTTGCCATCTGTTACCCTTGGTATACGGATGTCAACGATTTGTTCGTTCATCTCTGAGAAGTGATTTATTATCTGTAACAAAGGGAAAAATAATATTTAATACGAAATAAAACTAGGCAGTGAGATTATGTGTATTTTATAAAAGCCATGCAGAATATCAAAGTGATTAAAATGGTTGGTTCATGGATGGGTGACGATCCAGTAAATCCACTGCTGGACATAGGCCTCCCCCACTTTGGGGGGGCTTGCCATAATCGCCACGCTTGGCAGGCTGGATGGCGATCGCAGTATGGTGATAAAATGCATAGAGAACGCTGCTGCCTATTCTCTAGTAAGTCCCTTAGTCGCCTCCTACGACACCCATGAGAAGAGATGGGATGGTGCTATTCTTTATGTCTGGCACCATACGGAACGGGAATCATTTTAACCATGCAGAATTGGTGCCCAGGTTGGTAAATCTAGTTTTGATATACAATAAAATAATGTGGTACTAAGTGTTTCCTAGCTTCCTTTGACAAGCACAGGTTAAAGACAAATCGTCGTTGAAGTTCTAGCACTACGTTCTACTACAACGACGAAATGTAGTTTGTTCTGTCTCACCTTTTCCTTATCAACATCGAGTGGCAAGTTCCCCAAAAACACGATATATCTCTTTGGACCTCGAACTTTTTGCTCCAATGTTTCAGTTTTTTCTATTTTAACCTTTTCTTTCGGTTTTGGGGTATCCCCATCCATTTTTTTCTTTGATTTATCCACTTTTTTAGACTTATTCTGACTGGACAGTTTTTGTTCTTTTAAAGCGGTTTTAAGGAGGTTGTAGAGTATGCGGATACGTCTTAATTCGGAGTCAGTAAGGATTGTTGAAGCCTTGAGAATTGATTGAATTTTGTTGTGTATTATTTCTGGTTCCAGTACGTTAGATGTGCCTTGCAGGGATTCTCTAACAGCTTGACGGATGCGGCCTGAAATAAAGATATTGGTTTTTGGCATTTGAAACAATTATTATTAATGTGCACGGTGCTTTATAATAGTGCTGACAAGAATAGCACGCTTTCTGTGTAATTTACTGCTATTTACCCAGTCACAAGATTTATTAAAACAATTAATTTTATTACTGGCTAACTGCACAACCAGTGCTCTGGACTGCCTTAATTATTACCTACATGTTATTATTAAAACTTTGTTTCTCATTATCAGTGATCGGAATAGGCTCACTATATTTGCCTAAACTTCGGAGAACAGAGACAGAAAGTGGAGACTTCCTTACGACTATATTTTTTTTCCCGGGATTTGGGTAAAATCTTCAGTAAGTTGAAAATAAGCTTTATATAAGATGTGTAAAAGCTATTTTTAACTAAAGTTGCAATTACCAAATTTTATCCGAAATAAATAATATAACTTTAATTCACGAATTAGAAGAATTATAATAGGTCTTTACCTATGAAATTGCCGTTTTGTATGAAAAAATTTAAACGATTTTTTTTCATGAATTTTTTATTTGTATTAATCGAAGTAATCACCCATGCAATCAATGCATCTTTGCCATCGCAGTGGCAGTTTATTGATGCCCTTCTTAAAGAAATCAGCTGGACGGGAGGCAACAAATTGTTCAAAGGCATTTTGTACTGCCTCTCGGGTATTAAATTTTTTTCCCGCCAAGAAGTTATCCAAATTCTGGAAAAAGTAGTAGTCTGTAGGCGCAAGGTCTGGTGAGTAGGGCGGATGACGGAGAGCTTCCAACCCCAGTTCTTGCAACTTGGAGACCGTCTGCTGTGCAGTATGAGGTCGCGCGTTGTCGTGCAGGAGCAGCGGAGACGAGCGATTGACCAATGCTGGTTGGAGATGCGCCAGCTTCTCCATCATTGTGTTCAGTTCTTCACAGTACACATCTGCAGTAATGCTCACCCCGTTTGGTAAGAAGCTGTGATGAATCACACCGGCGCTAGACCACCAAACAGTGACCATCACTTTTCTAGGGGTAAGTTTTCGTTTAGGGCATTGTTTAGGTGCTGAACCAGGATCCAACCAACTTGCTGAGCGCTTACGGTTATCAAACAGAATCCATTTTTCATCGCAGGTAACAATGCGGTTCAAAATTCCTTCATTTGTGTGTCTGTTGAGCAGTGCAAGGCACGTCTCGACGCGTACTTCGCGCTGGCGATCATTGAGTTCGTGGGGCACCCATTTGTCAAGCTTTTTTACCTTGCCAATTTGACGCAAATGGACCAATATTGTTTTGACGCTAACGTCGAAAGCTGCTGCTAATTCAGCCGTAGATTGTGTATCATCAGCTTCCACAATCGCCTTTAATTCGTCATTGTCGACCAAAGTCTTCGGACGACCGCGAGGTTCATTTTTCAGGTCGAAATTTCCAGAACGGAAGCGAGCAAACCAATAACAGGTGGTGCGTTGGTTTGTAGTGTTAGCTCCGTAAACGTCGTTGATGTTGCGTGCCGCTTGTGCCGCGTTGCTGCCACGACGGTACTCATATTCCATAATTACTCGAATTTTTAACGTATCCATGATGACGAAAAAGATTGAAATGCGATGAAAATGTAACACTAATCAATAAAGAAATGACTACTTTTAGAAAAAAAAATCCATGTTTTTAAAATAAAATTAATTTGAAATTAGAATTCTTAGCCAAACAAAAATTATTTTGATTTGAAATGGCCAGTACTGCAGAACGGCAATTTCATAGGTAAAGACCTAATATTTACGATGCAACTAACCGTTGTATCAAATCATGAATTAAAGTTAGATTATTTATTTCGGGATTTTACGTGAAAATCCCGAAAGTTTGGTGGATGCAAGTTTAGTTAAAATAGTTTTTACACATCTTTAATAAAGCTTATTTTCAACTTATTGAAGATTTTTCCCGAATCCCGGGAAAAAAATGTAGTCGTAAGGAAGTCTCCACTTTCTGTCTCTGTTCTCCGAAGTTTAGGCAAATATAGTCAGCCTATTCCGATCACTGCTCATTATGTGATCATGTAAATCTTTGAGAAATAGATGATATTTTAAACCATATATTTGGATAAGTTGGTATCCTAGAAAAGGGGTCACATTAACCACAGACTTTTTAGTTTCTTAAGTTATTTTCGCAATGGTTGGTTTCGTTGGATTAAAAAAGAGGGTCCTTATGATCACACAATAGAAGTGAAAAATTCGGTGGTTTAGGACACACATGCAATAAAATAGTATATTAAGTGTGACTTAAGTAAAAATGTTACCTAGATGAGGTTGGTGTTTCCTATCCAAGTACTCTGAGAAGAAAGTTAAAGCATTTATTTCAATTAGGCACTTAAAAAGGCACTTTTGGACGTCAACATTTACATTTAAACGGAATTGATTCTAGTCGCCCATTCCAAATTGTAGTTTCGTATGGAGAAGAACGGGCAAGAAACTCCACCGTTACTCATTTAAAATGAAACACCAAAACAAACTCAAAGAGTACTCGTATGAGGACCAGCCAGACACTAATGTGTCCGAGGTGGTCTTTTGAGGAAAGAACAGTCCACCTTTGAGTGGACCCATTCAGTTCATTATTGTTTTTACATACCTTTCTGATTATTAGTCATCTGTACTTTCAAGAATTTGCTAACCAGGTCCTCATTTTTTAATATTGGGTATTTATCACCAAATTCACAGTCCTCCTCTATGATTTCAGGTATGTGTTTAACTCCAGCGGACTTCGGAGCTTTTACCGTTGGAATCGCTATAATGTCTGGTGCACCTAACTTCATATTTTTATGTTCTGAAGTAGAGAGTCTCATTTGAGATTTTCTTTTCCGAGTTTGTCCAGTAGAAGAACGCAGTTTTGATGGGTCCATTCTGTGAATGTTAGAGAATTTTTTTTTTTAAACACTAGCTGCGCGCCGCAGTTTTACCTGCAAAAGTCATGATCCCATGGGAATATGGGGATAAAAGTATCCATTGTCCAAATGCAGGTTATAGTCTACTCATGTGAAAAATCTTTATATTAAATAGATATAACAATAAGATTTAATGTTGATTACAATTTGACTTGATTTATCATCTTAAATATAACCTCCATTTTATTCACATGTATTTGTTTACACTTTTGAGGTTATAATTATTGTAATAATTTTCAAATTATAAAACGAATATATGTCATCGTAAATACATTTAAACTTTAATTAGCTATGCATTATACTTAAAAACGAGTGAAAATTAAAATCTAGCGTGTTCTTTACATTCGGTGACACGTGCAAGAGTTTGTGTGAAAAGTTGAATATATTAAAAGAAATTGACAAACATATCAGTGGATAAACGTTGCTATTGTAAATGTCTGAAGCTATTTCTCCTATTTCATTGTAGTTTCCTTAAAACTTGCTAATTTGTACGGCTTATTTAATTTTTTTTTTTGCTAATTTTATCTATTCAATTTCATTTTTTTTTTTTTTTGACAATAACAGTATTGACATTGACAGCTGTGTTGCCAGCGCCCTTATGACAAAAGTTACGTTTCATTTCCTGAAATGTTACAGTTATGCTGCAATTGTTAATTTTTTTTTGATGTCGGAGGCAAATTGATGTCAGCAAAATGGCGGAATATAAAGGAATCTATGATGTATAATGGTGTATTTAATCTTATGATAAAACAGACTTTAGTTTCATTTGTTCGCAGCGCCATCTTCACAGTTGTTACTATCTAGTCTAGCACCTAACTCTATTAGTTTGAACCAAATCCACGAGAGGTGGTGCATCTGTCAGTTTTACACTGGGCTAACTACTAATATCACTGACGTATAAATCATATGGACTTGGCATACCTACAAGAAAAACGTGGATACCTACACTTATTTGAGAAGATAAAATGGCGGCTAATAGGGCACCCCTTATCGATGTTTCTCTACAATAACATCGATAAAAGATTGTGAGAATGTTTTCATTGTGTCACGGTACAATATCAACATAACTAACTATGTAAACAAATCTTAAAAGTTATTTTTGACCCACTTCCCGGTTTTTGAAAAAGCTTAAATTTTGCGTACATGTTTAGTTTGGATGACATTGCTGCCGATTCTCTTGTTCAATTACTAATCTAAAATTTGAGTATCGCTATCTATCACTTTTTTTTACTAAAAGGCAGTGCGAGAAAAGTACGGCTATAGCTATGAACGACTAAGTTAGAGATGTCAATCTTATGCCTACGCTTCACCGTGTTTTTAGTCGACATGTTTTTATTACGTGCACCTACCCTTAATTTGTATGGAAATATTAGTTCAATTAAATTTGACAGCACTATCCCATCTCTCCCGTGGGTGTCGTAGAAGGCGACTAAGGGACTTGCTTACTAGAAAATGGGCAGCAGCGTTTTTTATGCATTTTCCAACCATACTGCGATCGCCAACCCGCCTGCTAAGCGTGGCTATTATGGAAAAACCCCCTTTTGGGGAAGGCTTATGTCCAGCAGTGAACGTCTTTCGGCTGAAATGACGAGTGCACAACAGAATTGACACCAATGCATGGTGAGCTAACTGTTAACTGACGTCATTCTAAATCCATTATGGCGCGATGGGCTCCCTGCACGGACGTCTCAACACCTATCATTTCTAAAATGCCGATGATTTTGGGTTTAAATTAAAAGTCAACAATAATTATTTAAAATAAAGTATTTAATATTAAACAAATTAATCTCATTCATTTCTAAACCATACAATTTTGTTCAGGTAATTTCTGTGTGATATTCTTTCAGTAGATTTCTTCCCATAATATTTGTATCTCAAATTCATGTATACTTCTATTACACTTTTAATTAAAAGTGAAGAGAACAAATATTAGTTGTTTTTGTTGACATCTTTAAATTTTCTGCACAAATTGTTTCTAGCCAAATTTTCTTTTTACTTTATTAGCAGGCAGCCTGGAAAGTAAAACAAAAAACCAATTAAGAACCATAATAGCAATATCGATAAATATAAAAATGTCATGCATGCACTACTCTATCCCTATAATAACAAGAAAATGATTTTATGAAATAGGTACAAATATTACTGTTGATAATAAAGGTAAAAGGGAAATTGTGAAGGGAAACTGTTGAAACTCTTCTACAAATACAGAATGTTATGTTTATTATCAAAATCTATAGATATTTCAGCTGAAATTAAGTACGTACTGGTGCAAAGTTATGTTCGGGTGATTTCCGCTTCTTTTAATGCCACATCCGATTATATTGCAATTGAGCATCTTGCATTTGACGATTTACACTATAGAACCGAGTTCAAACGCAATAACACAGCAAAATTACTCACAAATTCACAAATTACAACCACAGCTCAAGAGCATTTGACAGTTGACGTACCCCAACTTTGTACCAAACAGCGAGAGGATAAAATGGCGACCCGGCCGCAAATAGGTATTTAATGACGCTAGGAATGAAGAGTTGCCATTATGGTACCTGTCAAAAACACTGATGTCCTTTTTCACTTACGCAAAATTATGAAAGTTAAAAAGAGATGACAGCATTTTTATGATTTCGGTGTCGATATGCCTCATATTTGTATAACTGTTTTTTCTATAGTCAAACATTTCAAGTCCATATGATTTATAAGTCAGTGACTAATATTCGATATGACATGTATAGAATCCTCGTACTTTTTTACCATATGCTCCTAAAGGGGGCTGTTATTATAGGGCAAAATCGTTGTTCTCAAAAGTTACGAAAATTGCTTTAAATATAAAAATTACTTACATGTTACGCAAGGGGGTCAAAAGTTACGAAAAATTTATGAAATGTAACTTTCAGTCTATAAAAAGTACTCTTTGAATGTAACCTTCTGGCAGCACTGATAGACAGTGTCACAGCTGTCAAGTTTTACTCGTGGTTTTTAGTTTCGTTCAGAACATCATGTATTGCTCGAATTAGTGGGGTTGGCGTAACTAGGATGGGGCAGGCAGGCAGTCGCCCAGGGTTCTTGACCCTGGGCGACTAATTAAGGGGGGCGCAAAAAGTTGCCAGTAAATTATTAACTTAAACCATCAATAAACCATTTTATATCTACTGGTATCTTTATCTAAGAAATCTGAAGAGCTACTTGCTTAATACATTGTGCAGTACTGGGATGAAAGCGTATTTTTAAATATGCCTATTTCTATTCAAATTCGCTGAAAATTGGAGCATTGTAAGCGATTTTTTAGCAAGTTGAAATAAATACCTTCGTTATTGAAGGCTATAATTGGTTAAGAAAGATCATGCGACCTAGCTTTGCTCTGTGTAGACCGAGAAGATAATTTAGGTACGAATAGGCGCAAATGTGATGCGTGCCCTAGGCGTCATTTTTTATTGGTACAGTACCTACGCACATATTCACATTTTTGAAGTTAAGATTAAGCGTCATGTAATAAAGGACGAGCTTCTTGTACCGGGTAAAAATTCAAAACTCGAGCTACAACAGAGAGTAAGAAATCCGAAGATCATCTTTGTGGACGGGCGGCTCACAAACTGCCTATTTTCTAACTTTGTTCATGTGGACTTAGGTCTGGATTTTTGAACGCGCCCAGGATAGCGGAGGTCCCTATATTGCCCTAGAATTCCACAGTAAAAAACAATCTTAATCAGTAAAACTCCAATATAGCCCGCGAAATTCCATATTCCATTTAACCCTCTTCTTCTTCTTTTCGTGTCGATGGCACTCGAACACTTTTTTTTTTCTTAAATATGTGCCCTGAGTTTTTGGCGGGGTCGCGTTGGAACATGTCGCACGAATTTTCATTTTCATGAAATTTCGTGAAATAGCGAATTAAATTGTATAATTTTGATAGTGAATTATTTAATTTAGTTACGTGTGGAGTGCACAAGTGTAGTGAAGGTGAAAATAAGTGACCAACGTGGACTTTTCGTGTTCCCCCCAAAAACTCCTAATAAGTTGTTGTAAAGTTACTACCGCTTTACAATAACTTTGACTTAACTTTTACTTGACTGACTATGACTTTTTTATAACTTCGTGCCTGATATCGGGCCATTTTCTTGATTGAAAAGTAAAATTACTTGACACTGGCTAAATGCACAAACCGTGCGAAGACAAAACAAAAAAAAAAAAAGTTAGTGCCCAGTAGGTGGCCACGTTTATTGCGGAATCAGTGGCAATATTCAGATCATCCAAGATGCAGGTGAGCGGGCAAACCAGCAAGTGTATATCAATAGTCTGATCAGGAGCATCGCACTGAGTGTTGGATGAGTCAGTTATCCCCCACTTGGACGAATTAGGTATGTCTGCAGCGGCCTACTTGGGTACGCAATCGATTGAGAGGCGGCCTACTTGGGTACGCAATCGATTGAGAGCTATCTTTCCAAATAGACCATTGCAGATCACGCCTCTAAGTTAATATAATTCCATTTAATTTATGATATTTTATGAAAACATCATTCAATGGATCTTATAGGATTCTTTTTGGGTGGGAAATCATCAAATAACTTCTCCCGCTCTGGGCGGAGCGGGAGGGCGTGTCAGACTTTTAATGACTAAAACCCACCCGTGTTCCTTCAGTTGCTTGTGTGCCAAGGGCCACGGTATCTCTTTTGAACAACCCGCACCCCTGGCAGGCATCGGCCCTTGCGGACCCCACCGGTTGGTGCTGACATCTCTTTGAGGCACGCGTGGAGCACAACGCAACGCTAGGTCCGTTGTTCGAAAGAGATACCGCGCCGCCCGCGCCCCTGGCATACAGGCTACTGAGGGAACACGGGTGGGTTTTAGTCAGTAAAAGTCTGACACGCCCTCCTGCTCCACCAAGAGTGGGAGAAGTTATTTGAAGATTTCCCACCCAAAAAAATAAAAAAAATACGTTAGGTGCTTACTGGACGACGAGCTACCCATTACTCGCCGTCCGCAACCCCGCGCCTACGGTGGCCGGGAATCAGCCTACGACAGGGCTTCTCCTGCGGTGACTAGGGCTGTAAGGGCGCATATATACTGCCTTAGAGGGTTCAATTGATGATTTTACTAATTATGTAAAGCCATATGTGTTGCGGTCACGAATCATATTTTATTCAACATTATAGGTACAGCGTGACACTCACAGCGCGGCTACCCTGGCGCTTCCACCTTAACGTAAAAATGGTTGCAATATAAACACCGTAACATTTTTTACATATTTAAAAGTTGACAGTTACAGTTACGCATTAAACTGTGTTAAGAATGTAATAATATTCGTATGAGTCATTCTGTTTTGAATATTTGAGATAAACAGAATATTATTCATGGAGATTTCGTTGAAAAATATGCGATGAAAGTCTTTATAGTAACGTTATGAGCCACTGAGAACGAACAGGCATTGATTTGAGGTTTGATCACTGCGCTCCGTGTGATTAAAATTTAACTTTCAGATTCATTTTCCTCAAGATGTTTTGTTGTGGATGTCGGTTATCGCGTAAAAAAGTACCCTATGCCATTCTCCATATTCCAGGCTATATTTCTGCCAAATTTCATGACGATCGGTTCAGCGGTTTAGGCGTGAAAGCGGGACAGACAGAGTTACTTTCGCATTTATAGTATTAAAATAATAAAAATAAAATAATAATAATACGTATTTTTTATTTTTTTTCAATGTTTTTATATTTTTTATACAAATTTAAAAAATGTAATTTATAAGTATGTATTTAAGTGAAATAAAGGAGATAATAATACATACATGTATAAATATAATATGTTATATAGTAGAGAAGTAGGGATATATAGTAGGGATCAGTAGTCTCCAAAAGTAAAGAAGTACCTAGGTCATGATGAAATTGAAATATGTAGAGCCTTTTTTTTAAATGTCTTTTTGGGTTGTACACGCGGCTACACATCAAGCTATACGTTTCCAGTTTACGCTGATCTCGCACTGTACGGAAATCCTATACAATGTGGGATCAGTTTATACTGGAAATGTGTAGCTTGATGTGTAGCCGTGCGTACGTTGTTTTATAGCTAAACTTATTAAATAAAATTCTCGTGTCACAGTGTTTGTAATAAAACTCCTCCGAAACGGATTGAATCATTCTTATGAAAGTGTGTATATTCAGTATACTTATTGAGTTTATTCAGGGAAAATTTCACGGCGATACGCGCCCGGTTTATCATGATCATCATCATATCAGCCGAAAGACGTCCACTGCTGGACATAGGCCTCCCCAGGCTCCTCCACTTCGACCGGTCTTGTGCTTCCCACATCCAGCGAATACCCGCGGCCTTCACAAGGTCATCGGTCCACCTTGTGGGAGGCCTTCCCACTCTACGTCTTCCGGTACGCGGTCGCCACTCCAGAACCTTTCGGCCCCATCGGCCATCTGTTCTGTGAGCAATGTGCCCTGCCCACTGCCACTTAAGTTTGGCAATTCTTCGGGCTACGTCGGTTGCCTTGGTTCTCCTGCGGATTTCTTCATTTCTGACTCGATCGCGTAGGGAAACTCCGAGCATAGCCCTCTCCATTGCCCTTTGGGTGACTTTAAGCCTTCTGATAAGGCCCATTGTGAGCGACCACGTCTCTGTACCATAGGTCATCACTGGCAACACACACTGGTCAAAGACTTTCGTCTTGAGACACTGTGGTATTTGGGACGAGAAGATATTGCGAAGCCTCCCGAACGCTGCCCAGCCGAGTCGGATTCCACGATTGACCTCTTTCTTGAAGTAGGACTTACCTAAGTGGACAGTCTGTCCTAGGTAAACGTACTCGTCCACAACTTCGAGTGTAGCGCCTCCGATCGTCATGGGAGTAGGTGTTACATGGGCATTCGACATGACCTTTGTCTTTTCCATGTTCATTTTAAGACCCACTCTTTCGGAAGCTTCACTGAGGTCATCGAGCATTGCACTGAGGTCCTCCATGGTCTCAGCCATGACGACTATGTCATCGGCAAACCGAAGGTGAGTGATGTACGCCATTGATGTTGATATCATTGATATTTTGCCCGGTTTATAATGAAATGAATTAGTTTATTCTGTAAATAAGATACCTGAATCACTTCTACACGTCATAAAAAGAACAAAAACAGTGGCACTCCGGGAGTACCGACAGAAGTGAAAACTTGAATAATTACTGTGTATTTTTTGAATCGTCAGGTTTTTTTTTTGAATCGTCACACAACGTTCAACGTTGTGCCTCCTCGTACGTTCGTGTTGTCAGTGGTGTCAGTAACTGTGCCGCGAGGATTTCACATTATTCATAATCATAATTTTGGTCATATCTTCTAAACGGGTTATCCGATTTTCATAATTCCATTTGGAATGCTAGTTCTGGACCTACCTTTTGAGACTTAAATAATTGAAATACCTCTACCTACTAAAAAACAGAGGTGTCGTCAGTAACTGTGTCGCGAGGATTTCACATTATTTATAAGTCATAAGTAATTTATTCATTTGTTTAACATAGGTAGGTACAATAATGATGATATGTAAAGATAATATAGAGTGCGCTATGCTATGCCAGAGGGCGTACAAATATTTGGAAGTATCTAATAAAAAATTAAAGTATCAAGCCAGCCAAGTCTCAATGATTAAATAAAATACAAAAAGTTACATACATAACACACACACACACATTTTGGTCATATCTTCTAAACGGGTTATCAGATTTTCATAATTCCAATTGGAAAATTCGTTCTGGACCTAAACCTATCTTTTGAGCCTTATATTATTGAAATACCTCTACTAAAAAAACAGAGGTGTCGGTAACAGTGTTGCAAGTTCAATTGTTTTTTTCCATCTCCAAAAATACCCAACGCACCTGAAGAAGTTTTCACTTCAAAAATAAACTATAAGGGTCATAACCTATATAGTTTCTTTTAAAGTCCAGAAATAGATAGTCTTGGCCAGATCATGTGAGGACCATGTAGATAAGTGTCTGACATGGTTTTTTGAGGATAGAACCACACAAATTGAATAGTCCTCTTCAGTCAGTGCACGCAAGTAGCACGGAGACATGAGGAACAATACTATAGAAAGAACGTTTGGGTAGGCCGCATAAAGTATCTACTTACCACCTTAAAGTACTTCGTATTCGTAACTTTTATTCTTTTTGCGCAGCTCCTAACGGCCGTAGCGTGATGTTATATAGCCTAGAGCCTTCCTCGATAGATGGGCTATCTAACTCTAAAATATTTTTTCAAATCGGACCATTGTTCCTGAGATTAGCGCGTTCAAGCAAACAACAAACAAACTCTTCAGTTTTATAATATTAGTATAGATATTGCAAAGTGGAAATATTTGTTTGTTTGTTTGCATTGAAGAGGCTTCGAAACTACTGAACCGATTTGAAAAATTATTTCACTGTTGGGAAGCTACACTATCCCCGGGTGACATAGGCTATATTTTATCCCCGTATTCCCACGGGAACGGGAACTACGCGGGTGAAACCGCGGAGCGCTGCTAGTAGTATATAAAACAAAGTCGCTTTTCGTGTCTGTACGCTTAGAGCTTTTAAACTACGCAACGGATTTTGATGCGGTTTTCATCAGTAGATAGAGTCTACAGAAAGGTTTACATGTATAATACACCGAACTCCATGCGGGCGAAGCCGCTGGCAAATGCTAGTAATAATTTATATTCGAAAATAGTAAACTCTGTCTGACTGTCTTTTTGTTACCTTTTCACGCCTAAATGGCTGAACATAATTTATTTATTGATTAAGGATCTTCAACAAAAGATGTACACAAAACATGACATAAATAGAAGGCAACAACAGGTATTAAGTAGGTGTACTCCTTCACTTATGGGAGACCACAGCATGCACAATAGAGTTAAGAACTAAGCTAACAAAGTAAAAATATTAAATACCTACAGGTAAAATTTGGAAACAGTAAACAAATATTTAAAGGACATACAAAAAAAATATGAAAATAAAACATTTAGAGATACCTACTTACGTTACTTACGTTAATCAGCAAACAATGTTCACAATGCTGTGTGATACAGGCCTCCTCGCCGTAAGAGGGAATGGGCCGTAATCCACGCGGGCCGAGTGTGGGTTAGTAGATGTCACATAGATCCGGTAACCTCACGATGTTTTCACCGGTTTGAGAGCAGTGGTGATGAAATAATTTTACACAAAGTAAAGTTTCGTGCTTGGGATCGAATCCATGCTTATAACTTGTAAGTAGCGTTACCAACGGGGCCACCTCGGCTCTATGTTATGACTAAACTAGTTTCCATAGGTACAACTTGGCACACTGGTAGATTCTGAGTTCTATACACTTGTGTTGGACATAGAAGCTGATGAATAGAAAATGAGTGCTAAAAATACCTAACAGAGAGTCTGAGCCTTAGATTCTTATTGAGGTACTTATAATTATAAATCACTGTGGTTTTCTAAAAAGCTTTTCAATTTAAATCAGCTTCATATTAGGTATGTGCCTATTAGGAATAGACCTCTAGACTATTTTTTTTTGGGTTGTGGCCCAACACTACAAAAATGGGTGTAATAATTAGATTCTTAAATGTTAATAAACTACAAAAAAAAAAAAAAAACCGATTAGTGCAATGTTATGTCATGTTTGTTGATCATAATATCAACAAAGAATTCTTATCAAAATAAGTAAATTTTCAACACATTTGCTCAAAAACTGCATTTACGAAGCCTGTATATATCTACATGGTTCGAAAGTTAAAAATTACGCACCTTAAAACGGGACGTGCGGTAAAATAGGTACTCTCACCTAAGTACCTATTTTACCGCATACCCCTTGTATAGCACCGTGCGTATTCTTTACGGTTTTTTTTTTTTAATTTCCATAAAATATTATCAGAATTCCACCAAGGAGTTTCATATTACGAGAATAAATAAGCTGACTGATCGAACCTTCTTGGAAGCGCTTTTGCTCAATTTTGTATCACTTTAATACTAAAGAGTAAAGGAGACGAAAGATTTAGTTCTAATTTTCACCACGTGCATGTGGCGCCATTTGCAAATTCGCGCCATTTTCATAATAGAAACATCAAAGATTGTTGCTATTTTCCGACTGATATTTATAAACAAACTTATAATATTATGAGTTCAAGCGAGGAATCTGATATTAATATGGAATCTACCCCACCTGATATTTTGAATGAGGCGCTAATTGCAGGAAACGGTCTCTTGCCGCCAAAATCGGAGAGCGCTTTTTAATGATGTTTATGTTTGTTTCATTACATATTGTACTGTTTTCTCGCAAATGTGTTGAAAAACATTATATGACACACGTGCAGAAATTGGTATTTACAAACTCGTGCCTATGGTAAGCACTCGACTTCGTCTCGGGCTTACATTCGTCTACTCGTTTGTAAAAACCAACTTACCGCACTAGTATCATAATAGTTATTTTCAACACATTTGCTCAAAAACTGCATTTACGAAGCCTGTATACATGGTTCGAAAGTTAAAAATTACGCACTAATACAACGGAACGTGCGGTAAAATAGTTACTCTCACCTAAGTACCTATTTTACCGCATACCTCGTTGTATGGCACCGTGCGTATTCTTTACGGTTTTTTTTTTAATTTCCATAAAATATTATAAGAATTTCGTCCAAGGAGTTTCACATTACGAGAATAAATTAAGCTGACTGATCGAACCTCCTTGGAAGCGATTTTGCTCAATACGTTTGTCTCACTTTAATAATAAAGAGTAAATGAGATGAAAGATGTAGTTCTAATTTTCACCACGGCCATGTGGCGCCATTTGTAAATTCGCGCCATTTTCATATTAGAAACGTTAAAGATTGTTGCGAGTTTCCGACTGATATTTATAAACAAACTTTTATTATGAGTTCAAGCGAGGAAACTGATATTAATGTGGAATCTACTCCACCTGATATTTTGAATGAGGCGCAAATTGCAGGAAACGGTCTCTTGCCGCCAAAATTGGAGAGCGCTACTTAATGATGTATAAGTTTGTTTAATTACATATTGTTGTACTGTTTTCTCGCAAATGTGTTGAAAAACATTGTATGACACACGTGCAGAAATTGGTTTTTACAAACTCGTGACTATGGTAAGCCCTAAAACCAACTTACCGCACTAGTATCATAAATAACTATTATCGTATCAAGTGTTTAAAACAAAAGACTTTTCCCTTTTACTGCATATAATTTGGACGAATGGTTCAAGAGATAATAAGACATAGGTATGGAACCGCGACCGTGTCGTAATCTTTTGATTGATAATAATAAAGAGGAAAGATTTGATTGTTTGTTTGTTTGCATTGAATAGACTCCCAAACTACTGAACCGATTTGAAAAATTATTTCACTATTGGGAAGTTACACTATCCCCGAGTGACATAGGCTATATGTTATCCCCGTGTTCCCACAGGAACACGAACTACGCGTGTGAAACCGCGGAGCGCTGCTAATCTATTGATAAAAATATCTACCGCCCCACGAAGTGGGCACAGGTCACCTAGTTCATTATAAAAATACCTCAAAAAGCACTCCGGGCTTTTTCAAATTATTTATTTATTTTATTTAACCATTTATGTACACACTAAATAAACAGACAAGAAGATTAGAACAGAAAAATAGGTACAGAGGTTATGCTTATTTCTAAAGACATCTCTTCCAGCATACCTGCGATAGGAGAAAACATAAAGAGATGTAGACAAAGTGTGTAAGAGTAAAAGGGAAAATAAACTACATTTATAACCAAAACCAATAATTCACTAAATTTTCTGCTTTTTTAGCTTCGTTTTTAAATCGTTTTTTAGTTTTTTTTAATCTATTATTTATTTTCTATTTTTTAGTTCTGATAACTACAAAAGCGGAGTTTTTGGCGGGATCGCGTTGGAACATGTCGCACGAATTTTAATTTTTATGAAATTTCGTGAAATAGCGAATTAAATTGTTTAATTTTGGTAGTGTTCAGTTTAGTTACGTGTGAGTGCACAAGTGTAGTGAAGGTGAAAATAAGTGACTAAAATAGGTTGTTGTAAAGTTACTACCGCTTTACAATAACTTTGACTTCACTAACTATGACTTTTTTGTAACTTCGTGCCTGATATCGGGCCATTTACTTGATTGAAAAGTAAAATTACTTGACACTGGCTAAATGCACAAACCGTGCGAAGCCAAAAGCCAAGAAAAAAAAAAAACTATAAAAGCGAGTTTTTTTTTTTAATTTTTGTATTGTCATCGGCCCTCGATAAGTCTACAAAGTTTAAAAATAAAATATGACCGTTTGAAGTGGGTCAAAATCAAGTCCAAAGGATTCGGTTACAAACAAACAAACGTACAGGTAAAGTTAATAAAAGCGTGTAAAAATCATAAATTGACACTCTTTGTTTGCAAAATTTCATGCGAAAACCATTCATCGGTTTATTAATAAACTTCAACTACTTAAATATCTGACGAACCTGATTACTGAACTCTTTTGGTGACTGTACCTGTTTTACGCAGGTGCTTTCCATGTTTCCACCAACATTTCACCAGTTTTGTTAATGTCCGATGTAAAAGGGAGCAAGCTTATTAAAACCATTAAATGGGCACAAATCTAGCGGTAGTCTGTTACTGAGAATGTCCTAATGTAAAAACGTAATAAAAATCTTCCCAACCGAATAGATCTAACCCCTAAAGAGGATGACCAAAATACTGGCGAAGATACGAGATGCCTAATTTACTTTACTAATGGATATTGCTGCAGGCTTAACACGAGAAGTGTTTTTTCGACGGAAGAGTAGACAAAAATGACGTTTCCGTGTAGACAGTTGATAGTTTTGAACCGAGAAATGTAGATGAGCGATTTCTATTCTACGGTAGAGTAGAAATAGAAAGCGTCATGCTGGTAGCTTTTCTATCTATTCTGTGGCTTTCCTGGAGTCTTACCATGGGGTGTCGTGTTACCAAAGTAATCTGGTTGTGAAGGTCAAATATAGGCAGTCTTTTCATGTTAAATACTGGTACCCAGATGCACCCGGTTAGACTGGAAGTGAACCGTGTACCCACCATAGTTAAGAAAAGACTAGAGTGATGATGATTACTGATGGTTTTTGCTTGTCTATCGAGAAAACTGCAAGAGAGAGAGAGAAGTCTACAACCAAATGGATCCTCGAAAAGCTCAATCAATTAAGGGCTTATCGATAAGCTTTCTTTCTTATTCCAACCTAAGAGGAAAAAATATACAAAAGCTGACCGGAATCGGTGCAACCGAGCGAAAACTATAACTGTTGGAAAGTAATTTACATACTGTGTTGCCAGATGTAGTGGTTAAACCTCCATGGAGGTTCTTAAATATTTATTCTGTGGAAGACTTTTCTGTTATGAAAGCTTTTTGGTATTTTCTGACAAGATTTTTCGGGGTAAGGCTTTAAGTGTTTAATAACAGTCATTTTGATCTTGGAAACAGTTCTAAGCACGTTATAAGATGTGGCCTAGAAATACGTGTAGACATTAAAATTGTGTCTGGCCATTTTTTCTCGTACAAATTGGTATGAACTAGAAATCTCCAATGTAACTGGGTAAGTGTCTCTATGGCAACGCTGTTTACATGGCCCGACGAGAGGACAAGCGCTTTACATCAAGACAGTTCGTTCAGTGAGACCGCAGTCGTGTAGCGGGCTGACGCGCCGAACGCCTGTGCTTCGAACATCGAACCAAAAAAAGTTACAATAAAAGCGCGCGCACGCGAAACTGTCAAAGTTTTTTTTTACATTTAAAAAGTTACGCTATTTATTACTGGATATTTTTTTTTAAACAAAGAGAGCTTGAAACTAATGTCTTAGTTGTTAATCATCGGTTTTAGTACGAATAACTGTTAAATCCTCAGTGCCGGTGGATAATGAGTTCGCTGTGATTGTGAGAGTTCGTCTTGGTGGCTATTAAACAGGTGAATATAAAAATTGATTTCAATGCACCGTTGCGTCTGATGACCCTTATAATTTGTGGTTATTGGCCATAATTTTGGCGCTTTTATTATATCGAGAGCGATCGACATAAATATTCATATTTTTTTTGCGTGCTTCGAATAACAATTCGAATTTAAAATGATGGTTTTTACTTTTTAAGAATGAACTCATTAAAGAGCTACGGTTGAAAGATTTTGCCGTTTTTTTTTTCATGTTTTATCAGTGCTCGGTCGAGACGATCGGGAATAACGGCCCTGCAATCATAGGTTGTTGCTCTTCCTATTACTGCCGTCCGTACTTGAGAAATAAAATCAACTCGTTTATCGAAGGAAAGCCTCTTGACCGTAGCTAACTACTGCTTGTGCTAGGAAACGCGTTTTAAAACTATAAATCACTTTTTATCTCAACACTTGTATAGCAAATGGGTTTAACATTCAGCCTGATTGAATATTCTATTTATTTAAAATGAGAATTATATATTGAGAACTTGGGACAGGCTTATAAATAAAAGTTGCATATTTCTGAGAAAAGTATCGCATAATTGTTTTGTTACAACCAGAGACAAAAAAATGTTCCATCATTTCCATAAACATAGTAATCTTTTTTACTATAACTTTTTTTTGACCAAAGTATAAAGTTACTCAGCCTGCTATCTTTTTCAAGGACAAAGAATTCGAAATGTGTTAACTCTTATGGTGACGTCTCAACGTTCCGTTGTCGTGAATGTGGGTCAGTGAAATGAACGAAACTCGGTCCCGTACGGAATCCGAACCGAGTCGGCGATGACCGATTTTGTCGTCCACACCGAGAAACTATGACATTCTTTTTATATATTTTTATATATACCTCTAACTTAATAATATCGGCTACTTTCTTTTTGAAACGATCAATGGTGTATTTCTTTTTTGTGTTCTTTTTTGGTTTTTGATTGATCGTTTAGTGTGGGTTGTTGTTATTAAGTCGTTGCCAGTGTCTAGAGGAAAGTAATAAAAACACGGTTAATTTATCCGAAGTGGATTTTAAAATTGATCTGACCTAAATTATGACTCATATTGACAATTATTTTTTTCTATTCCCATTTATTTTCAACATGTTTATTTATTAAAAGATGTTTAATAATTACACACGGTAAACGAACAAAAAATAATAATTGAAGAACAAAAAAGAGACAAATGCTTCCTCCAATTTTAAATTCGCGCCAAACAGCCTTTAAATTTCGAAGCGTTACGAAAAGAACACAATCTGGACTTAAAAAAAAATCGAGACCACGATCTTTAATTATACAGCCGGGTAATAATATTACTGTGAAGGTTTTATTTCGTTTGCAAGAATTCAATTGACTTTCTGAAGATAACGTGAAGATAGCAGGTTTTTGAGGTCGTTAACACCAGGCTGAGTCTTTCGTTACTGGAAGGTATGGACTTGGGCGAATATAGGATTTTAAAATTGGCCATATAAGGTTTATTTTATAAATTATCTCTCTTTTATTCCTTTTGTTTGATGCGACACAAGATGGAATGCCATTTTCATGTTTTGCGTATGTAATCAGCTGTGGAGAGATTTACTTGTTAGATATTTTTTTATAACCTCATTCGCTTTTTTATTACTGATTGAAATCTTAAGTTTAATCGGAACACTGAAGGCGATCTTTTATACTGACCTCATTAGCAAAAACTACTAGTTTCCTCATTATTTATGATTTAGTTTCACAACTGTGTGCTGACTTTAAATTACTCTTTGTCTCCATTCAACGTAGCGTATCGCAGTCCACTGCTGGACATAGGCTTCTCTCAGGTGCGCCACAATACCCTCCTCCGCCTTCCGCATCTAGTCTGTCCCAGCCACCTTATTAAGGTCGTCGGTCCATCTAGCTGGACATCCCACACTACGCTTGCCGATACGTCGGTCTCCACTTCAGGACTCGTCTGCTCCACCGGCCATTGGTCCTTCGACAAACATGACCAGCTTACTTTCTCCCTAACTTATTGAAAATGACAAATAAAAGTCTTATCCCCTTTGGTTGCCGATTATTTTAAATATTAAGTATGACATTTGAATCGTTCTTGCCCTCTTTAGCATGCTGTAGTTTTAGTATCTTTTAACAAGCCTTACACCTGACAGTGACACCTACAGGTTTTTGAATTGAGAATTCGGAGCCTGTCAAGCTGTCAAAACTTTCAAGTGTTCATATTTCAATACAACTTTACTTGTTTGTAAAATACTCCTTTGTGGAATCCGACTGTCGACCTATTTTAAAAGGAGACACGCATTCATACAATCTTGGGCCTGGGTGTAAAATGATGAAATTGGTGTCAATTGATAGCTACTATACAGGGTAGGCTATACGTATATAGACGCGCAACGTATTACTATAGATTCAGGACATGATATTTCGTCGGTTTTCAAAAATTAAATCTGCTCTTTCATACATTTTGACCGTAGGTATTGCACTTTTTTATGAAATAAGAAAGAAAGTAAATACGTTTATTTGCGGTAAACATGACGCAAAAAAGAGTAGGACACAAAAAAATAAGAAAAGGTTGAGGGAAATATGCCTCACATCCACGCAAAACGGCAATCGCTCAGCATTATGCTGCGACCCTATGCAAGACAGCCCCAGCGCTGGTTTTCAGCGACAGCCGGTAGCGGGGTTTTGTTTTGATAACCTACAGGGTCCAAAGTCGTGTGTGAATTCATGGTAGAAGGTGCAAATTCCTTTCCCCTCACACCTCCCCAGGGGCGGATCTTGAATTTGTGGGGCCCTGGGCTAATACTGCTTAGGGGCCCTAAATAATTACTGAACCAATTGCCATTTTATCCAAAAACTTTTTAATTCTAGATAATTTTTATTATTGACAATATCGTCTATTGTTTCCAGTTCGGTTGGGGGCCCTCTGTATCCACGGGGCTCTGGGCTGCAGCCCAAAAAGCCTTTAAGTAGTTCCGCCCCTGCACCTTCCCACCCTGTCTTATCAAACATCACTGAAAATTTTGCGGTTCTTGGCAATCAGAGAGAGCTGAGTTAAAAAGAGATTCATTAGAATTGAGAAACACATTATCAATCACAATTCGAATTGCTATTCATTGCTTTATAGGTATGTTTGAACAATGTGTCTGCTCAACAATGTAAATAACGCAATGAATATTGTTGAACTGTTAATATAAGAGAGAGACATACTGTTTCTGTGTTACACAATAACCCCGAATGCCCAGAAATCCCAGTCTCCTTTTTGTTTGGTAAACTAGCCTTTTCCCTTCTCGAGAAGAGGGAGGCGGCACACGTGAGGGAGAGGCAGTATTTGCGCCCTCACGGCCTTAGTCGCCGCAGGAGACGCCCTGGGCGTCGGGAATCCCAGGCTGATTCCCTGGCACCATAGGCGCGGGCTTGCGGACAGCGAGTAATGGGTAGCTCGCTGTCCGGTGTCCGGTAAGCCCGGGTCGACGGCGCGTTGTGTTCCACGCGCGCCTCAAAGAGACGTCAGCGCCAACTGGTGGGGCTCGCAGGGCCGATGCCTGCCGCGGGTGCGGGTTGTTCGAAAGAGGTACCGCCGCCCCTGGCACACAGGCAACTGAGGGAACACGGGTGGGTTTGCGTCAGTAAAAGTCTGACACGCCCTCCTGATCTACCCAGAGCGGGAAAAGCCATTTGATGATTTCTTACCCAAAAAAAATAACATTTTCCCTTCTGTCTATTTTTGTAATTTCCTTCATGATTTTGCGTATTACGAAATACAGCAACGTTATTTCATTGAACTTCTACTAAATTCCAACAGATTTCTTTTTTCAATGGAGTTGTTCCATCCATTATGTATCTACCCGCATGTTGCTACATTTTATAGGAGAAATCGAGCCGTTTTATGTAATAACTGTTACTGAAATTACCTGCATGTTGTCTGTTTACGAAGTACCTAGAAGGAATTGTCTGCGAATGTTAGGAGGCAAGAGGTCCTGGATTATATTCCTAAGTCGGGAATGAGGGAATTTGTTGTGCAAGCGGGCCTTAAGTCTCATTAAAATTTGATACCGGATCGTTCTCGCTTCCATGGTGTTTGAATTTAGAGCGGTATCGGTTTCGGTATTAGTGTAATTGTTTCTACAGAATATTCAGAGCATGTCGGCACCGTAGGCTGATTGGAATCGTAGTCAGAGATTGTTTAAAACGAATCAGATCACTGAGATGTGTTAATCTTGTGCTTTTGATCAACTGGTCTATTTAAAAAGAAAAACTTACCGCAAAAACGTAAGCGAAGTGAGCTGTCATTCCACTTTGACACTGTTGACAGTTCACTTCAAGCTTACTTATTTGTATAAAATCGGTTGTTTGTGTATTCAGTGGCAGATTGGTAATACTTTAAGATCTCTCAAGATATTTTTTATAATTCTTGAAAATTATTATGGTACAGATTGTTTTTAGCTCTTGATAGATTGCCTTTTTGTAGGGTACCAACGAAACCCTATTACTGAAGCTTCGCTGTGTTTTTTTAGTATATATTAGTAAAGTAGTATAATAATTTCTATTAAAGCTATGCCTGGCGCTTTTTATAACTTTATCTTTTAATTGAACGAAAAAGTACACCTAAAAAGTTGAACATAATTCGATGTACAAACGTCAGCACATCAAGCTACCCCAATCTGTAAAATTTATTTGATACATTTTCAACTTTATCACATAAGCTTAAGGTTCTTGTTCGATTTGGATAATTTGACAGTTTGGGGTAGCTTGATGTGCTGGCGACTTCAAACATAATTATTATTTTTTCATTTGTTAACTTTCCAGATTGTATTATATTGAATAAGATAACTTCTACCTGACCAACATAGGGTCTGATGGGTATCCGATACCTAAACGTACTGCGTGTTTCCCTTGATGTAATGTCTAAGACAAGTATCTATACTAGAGAGCCAGGCTAAAAATGAAGGAAAACATCGTAAGGAACCCAAAACACAGATTTACACTATTTGTCATAATTCGCCTATTGTATTCCCACTTCTGCGACACAGGCCTCTCTGTGAGAGCTGTAATCTACAACGCGGGCTCAGTGCGAGTTGGTAGATGTCACATGTCTTCGATTTTTTTGTTCTAGGACATGCCGGTTTCCTCACGATGTTTTCCTTTACCGTTTTGAGAGCAGTGGTGACGGAATAACTTACGCAAAGAGATACGCTTGCCTGGATTGTATCCTACGACCTACAATAGGGTATTTTCCGATTTGATAAAACCTATTTTTAATTTGAAGATTGGGCCGACATATTTAACAGAAAAATAAAAATAAAATTTATTAATACACATTTTCTCAATTAAAAACGTTTAAAATCTAATTTAGTTTTCGTTGTTTACAATTTACCGCCAAAACGCTTCTTACGATGACTTTTTATCAAGTGACATGTGACGTCAACTTTGTGTAAACGGCACCGGTACAAACACTTAGTTTGGCGCCGTTTTTGAAGTATTTGTGCACAGAGGCACCAGTAATATCACTTTCTATCCATTAAAAATCTTGTTAATTATGAAGTCGACATTTACTTATTTACTTACTAACTACTTTAGGTTACACAAATTTGACGTCACGTGATAAAAAGTCATTGTAAGGAGCGTTTTGGCGGTAAATTCAAAACAACGAAAAATAAATTTGGTTTAAATCGTATTTAATTGAGAAAATGGATATAAATCAATTTACTTTTATTTTTCTGTTACATATTTCGTCCCAATCTTCAAATTAGAATAGTTTTTAATAAATTGGAAAATACCCTAATCGTAAGTCACGGCCGTTACTACTTGGCCACCACTGCCCTAACTGCGCACCCTAGGTGTGTAAATCAATAATAAAGTTCTTACCATTTTTTTTTTCAAAATTTATCTGAACGCTCGCGTATGAAACAATTACATATCATCAATTGATATAATCAGCATTTTGGCCGAGCCCCCGACCGGACATACGCACCTTCGTATATCTCATGCATATAAACACGCTCATTAGAATACAATGAAGATTTTAGCCGCAACTCGTATTTTGTAGGAGCACTTACAGTAACTGTAATTATGTTATTTTGTGCAGTCTTTTTGCAGTTTATTGGTTATGTGTTAGATTAATGTTGGATGATGTACCCCAAACTGTCAAATTTTCCCAATTGAACATGAACCTTATGCTTAAGTGATAAAGATGAAAATCTATCAAAGAAATTTGACAGATTGGTGTACCTTGATGTGCTGGCGTCTGTACAGTCATCAAAAAAGATAAGGAACTAGGGTCGTCGGATTTACTTGAAGTTTAGTTGGAAACCAATGGTTTTCTTTTTTAATCATTCAATGAAATTAAATTAACGGGTTTAATTGATGATTCTAACGATTGTAATTCTGTAACTACATAGGTACGTGTTACGGTGAAAAATCATACACATACATTGTTCAACATACCACATGACACTGACCAAATAAAAAAAAATGCAAATTACAAAAAAAAAAAAATAGAAAATTTGAATTATGTGCTACCCTGGCCCTTCCACCTTAAAGGAAAATAAAGAGAAAAATGAATTAATTAAAAAGCTCCTTTCCAGCCGATTTATGCTGTAAAAATCTCATCGTGAAAATATAGCTGAAGTTAACTGTCATTCCATCCGATGACACTGTTGACAGCTCACTTCACCTATGTTTTAACGGTGAGATTTTAATAGAATAGATTGGCAACTCTCAGTCAGTATAAAAAAATCTAGATGTTTTAAAAATCTTACCGGATAACTGACATTTATTGAAAGCTTCAATTAATATAGCAGTGGTGGCCGGGTGTTAACGAATGCGACTCACGAGTTGTAAGGTCAAAGGTTCGAACCCAGACAGGCATAGTTTATGTAAATTATTTCATCACCACTGCTCTCAAAACGGTGAAGGATAAAGCGGCATGTCATAGAACCAAAAATTCGAAGACATGTGACAATTACCAACCCGCACTTGGCCGGGTGGATTACGGAGAGGAAGCACGTGTATAAATCACTACATAAATCATCAAACATGAAATCAATGGAATCGCAAATCATTAATCATGGCCTGATCATCTGATCAGTCCTGTGTGCTTACTCTTGAGTTCAATTCCGATCGATCGACATTGGAATTGTGACTTTTCGTACTCTTGAGTTCGACGCTAGCGCCAAATCGTGTTTAAATTGCGTGTCTTTTTGGAGAACTAAATGAAATCGGGATCGGGCTTGGCGCGCGGTAATCGCTACTCTTGAGTTTTTTTGACAGCTGTGTATTGCATCAATATTACGCTGGGATTGTTTGTAGATTGTGATTTTTCCAATAGCAAAAGTGTAACTTTTTTGAAATTGTTTTGCATTTTAGGTGGTGTTAAACCAGTAAAAGGAGTTTAATATGGCACGATTAGCAGTATTAAACAGTGTTTTACGTAATTCCCTAAAAAATAATGGAAACAAAGACGAGAAATGTTAAGAGATTTTGGCTCAACTCAATGTATAGGTTTCTAATTAACTAGTTAATTTAATTTGATCTCATTACTATCTACATAGTTTTCATAATAAAATCCAGTTGTACTTATTTGAGTTTTATAAGTACGGAATATTTGAAAATAATGTAAGGTTCTCGTATAATTACGTAAGTTGAGAATGAGATTTCTTATTTATGTACAGTTTTTATTTATTTTGGTTTTAAACGATAGATCTATGGATAAAACCATTTTTACAGTTGGAATTGTGTAAAGCGTACCACGGGTTCCAAAGATATTCAAGATTTAATGTAAGAGAAAATATACCACACTACATTTGCATTGGTTTTCTTCTAGGTTTTTTTATTATTACTAGACACACTCAATATTGTTATTTTACATAAATAAAGAACGCCATTGGGTATTTCTTACTACAAAGGAACCAAACGCGAACAATATCTAACTGTTCTACACAAACTAAAACTTGACTACCTACTTTTACTATAGAAAATTGAGACCTTCTACGCCGTCTTTTTTATTAGTAGATAGTGTAGGGCATGGCAACGATCCTACCGCATGCAGCCAATGTCATGGTTAATTTTATGATTTTAATCATTTTCTTACGCCCAAATGAATTGATTACGTCACAATTACTCAATTAAGCAACTATCTATAACATATTTATTTATTGGCCGCGTTATTTAAAGGATAAAGCATTTTAATTCTCTATTACCGGTTTATTGTAATGAGTCGAACAACACTATTGCGGCCCGTAACGTAGCTAACTTCACGTTGAATAAAATAATGGCGGGGCAATCCCAATTTCAATCCAATGTTGACACTATTGTGTTCAAGAGTACCGAATCACGTGACTGCAAAATTGACATTGGAATTGTATTGGGTTTAGATTGAAATTAAAATTAGTTTCAAGAGTAAGCCCCCTGATCGGTCGTTGAACTAACCTAAAAATGTCACCAAGGGAAAATCTGTCTTAATTGTTGGGAACAAAATTCAATCTCGTATGAGAGTGTTGATGTAAGTAATTGAATATCGTATCTGACTTCCGATCAACGTCTCAATATGAAATCATTAGTGTCAATAGATTGCATATAAAAATGGCATACTTGTATTCTTTGAAAGGTAAACGTTGTTTCTTTTGTGGGGTTTTACCACTTTTTCTCAAATTATCTATTATATTTGGACTCTTCACGTGACCAGAGGGCTGGCCTATTTTTCGGCCAAAGAATCAGCATCGTCATACAACGTGGCAATGTTGCCAGCCTTTTGGCCACTTTTCCCATTGACAACGATGTGGACGTATTTTTCGATGCCTTATAATTATTTTCTTTTTTTAAACCTGTACATATTATTATTTTAAGACCAGTAATTAATATAGTCCAATTTATCTATTTAATCATCTATCTAATAAATACTAATAATCATAGTTTGTCTTTTACATTAAATTGAAAATGGCGTCCTCTAGAGAACAAACAGTCATGAGCTAGAAACAAAAGGCCGTGAGCAAAGGTGGCCCAGTCGCAAAGCCCGTGACTTACGAGTTTGTAGGTCATAGGTTTGAACCTAGACAGGGGCTCTGTTACGCCGTTTCAAAACGGTGAAGGAACATCGTGAGGAAACCGGCACAGTTTCTAGAACCAAAAATTCGAAGACGTGACATTTATCAACCCGTACTGGGCCCGCGTGATGGATTACAGCCCACCTCCTCTCACAGAGTAAAGGGCTGCGTCGAAGCAGTGGGAACATTGATTATGATACCTCAAGCAAAGAGTATACAAGGCCTCAAGTCTGCTATTTTTATAAATTCGTCTTTCCAACACGATACCATTGTCATTTTACTAAAAGTTCGTAATCTGCTAAATTCATAATGGTTGATCAGTGGATCAATGGTCTCGTAATAGAATTGTCTTGTCGTATTGCCATTATTATAAAACCGGTTAGTAGAAATGATTTTATAAAAAATACTACTTTTGAACATTTATTTATGCCAGATTTCATTTATATGCATATATTATTTTTCAACATTTATTATTTTAGGAACTGTCAAAAATTACCGCCTAGTCAGTCATTCATTTATCACTTGGAATAAATGCCAACTCTTTCAATGGAGTGTCAGTGGCTGACCATTGGAAAGTCATAATGACGCCATTTTATTAGTAGATTACCAAACTTATCAAAATCAACAATTATGAAATCAATGTTAGACCATTCTGAGACTATTGTAATAGCAGACTTGAGGCCCAGGAAAATTTCCTCATAGTTCTGTCAGAACCTAAGCTCTTCGATTCGAGCCTATTGCCCGACCAGAAATTACGCCCAATTCAAATCTGGTATATAAAACAGGGTACATACAATCTGCAAACCGCAACGAAGGTCGAAGGCATACGCAACGAAGGTCGAAGGCATACGCAAAAACGCTGCTTCAGATGACGTAGCTAAAACATATTGAAAATCATTACAAAAAATATCAAATATAACAATGTTTGCTGTTTCTTTTTACTGTATTGTTCAAACTTCAAGGTCTATCATCAGCCGGTTCTTGTCATAATTAAGTTGGGGCTTCAAATGAGCGACTTCCATATTTATGTGACTCGTCAACTTCTTGCCCTTCTAAACTTATCGATGGCAAAAGTTCAAACATCTGTGGCCCTAAATTCAGCCCCGCGAACTCCACTGCCTGAGGCAGTCTTAAGATCATCAAATACACAGGTGACAGGGCATGTGGCGCAGGATGGATTGTCTGTGAGTGCCGCACACGCACTCTAGATCTGAGCCATCCATGAACCCCCATCTGTGGAGATTCTCTTTGCTCCGGCTGGCAGGGTTTCCTGCCCTTGTCCCTTGTAACTTAGGCTTGACACACGTTTCTCGAAACTCCACGTCATTACTCACACAATGCATCCATGTTTTCTTTGGTCCCTCTCCACGTATCAACATAATATTCATCTCTGTTTTAGTGTCATGCGTTTTTTGAATTTTCTTATATGAGAACCAATTTTAAAAATATAAAACAGCGTCCATGAGGGGCAAGACATTAACTTTACCTATTCCGGCTCCTCCTGGGTAGTCACCTCTACTTCTAGCTTACTGACTGAATGTTATCGTATAGTTCTAGTCAATACTAAACTCCTTACGAGAATCACAGTATTTTTAAAAGGATTAAGGATGATAGAAAATTGTCATGAGTTACTGTAAAAAGTCAAGGGTCGTTTAATTAACTTTTGTCATCAAAATTTTCCTTTGACCAGTGTGTGTAGCCAGTGATGACCTATGGTACAGAGACGTGGTCGGTCACAATGGGCCTTATCAGAAGGCTTAAAGCCACCCAAAGGACAATGGAGAGGGCTATGCTCGGAGTTTCCCTACGCGATCAAATCAGAAATTAAGAGATCCGCAGGAGAACCAAGGCAACCGACATAGCCCGAAGAATTGCCAAACTTAAGTGGCAGTGGGCAGGGCACATTGCTCGCAGAACAGATGGCCGATGGGGCTGAAAGGTTCTGGAGTGGCGACCGCGTACCGGAAGATGTAGAGTGGGAAGGCCTCCCACAAGGTGGACCGATGACCTTGTGAAGGCCGCGGGTATCCGGTGGATGAGGGAAGCACAAGACCGGTCGAAGTGGAGGAGCCTGGGGAAGGCCTATGTCCAGCAGTGGACGTCTTTCGGCTGAAATGATGATGATGATGATCAAAATTTTATTTCAACTAATAGAAAATAAACTGTTTATTAATCAAATCCAGTCGAAACTTGGTTTTCTTACCAAATTTCAACTATATCGGACGACCCAACCAAGGTCGCTTCTTATCTCCTTTGGTGACTGTACTCATGACAGGTATTGATCCTGGCAAACTGGCTTATGAGTCCGTTTACCTAATGCCAACAATCAGCCGATAATGGCCCCATTGCTGGGAGGGAGACAGGCCTTCTATCTGTGAGACCGCGAGCCGTAATCTACCACGTCCGCCCAGTGCGGGTTGGTTCCGTCCTCTATGCTACAATTTATCCAATTCGATTTGACTTATTACGCTTTGTATACATCCAGTAGTATAAATCTACCATTTCCAACTCAATCTTTAATGCAATTTACAATCAACAATATTTATTACACTTCCGACATTTCTCTCAGATATTTCATTAAGATTAAAACTAAATCTAAGTTAACAATCTCAGTAGGTTCTAAATCAAAGCGTCTTAACTGACACAACCATTAAGAATCGGCTTACTTTCCTCTTACAATCGCATTTGCTATCGCTGCGATACAAATAATTGCCATCTACTTAGAATTTGTAGAATGGTCGGTTCTGGAGAATTTGTAAATCAAAGTTACCGACCGGTAGCAGGCGATACAGGTGATTTCTATTAGATTAGGAAATGTAGGAATAGTCTAATAATGACAGGGATTTGTGGGTAAGTAAAAGGGTATCGAGACCCGCCCGAGCCTCGGAAACCAAGTCGTCGTGGGTCCCAGCTATAATTTGTAGATCTTTGACAGTTGTTGAATACCAGCGCTGCGGTAGTTATTTTTGTACAAACTCGCAGCATTATGCTGAGATAGAAGTCTTTTTGGCCTCGCATAGGTCTTTCTTTCTCTTTTTAACCGACTTCAAAAAAGAAGGAGCTGGTTATATGTTCCACTGTATGTATATTTTTTTAATGTATGTTCCCCGATTTCTCCCTCATTTGTGGACCGATTCTCAAAATTATTTTTTATTTGAAAGAGGTGGTCCCCAGGGAAATCGAGGGCAACCCTCAAATTTTATAGGTATTAGCAATGTTTTTCATGTATTGTCTTAAGCTATTGAGACATTTGCGTATGGTATGGATAAGTCGGTGACTTTGGATATGTATTTTAATTAGTTGTCACCGCCTTCCGAAATTAATTGAAGAGTTCCGTTGTTTGTCTCCGAAACTCATCATCAGATCTATATGTAATTTAAATGGGACTATTTTGGAATGAATCCCTTTCGAACAAAAAAGAGTTTTGCAAATCCTTCTTTAGATGACGGAGTTATGCCCAAACATAAATAAAAAAATAAACATGGCGAATTGATAACCTCCTTTTTTAAAGTCGGTTAAAGAACGAACTATAGTCGGGGAAAGGCTAAAGCAAGTGATTATAATGATAATTATCTACGTCTGACGTAGGAAGGTAGACTTATGGAATGTCGTATATAGCTATAAGTCCTTCTTCGAAAACCTACAAAGAAACTGAAATATTTTATACTTTCTCTGTTATACATATTTTGTGACTCGACAGGTTTCTGTACAAGGAGTTGTTACCATATCTGTATTATGTCCAGTCATATGGAACCACTTTCTTCGCACTTAAAAGATAAACGGACAGTTTTGGCAACTCTAATGCATGTTTTGACCAGCATCCTAAGGGATAACCCACTAACCCGATAGAATATTTAGGTATCCCCTAAGAATGGTTCCTTAGGAATGGTCTATGTGTGGTGCCGGAGGTAAAAGAATAGCACCATCTCATTTCTTCTCGTGGGTGTCGTAGAAGATGACTAAGGTAGGACTTAGGTACTAGAGAATGGGCAGCAGCGTTCTCTATACATTTTACCACCATACTGCGATCGCCAACCCGCAAACTCCCTTTTGAGGGAGTCAGAAGTCATCCCTACTAATATTATAAATGCGAAAGTAACTCTGTCTGTCTGTTACGCTTTCACGCCTAAACCGCTGAACCGATCGTCATGAAATTTGGCAGAGATATAGCCTGGGATATGGAGAAGGACATAGGCTACTTTTTTACACGAGAACCGACATCCACGCGGGCGGAGCCACGGGCAAAACTTAGTAGGTGGGGAAATATGCCTAAGTGTGCTTACCCGAACGGGCAGACGGGCAGACACGTTAGGGCAGACGACTGTGCCGCACGCATGCGAATACAGATTTTTTGCGCTGCAGATTTATTATTATTCACTGCATTTGCAGTGAATAATAATAGCAACAGCAAGAGCTAGTATCTATATTATTAATATTTAATCTAACCCAATCACCTAAAACTAACCGCTAAAAAACTCAAAAACTATGGCCTAGATCTGCAAAACCAAAATCAGTTACAATAACCCTTATTTATACCACGATAAAGGTGATAATGTGATATTCCAGCGCGCCGTCTTGGCATACCAGCAAATATAATTATACAGTTTCATCACTCTTATACATATAGACATAAGGGTGGTATTAGCATGTGTATGGTATGTATGTCAGTCGTTCGGTAAACCGTTAGTTGGTTCGGCAAAGGTTAGAAATGTGTGTGAAAGTTTGTGAAGGCGGGGTGACTGTCTTTAGCGTTGTGTTCAAGTGAGAAAATGATTACGTTGTCTTAAAAAACGAAAAGAAATGTTTAATCTTCTAATTAAACTTATTTATTTAAATAATGTTTCTAAAAAAAGAATTGTGCCTTTGATGATGCCAACTTTTTGAAATAATTGAGCCTCTTTTTTAATGTTTTGGTGTTTTGTCTGACTGTCAAAGTTGATCGCAGTGACTAAGATTGGATCTTTGACCAAATTGGTTGGGTTAAAATTATTAAGTACTAGCGGCTCGTCCCGGTTTCGCACGTGTGGGTTCCCTATTTTTTTCTAGTAAAAAATATAGCTTATGTTAATCAGGATAATGTAGCAAGATAATGCTGAAATATTTTTTTAATCGGTCCAGTATTTTTTGAGTTTATTCGTCACAAACACACAAGTCTTTCCTCTTTATAATATTAGTATAGATATACAGGATAAGTTTTTATCCAGTGCGCAAATTTTAGCCATGAATTCAGCATATCATTCTAGAGCCCCTAGCGCAGAAATTTTTCGCCGGTTATACAAAAAAAAAAAAACAGCTGTTTCATAGAAAAGTGCAATACCTATGCGGTCAAAATGTATGGAACAGCTGATTTTTTTTTGTATTACTTATCCTGTAGAGTTCTAGGACCCCAGAATAGGAATTATTCGAGGTTTACAAAAATAGAGGTCCAAAAATTAATTTAGAGTGTTCAATTAATTTTTTTGGATAGCAAAATGGTAATTATTTGACCGACGTCAAAAAATGAGGAAATGTTCTAGAACCTAAAATTCAAAGACATGATATGACATCTACCAACCCGCACTGGACCCGCGTGGTGGATTACGACCCACTCCCTCTCACAGAGAGGAGGCCTGTGTCCCAGCAGTGGGAACATTATAGGCTGATTATGTAAATCCAAAAAGTAATTATAGAATACTAACTTTTGCAAGCGGCTTCGCCCACGCGGAACCTATTTATCTCCCTTAGGGGTTGAATTTCGAAAAATCCTTCCTTATTCCTCGTCTACATTATAAAGGGAACCTCTGTGCAAAATTTCAGCTTTCTAGGTCCAAGGGTTTGGGCTGGGCGTTGATGAGTCAGTCAGGACTTTTCTTTTTCTTTGTATGATTATTTTTGGTTGTGGTGAATATTTTCTCGTGGGGTATCTTGACTAAATATTAGTGATGCGTGATCGCACGCGTACTCGTGATCGCAAATTGAAAGAGTTACTCGAATTTCAATATTGAACCACCTCATTCCTCATCACCCCTCATTTAAAAATTGACATTGACATTATTGACAATAGGAAATCGAGGCAATGACTCGCGAATGAGGATTGAGTAATTGAGTGAGCTCAGTGAGCGAATGAACCGACTCAAAAATTGTATGGAGAATTGAGAATGAGTGAGGTGAGGTGTGATCTTGAAGTTTGGACAATACCGTGGCACAGTAAACATTATTTAAAATTATTTCAGCTACGATTAAGAACTCTAAAAGCATTAGATTGGTAATAAAGGGTCATTGATTCGTTTATTTTGGCGGTCTAAAATTTATAAGCGAAAGAAAATGATGTGTGTGAGAGAGTGAGGACGTGAATAATCGGATTATCGGAGAGTCGTGACTCGTGAGTACACTGAGTACTCGTGAGTCGTCGTTGCACCCGCCCGCCTCGCTCACTTGGAGCTTCGTTTGAGTTCGGCTCGGGCTCGCGAGTCGTGAGGCGAATACGCCGTCGTACGATTCCTCACCTCAAATGAGGGGTCCCTCGTGAGGACCTCACGAAGCAAATTGAGGGGCTCCCTCATCCTCACATAAAATTGATGAGTTACCCATCACTACTAAATATTAACAGCGGCTTGCCTTTTTTAACTTTTTATAGCTGAAGTTCAAAGTAAACCGCATGTAAATGAATATCTTCTAAGCAATGGATCAAGACAGCCGATGGGGCCGAAACGTTCTGGAGTGGCGACCGCGTACCGGAAGATGTAGAGTGGGAAGGCCTCCCACAAGGTGGACCGATGACCTTGTAAAGGCCGCGGGAATCAACTGGATGTGGGAAGCACAAGACCGGTCGAAGTCGAGGAGCTTGGGGTATGTCCAGCAGTGGACGTCCTTCGGCTGAAATGATGATGATGATGAAGCAATAGAAATTAAAGTGTTTAATGATAAACATGACCTAAATCCGTTTATCTTTATAACTGACACTCTCGTAGGTATAAATTTGACATCGATTAATTAATTTATTCCTTAAAAATCCTAATGCATGTAATATTATGTGTCGTTGTTGTCTGTTTTTATAATCTATTAAAAATAATGTATTCAATTAAAGACATTTGCACACCATATGTGATGCTAGAATGTAAAGGGGCCATTATAGATCATACACTGCCACAGTTGTAAACTTATACAGGAAAAGTTTTTATCCAGTGCGCAAATTGTAACCATGAATTCAGCATTTCATTCTGGACCCCCCCTAGCGCAGAAATTTTTCGCCGGTTATACAAAAATAAAATCAGCTGTTCCATACATTTTGACCGCGTAGGTATTGCACTTTTCTATGAAACAGCTGATTTTTTTTTGCATAACCGGCGAAAAATTTCTGCGGAAGGGGGTCTAGAATGATATGCTGAATTCATGGTTACAGTTTACGCACTGGATAAAAACTTACCCTGTATTCGGCAAATAAATGAATTTGAATTTGACAGACATCCTCTTAAATCGGTCAATGACCCGTTTCAAGTCCTGTTTGACTACGACAGCCCTGCTAATTGGATAAGGTGGCTTTATAGGGTTCGTTTATCTTCTTCTTCTCCATAGGTACCTACTACGCTTTGGAATGGGCAACTAGCTTCATCTTTCTAACTCACCGTTCTTCACCTTGACAGTTCCCCAATTGAACAAAGTACCTGTAATTGTTTTGTTTGAAATAAATGCTTTGAGTTTCAGATAATCAGTCTATATCGTTCCTACTCCCGGGACATAGGCTTCCTCTCTGTTTCTAAGTTCAAAACCAGGCGCAGGCGCATTACTTTGTGTAAATTATTTCATCACCATTCCTCTCAAAACAGTGAAACAAAACATCGTGAGGAAAACCGGAACCTAGAACCAAAAAAATTAGGACATCCCACTCCCTCTTACAGGAAGGAGACCTGTGTCCCAGAATTGGGATAGTGTAAGCTCGTGAAACAGATCTGAGGGGCAATTCTGGTAATTTTAAGAACGTTCACAGTCTGAAGGCCAATTCTCGTAATTAAAACTGTAGCGGCACTACAAATAAAAATGCTTCACGACAAATATCAAGAAAACAAAAAGAAAAGTGGCGCCATCTACAATGCCACAGGCGAACTAACTGAGCAATTCTACATCGCGCAATCAGAGTTTACCACGCTACTCAGATAGATAAAATATTCCGACATCAACTGTCGGGCAGTTGCCCGGACCAGACACAATAAACGTCTGGTCGGAGGATCCTCCTTTTCAATAGAGGATGAGCGAACTTTACACCCTGTTCCTCATACCGCTATACTGGTGACCCCGTGAAAGAACGTCAGCGCAGCCTTCGTGCAACACTTCAGCGTGTCGTCATCATCAACATCAAGATCACTTCCTCAAGCTTTCGAGCGGCGAGTCACACAGCCAGCCAGCTCCCTACGGCTTCAACGGGTATCCTGACCACCTGCATGCAGCGAACCGCATGCCTGGTCATCACCCACAGCCTCATCAGCAACCATGGCCCAGCACACTGCACTTTCGGCCGGTCGAGAGCCTAATCTCCCGGTCGACGCCAGCAGTCAGCCTCAACCTCTCAACCCAGCGCTGTACCAGATCCGACTCACTGGAGCATAACGCAGCGCAACCCCGACTCACTGGGGAATCGTCGCAGACAGTTCCGACTCACCGCGAACTATGTGACACCCGGTTCCGACCCACTGGAACCACAACTGGCACTGGCAAGCATGCATAACATGCACTGACTCAGCCAACTATCGACCTCCGGTCTCCGGGGGGGAGTGATGTAGCGGCACTACAAATAAAAATGCTTCACGACAAATATCAAGAAAACAAAAAGAAAAGTGGCGCCATCTACAATGCCACAGGCGAACTAACTGAGCAATTCTACATCGCGCAATCAGAGTTTACCACGCTACTCAGATAGATAAAATATTCCGACATCAACTGTCGGGCAGTTGCCCGGACCAGACACAATAAACGTCTGGTCGGAGGATCCTCCTTTTCAATAGAGGATGAGCGAACTTTACACCCTGTTCCTCATACCGCTATAAAACCGTTCAAATTCTAGTCACAGTGTCATCTCAGCGACAAGAAAATGTCAAAAATGTATGAAAAATCGAGGTATTTTTGACAGATTGACACTGAGATCAGACTGTGAACGTTCTTAAAATTAGTAGAATTGCCCCTCTGATCTCAGTCGCAATCTGTCAAAAATACCTTGAGTTTCCATACATTTTTGACAAGTTTTTGACATTTGCTTGTCGCCGAGATGACACTGCGACTAGATTGTGTTACGAGAATTGGCCTTTAGATCTTCCTAACTTAATTTGAGTCTAGCACAAAGTAATTAAACCGCGTCAAAGTAACGGTTAGACCACTAAACAAGACAAACTTACTTTCTCCATTGTTAGTCAGACTTACATTGGAAAACACTTTATATTGACACTGTGCAGACTTCCTTTAACCGACTTTTGGTTTTAAATCGCAGCTTTTAGTGTAGCTACATCATCATCATCATCTGCCTAGCCTTATCCCAACTATGATGGGGTCGGCTTCCAGTCTAACCGGATGCAGCTGAATACCAGTATTTTACATGGAGCGACTGCCTATCTGACCTCCACAATCCACTTACTGGGTAATACGATACCCCTTGGTAAGATTGGTTGTCAAACTTTCGGACTTGTGACGACCCGTAACGACTGTCAAAGATCCACAAATGACAGCCGGGACCAACGGCTTAACGTGCTTTCCGAGGCACGGAAGGGTCTTGGTATGTAAAGATGGTCACCCATCCACGGACCAACCGCGGCAAGCGTAGCTTAACCTGGTTGATCGACCTGTGCAGCTATTGTTATTTAGCCACATAAGCCCCTCTCTTAGTGTAGCTACATATGTGCCGAAATAATCCGCCGGCAGTTTCAGGATGTTAACACCTGAAAACATCATCATTTCAGCCGAAACACGTTCACTGCTGGATATAGGCCTCCCCAAGCTCAGTCACTTCGACTGGTTCTGTGCTGTGCATCCAGCGAATTCCTGCAGCCTTCACCAGGTCATCAAAATCAAAAGTCATTTATTCAAATTAGGCTGAGAATCAGTACTTTTAAAACGTCAAAATACATAAGACAGTCCCCCAAAACACCCGCCCTTCACCACTTCCTAGTGCTTTAGCTGGGAAGAAGAAGTGGCGCAACAAACTCCCCAGCAGCACAGCTGTCTATTTAGTCGGATAGACTTGATTCTATACATCCATTGGTAAATTGATAAACATTACGAGACACAGAACATTTATTAAGTGATTAGTCATTTGTCAGCTAGCCATGCCAATATCATCATCATTTCAGCCGAAAGACGTCCACTGCTGGACATAGGCTTCCCCCAAAAGGGGGTTTTGCCATAATCGCCACGCTTGGAAGGCGGGTTGGCGATCGCAGTATGGTGGTAAAATGCATAGAGAACGCTGCTGCCCATTCTCTAGTAAGTCCCTTAGTCGCCTTCTACGACACCCACGGGAAGAAATGGGATGATGCTATTCTTTTACGTCCGGCACCACACGGGACACCATGCCAATATACCAACAAATGAAATGAAAACTTAACTCAAGCACAACGAATAAAAAAAAGCGTAATACCAAAATAAAAGCCTCCTGGTATAAAGGGCATCGGTCCACGTTGAGAGAGGCCACGACCGTCCCTTGCTCGTTGATGCGCCAGCCCGCGCCGCAGCTGAGCCAGGGGAGCACAGGGGGTGCCCTCAGCGTGCAGTCGCTTTAGGTGTAAGTAGGTTTTATGCTCTGGCTGGAGGCTTTTAGTCTAAACTAAAAAAAATCACAGGAAAGTCCGGTTGAGCAGTCACGGCCTCTCAAGGTCAACTGCGAGATGCCACACATAAAAAAATAAAACATTGAGAGAGGCCGTCCAACGCTACATCTTCAAGTACGCGGTCGCCAATCCAGAACCTTTCGGCCCCATCGGCCATATGTTCTGCGTACAATGTGCCCCACTGTTCATTGTTCCACAATTCTTCGGGCTATGTCGATTAACTTGGTTCTCCTACGTTCAATTTCCCTTTGGGTGTCTTTCAGTCTTCTTATGAGGCCCATCATCATCATCATCATCATCAGCCTATAATGTCCCCACTGCTGGGACACAGGCCTCCTCTCGGTGAGAGGGATTGGGCCGTAATCCACCACCTGGCCCCAGTGCGGGTTGGTAGATGTCACATGTCTTCGAATTTTTGGTTCTAGGACATGCCGGTTTCCTCACGATGTTTTCCTTCACCGTTTTGAGAGCAGTGGTGATGAAATAATTTACACAAAGTAAAGCGCCTGTCTGGGTTCGAACTCACGACCTACAACTCGTAAGTCGCGGCCGTTACCACTTGGCCACCACTGCTCCACGCATCTGAAATGCTTACCTATGAAACATCAGTCCTAAAATACCAAACAAAAACTTTTTTCAAAAAAATAACAACCGACTTCCAAAAAACACTACAAAGTGCAAAATAACTTTAATTTCGGAAGTCGGTGACTTTGGAGGTGTAGGTATTTCAATTATTTGTCACCGCCTTCCGAAATTACAGTTATTTTGCACTTTGTAGTGTTTTTTGGAAGTCGATTGTAATTTTTTTGAAAAAAGTTTCTATTTTTCACTTTTTAGTTACCTACCCCACACCAATTCGAAATTTCATCATCCTTGGGGTCAAAACAATGCATATTTATGCGATAGCAGCATTCGCGGTTGATTTGCTGTAATGTTTTGAAGAGTTCCGTTGTCTGTCTCCGAAACGCATCATCAGATCTATATGAAATTTCAATGGGACCATTTCGAAATAAAACCCTTTCGAACAAAAAAAGAATTTTGCAAATCCGTCTATATACGACGGAGTTATGCCCGAACATGCATTAAAAAAAACATGTCGAATTGATAACCTCCTTCTTTTTGAAGTCGGTTAAAAATCAGCTAATAACGTTCCCAATTCTAGGACTCGGACCTCCTCTCTGTGGGGCTGTAATCCGCCGCGGGGACTCAGTGTGGAGGGGTTGCTAGATGCACATATCTTAAGGTTGAAATGATGTCTCGTTATTTTTTTCCGACTTCAAAAAGAAGGAGGTTATCAATTCGACATGTTTGTTTAAATATATATTTTTAAATGTATTTTCGGGCATAACTCCATCATAAATAGACGGATTTGTAAAATTCTCTTTTTATTCGAAAGGGTTTTATTTCGAAATGGTCCCATTTAAATTTCATATAGATCTGATGATGTGTTTCGGAGACGGACAACGGAATTCTTCAAAAAATGACAGCAAATCAACCTCGATTGCTGCTATCGTATAAATATGCATTGTTTTGACCCCAGAGATGACGAAATTTCGAATTGGTGTGTAAAAATAAGGGGTTCCAAAAAAAAAAACAACCGACTTCCGGAAAAACACTACATACTGAAAAATTACTTTTAATTTCGGCAGGGAATGTCTAAACTATAGATACTTTTCACAAACCCGCGAGTGTGGAATGCTTTAAGATTCACTAAAGCAGCACTGAATAAAAATAATGTTACAACTATCTTAATTGTCACGTTGTATGTTCAAAACCAATTGAATTAAAATTCGCATTCCAAATTGACAAAATCATATTCAGCTAAATTATCAGGCAAGCGAACGCGTTGATGTCTTTTATACGTAACAATGTTTTGCACAAAATTACAAATTACTTAACTTAAATAACTCTAAATAATTGCCACAATTATTTACGAATCACTGTTAAATGCACATTTATATGTAACCGGGACATCGCTTTATTATAATATTCAGTTTAACTTGATAGATGTCCACGAAATGAATGTTATAACTTTGTCAAAGTCGGCTCTTGCGTAAAGATTAAATTAACTTGTAGTAATCTTGATTATGATGGATTACTTCACGATTTATGAGAGTGTATTAGAAGATTTTGCATTAATAAAGCCCTTTGCAGCCAGATGATATATCTTAAGGTGAATCTTGTCGACATTTTTTTCATACAAACTTCGGTAGTGTATTACTCCACTGTTCGACAATGTATATCAAAAGTTAAACACATTATAGTAACGTCTCATTATTAATATTGTCTGTTTTTTCCATTCTAAGTTCGGGAAGGTTTTACTCCACTGTTTGACTATGTACATTAAAAATTAAACATGGTATGGTTTTTTCTCATTATCAATATTGTCTGTACGGAAACAGAATACTAAAATAAAAAGCCATTAAAAAGTTAGGAGCCAACAAAGATTCGTTTTTCTTGCTAATTTAACCTAAACTTTGGGCGTGTTTAAGTAATAAGAGAAGTATAAAATCTCCAAAACCATGTCGGTACCGACAAATTTCAATTATCTGAAAGTTCAATAAACTTTATTGGTAATTTATTTATGCAGTGGTTTTTTCATAAAACCCGGTCTTCCAAAGTACTTTTTTTAATGTTTTACTATAAATGATCCTGCATTTCACTCAATAACGTTGTGCGTGTAGACTAGCGTCTTATTGCTCATCACTGATGCTATCTTTGTCGGACACGAAGCCTGGTGAGACAGCGTGATTTTTAGCCAGGCCCACCTGTGAGTTCGAGCCCGCGACTAGGTTCCCCTTTAGACATATTTTTGATGAATGATCAACTCGAAAGAGTAACTTAAAACAAATAACATTTTTTTAATCACTCTGCCTTGCAGAGATGGGTCGTACAGTATTTACGAGAATATTAAAATCGGCCTAAAATGTTCCCACTGCTGGGATACAAGCCTCGTCTCTGTGAGAGACCGTAATCCACGATGCGGGCCCAGAGGGCCTATACTCTAAGCACGAAATCCGTAATCTTGGTCGAAGTTACGGGCGGTTCCTACTCCGTATTACTTACGGACAAAATATTAGTTTGAACCCCGTACTAAGAATATGACAACACGATATACTGATAATATGATAACACGATGTGACCACGATGTGTGTGTGTGTGAGATGTGACCTACGTAAATATCGTGTTTTTTTTTAAACCAATGTAACGGCAAGGAATCGAAATGTTATCAGTATATTCCAAGACAATTTGTCGATATTATTAATACGATATCAGCAGATGTCGTGTGTAATTGACGTGGTTATGAGTAAGGAACTTTTAAGTGGTCAAAGTGAATTCAGGCACATAATTGGGGCTCTATGTGACCCAGCAGTGGGAATTATAGGCTGAATAGTTTTATAATTTTTATGTAAATTAAAATTCAGCAATATTTATTTTAGTCCACTCATCATATTATTCACAGCCTCGTTTTCAACGTTTATACGCACACCAATACTGGCCCAGTCACTGAAGGAATTACTTCTACAGCAACAAATCTACCCTCATTTTACCAGCATCATCAACAAAGCGCCTAAGATTATTTTATAATCTCAACTAAACAAAAAAGCTCGTCTAGAATCTCAAGATATTACGGTAGTCGCCACAATATGTGCTTAATTGACACAGCCGGTATGACAGCCGGCTAACGGTAGCCGAGTTATTTTCCTAGCGGTGTAACCTAGGCCGGCTGTAGAGATTACTGACGTGCTTCCTTGTGACTGGTTGTTTATCTAGGATTAATCGAGCAGGTCTTATATAACGGGTTATGAAGTAATTAAGGGGAACCAGTCGTGGACTCGAACTCACTGGTGGGCCTGGCTGAAAAGCATGCTGTCTCACCAGCAGGCCAAGACAAAACACATTTCTGTTAGCGTTCACGCCAAACGCTACGCCAAAATGTATGGGAATGACATTACCTACGGCAAGGTTACGTCGTGTTTTTTCCGCAGGTAATGTCATTCCCATACATTTTGGCATAGCGTTTGGCGTGAACGCTAAAGACAATGTGTTTTGTCTTTAGGCCCTGGCTTCATGTCCGACAGAGGTAGTACCCGTGATGAGCAGTTAGATGCTAGTCTACACGCACAACATTATTGAGTGAGCTGCAGGATCAGTTATAGTAAAACAGGCGCGTGAAAAATTAAGAAAAGTCGTTCGGAAAATCGGGCTTTATGAATAAACCACTACATATATCAATGACCAATAAAGTTTATTGAACTTTTCGATAATTGAGCTTTGTCGGTACCGACTTGGTTTTGGAGATTTTACACTTCTTTTATTACTTAAATACGCCAAAGTTACGTTAAATTAGCAAAAAAAACGAATCTTTGTTGGCTCCTAACTTTTTAATGGTTTTTAATTTTAGTATTCTGTTTCCGACCAGACAATATTAATAAGAAGTCAAAACCATACCATGTTTAATTTTTGATGTAAATTGTCAAACAGTGGAGTAATACACTCCCGAAGTTTGTATGGAAAAAAAACTAGATTCACCTTAAGGGAGCTCGTAGACTTGTTATATCTTTCTTAAACTGAAAAATAATAACTTAAAAAAAAATAACAACCGACTCGTGCAAAATAACTTTAATTTCGGAAGTCGGTGACTTCGGATGTGTATTTTAATTCTTTGTCACTTTGTACAGTGTTGCCAGTTTTGAGTTACCTACCCCACACCAATTCGAAATTTCATCATCCTTGGGGTCAAAAAAATGCACATTTATGCGATAGCAACATTCGTGGTCGATTTGCTGTAATTTTATGGAGTTATGCCCGAACATACATACATAAAAAAAAACATGTCGAATTGATAACCTCCTTCTTTTTGAAGTTGGTTAATAAAACATTTCGCTTGCAGCATGGTACACGTGGTAGTAGTGAAACTTTAAAATATAAAGAACTAGCTTCCGCCCGCGGCTTCGCCCGCGGGGGATCGAGAATTATCGCGCGGGAACGTACTACCGGGATAAAAAGTATCCTATGCGTTAAAATCAAACTCAAAACTCATTTATTCAAACTAGGCTGAGAGTCGGCTCTTTTTGAAGGTCAATATTATATAAGACAGTCCACCAAAACGCTCGCCCTTCACCACTTCCTAGTGCTTTAGCTGGGAAGAAGAAGTGGCTCAAAAAACTCCCCAGCAGCACAGCTGTCTGTTTAGTTAGAATATGTAGAAGTTAATAATTTGATTAAAGCTTCATCAACACCACTTATATTATTTAACTAGATTATTTTATACATTGTGAATGGGAGAACGTTGTAGGCGTTACAGACTGTAGATTTGTAGACGATTTTCTATTCTGTATTCGTCTAAGTACCTGGTACTTATCGACAGGCCTGCACTGTCCTCCCATACATTTTATCTCTGTAATTTGAAAAACTTGTTAAAGCCAATTATTTTTAAAAGAGTAACCGTGGAGTTTCTTGCCGGCTCTTCTCCTTATGAAACAAAAATTTGGAACCGTGCACCTAGCTTCTGACGTTTCATAAGTGCCCATGCAGGTTTATATGAAATAAAAATATTTTGATTTTGATTTTATTCTTTTTACAATAGCATACATTAATTATTGCTGGGCCTTTTTTTGAAGTTGGTTAAAAATACAAAAAAGAAGTAAACATCGTTTATTTCAATATTAAATCCATTCTTAATTTATCTTCCCATTACCAAAGAAGCATTCTTTGGAAGAAATATTTTAGATAAAAACTATTATTAGTATGTAGATAGTTTAAGCACGGAATAGATAATAGTACTGACCGTTTAGCCAGTGTATTGTCTGTCAGTCAGTCGCTTTTTATATACATAGTTTTAGAAGAAATTACCGTTTTTTTGTTTGAAAATATCCTACATAATATCCGTTTACCAATTACGTCCTCGCCCTTCTCACTACCACACATAACAAGTACCTAAGCCCATCGAACTCGGGCCTGACTGCGCTGCGCAGGAGTTGATACTTGACATCGCTAACTGTACTCGCGCCGTTTCCTGGCCTACGGGTTTGTGATATGGGTGTTATGTGAAGGGGATAAGCAGGTTTCCAAGTGCTAAGTTAGAGGATGTGTTTTATGTTGATTTAGTGTGTAAGGTAATTAATTTTATGGATTGCATGTTGCTTCCTTAAGAATTATTACTAATTTATGCGAACAGGCAGAGTGGGGGTATATTAGCTGTGCCCAAAGCTTCGCCCGCGTAGATATCGGAGATTATCCCACGGGAATTTGCTACTGGGACGAAAAGTAGCCTATGTTACTTCTTATATCATCATAGCTATAGCCAGTGAAAGTCCTGTCAAAATCGGTTCAGGCGTTTCGGAGATAAGACAAACAAACAGAAAGCCAGACCAATTTTTTTTTTTTAAGATAAGCACCGTTTATACTTTCATGTGCATTTAGTAAATACCTGTTATTTGGACATAACAAACAGACACTTGCAATTTTAGCTATTTGTATGTATGTATGACAAGAGTTTTGGTAACAAATTCTGTTTGACATTAACAGGCTTTCTGAAACCGGAGGCTGATTTTGTGGCCTCGTAACACAATAATATATTATTTTCAGTAGGCAACTTGCACAAGTTAATTTATTGATTTTGATTGGTGGATGTTTTTTTTTTAATTTTACGCACTTTATTTAATGTTGGTGATCATTTCTCATAACTTTATTGCATTAAAACGTGCCAATTGCCTATTACGTATTTCTGGAGTTGAATGGCGGGCGAGTAAATTAGGGTTTCTTGAAATGACATTCACTAGGTGGCAGCACTGAAACGTCAGGTCAAAAAATCAAATCATTTATTTCTTTGTAAACATGGGTATAGTACACAGATGTATTTTTTTTATAATAAGGTTCTCCATATTTTACCGTCACATGGGCATGCAAAGGTTTACATTTCTAATAAAAATTCAAAAATAAACATTGGTATTACAAATAAAAAAAGGAAAAAATACAAATCAAAAAGGTCAGCGTGGTCACAGCAATAAAAAAGACTAAATAATGTCAAACAGAATTATAAAACCAGCATCAAAATTATTATGTCAATCCTCTGATTGACATAATAATTTTGATGCGTAAATTGACATAGTTACTCTTAACTATGTCAATCAGTCAGTGAAATATCATTAAGAAAATCGTCAATCGTGTAATAGGTTTTCATAATAAAAATTTCTTTTAGCTCCCTTTTAAATTGTATTGTAGTCATATTTTTTATACTATTAGGTACTCGAAAAGAACGAAACGAATAACATCAAATATTTTACCTAAGTTCATTGTCGAATTGGAAGACCTCTTATCAAACTGGCGCCAACTGGTGGTTTGAAAATTCAAGAAAACCCTCATTCTTGCAAATAGACTAATAAGCCCTTTTTTGTTATGATTATTATCATTTCAGCCGAAAGACGTCCACTGCTGGGCATAGGTCTCCCCTAGGCTCCTCCACACGACTAGTCTTGTGCTTCCCACCTCCAGCGGATACCCACGGCGTTCACAAGGTCATCGGTCCACCTTGTGGGAGGCCTTCCCACTCTACGTCTTCCGGTACGCGGTCGCCACTCCAGAACCTTTCGGCCCCATCGGCCATCTGTTCTGCGAGCAATGTGCTCTGCCCACTGAGACTAAAGTTTGGCAATTGTTCGGGCTATGTCGGTTGCCTTGGTTCTCCTGCGGATCTCTTCATTTCTGATTCGGTAATATTGATTCTTTATTCAAATTCTAACCTCTATTTTCTTTGTTTCAGGTCCCACCATAAACCCACTGCCCAAAACCATGCAACAGTCATAGCAACAAGCAAACAACAAACATGGGTCCACCTCTAAGTACATGGCCGTACAGCCATCCACAGGGCGGGGACAGTGACAAATGTGAGAAAACAAGTGACGATGTACACAAAAAGTGTTTTTTGTTTCAATCAGTTGACAATTTCCGAGTGCTTTGTTTAAATTTTACATTCGCTCTGTTATTCTTTCAAGTGTTGTTAAGTTTGAACTCTGTGAGGGCGGGGCCTGTGATACTCAACATGGATTATTCGCAAGGTGAGTTATGTTGCTTTTTTGGTAAATAATATTATTACTTTATGCGTGCTACAGTCTTGTTCGGGTCGGCACAATCGGACGGTGAAATAGTCATTCGATGTTGCTGCCCGGCCTGTTATGCCGACCCGAACATGAGTGTTTATAAATTCAAGTAAAATTAAATCATCGTCAGTTTGAAACTTTGCCAGGAAAACCCCAATATTATGTTTATAATAGGTTTAAAAAAATCATATTCGTAACAAATAGCAATCTATAAAAAACAAAAGATTATTACGAAATAAAACTGCCTTTCTGCTGATGCGAAATTCTAATAATATCTCGAAGGTGTGACGTGATTTAAGGTTAAGCTACGCTTGCCGCGGTTGGTCCGTGGATGGGTGACCATCTTTACATACAAAGACCCCTCCGTGCCTCGGAAAGCACGTTAAGCCGTTGGTCCCGGCTGTCATTTGTGGATCTTTGACAGTCGTTACGGGTCGTCAGAAGTCTGACAACCAGTCTTACCAAGGGGTATCGTATTACCCAGTAACTGGGTTTAGGAGGTCGATAGGCAGTCGCTCCATGTAAAATACTGGTATTCAGCTGCATCCGGTTAGACTGGAAGCCGACCCCAACATAGTTGGGAAACGGCTAGGCAGATGATGATGATGATGTGTGACGTGATTTAGACGTGATAAAACAAGTAAAGTCATCAAAAAATAAATTGATTAAAGTGCCTCTGAATTGTAGTTTTTCAATTTCAAGCTACCAGAGTAGATTTAAGGGTGATTTTCGCTTGCCACGGTCGGTTCGTCGACTGATGATCATCCAATACAGGAAGTCTTACCAAGAGTTTTCGTTTTCCCAGTAACTGAGTTGTGGAGGTCAGATAGACAGTCGCTCCATGTAAAATACTTGTAGTCAGCTACAACAGGTTAGGCTTGAAGCTGACTCCAACATAACGAAACGGCTAGGCAGATGATGTCGACTTAAACTTCATGCAAATAATTTTAGGAAACACTAAAAATAAAAGTATTTTCTCACTAGACAAACACCAGCAGACATTATTAAAAAATCTTTTCAGTTACCAAAACGAATGAACCATGTCAGTCAATGTCACAGTCTACACAACAATGGTTAAGAAAGTAGTCAAAAGTGCGAGTGTTAATAATTGTATGTTCACTAATGAGATATACTGTGGCGAATTCGTTTCGGTAAAAGTGGAATAGGTAAATAGTGATTTTTTTAGGCGAGACAGCTTGAGATAAGACTTTCAATAAGTGGGTCTAGATGTAGAAGGAGAGTGTTTGAGTGAATGAGCGGGTAATCTGAATGAGAATGCTGAATGATTACAATAAAAAAAACAACCATCATCATCTGCCTAGCCTTTTTCCTAACTATGTTGGGGTCGGCTTCCAGTCTAACCGGATGCAGCTGAATACCAGTATTTTACATGGAGCGACTGCCTATCTGACCTCCACAACTCAATTACTGGGTAATACGATACCCCTTGGTTGTCAGACTTTCGGACTTCTGACGACCCGTAACGACTGTCAAAGATCCACGAATAACAGCCGGGACCAACGGCTTAACGTGCTTTCCGAGGCACGGAAGGGTCTTGGTATGTAAAGATGGTCACCCATCCACGGACCAACCGCGGCAAGCGTAGCTTAACCTGGTCAATAGACCCGTGCAGCTATTGTTGTTTAGCCCCAAGCCCCAAAGTGAAAAATAACTTTAATTTCGGAAGGCGGTGACAAAAAGTTTAAATACATATCCGAAGTCAACGACTTCCAAAATTAAAGTTATTTTTCACTTTGTAGCGTTTTTTCCGGAAGTCGGTTGTTTTTGGAAAAGTTTTATTTTTCACCTTTTAGTTATGGTTACCTACACCACACTAATTCGAAATGTCATCATCCTTGGGGTCAAAACAATGCATATTTATGAGGTAGCAGTAATCGCGGTTGTTATGCTGTTATTGTTTTAAGAGTTCCGTTGTCTGTATCCGAAACATATCATCAGAACTATATGAAATATAAATGGGACTATTACGGAATAAAGCCCTTTTCAATTTTGCAAATCCGTTTATATATGACGGAGTTATGCCCGAACATACATAAAAAAAAACATGTTGAATTCATAACGTCCGTCTTTTTGAAGCCATCATCACCATCATCATTCTCCTCCCCTTACCCGTATTTGTGGTCGTCCCAACATGTCTTTTACTTCCACACCTCTCTATTAGTCGTCATCTCCGTAGTCACACCCTTTCTAACTATATCATCATTCACACAGTCCATCCATCGTTTCTTTGGTCTCCCCCTACTCTTATAGCCATCGAAATTCATACTCAAAGCTTTCCTCACAACATTTTCCTCATTCCTCCGTATCACTTGACCATACCATGACAACCGATTTCCACACAACTTTTCAGTTATCGGTGCCACTTTCAGACTTCCTGCGTGTAGGTACTCATTTCCACACAACTTTTCAGTTATCGGTGCCACTTTCAGACTTCCTGCATGTAGGTATTCATTTCCACACAACTTTTCAGTTATCGGTGCCACTTTCAGACTTCCTGCATGTACTCGTTTCATATTCTATCCATTTGTCTAACGACACATCCCTCTTAGCATACTCATCTCAGCTCATGCAATTGCCTTTCATTCATGCACTAACTGGCCAGATCCATTCAATCTGTGTGGTTCTTTTCTCAAAAGACCCTTTCAGACACCAATCTACATGGTCTTCACATGATCTGACTAAGATTATGTCTGGACTTTAAAAGAGACTGTGACCTCTGAATTTATTTCGGCCTTACAATCGGAGTACTCATTTATAATAATAATAATAAAAACCATTTATTTTCAGGTTACAAAGACCCATAGATAAATACCTTAACCTACATATACATATTATAATAACAAATTATGTTAGTAAATAAAACTGAAAACTATGTTAGTATCACTTTTTTGCACTAAGTCTTTGTGCGTTCCGGTGGCACTAGTCCGCAAAAGCGGCGCCCTTATCAAGTTTTTAATACAAGCAAACTTACTTCCTACTTTGCATTAATTTCTTGACTATCGATCCTTTACAGGAAGAAGGGGCTTGTGGCTAAGTAACAGCCGCACGCGTCGATCTTGCCGCTTTTGCTCTGTGGATGGATAACCATCTACTTACCAAGACCCCTCCGTAACCCGGAAAGCACATTAACCTATTGTCTTACCAAGGGGTATCGTTATAGAGGTATGAGGAACAGGGTGTAAAGTTCACTCATACCTATTTGGTAAAGGAGGATCCTCCGACCAGACGGGTATTGTGTCTGGTCCGGGCAACTGCTCGACAGTTGATGTCGGGATTTTTGTATACGTTCGAGTGTCGTGGTAAACTCTGATTGCGCGATGTAGAATTGCTTAGATAGTTTGCCTGTTGCATTGTAGATGGCGCCACTTTTCGTTTTACGTTTCTTAGATTTTGTTGCGAAGCATTTATTTTTTATTTGTAGTGCTGCTACATCGTATTACCCAATAACTGGGTCGTGGAGGTCAGATCGGCAGTTGCACCATATAAAATAATGGTATTCAGCTGCATCCGGTTAGACTGGAAGCCGACCCGGAAAGGCTAGGCAGATGATGATCGTGTAGAGGGAATTGTCGCCAGCCAACAGTCTACTAAACGCATGAATGCGTACCTATTCAAATGAACCATCGAAGGCCCAAGAATGTCGTTTGGTGACCTAGTTAGTTCGTCCTTGGCCTACTCAACTATTGATGAAATACATTTATAATCGGCACATCCTATAGCTATAAAATGATACTCCTAATCCGGCTTAGGGTTTTGACTTTGATTTAAATGAACGAAAGTTAATCGTGGATATAGTCTGACCGGGGATTCCGTACATTAGTGGCAGGAAATAAGACGAGTGAGTGAGGAAGGTGACTGAAAAGTAGTGTGGAAATCGTTTGTCATGTTATGGATATGTGATGCGAAGGAACAAGGAAAATTTGAGGAAAGTTCTGAGCATGAATGTGGATCGCTGTGTGAGTAGGGCTAAACTACACGTTTAAACCTCCCGTTACACATTTTCAGAAGATGACTTTTGAAAAATCTTTTCCGTGAGCCTAGTACAGAAGTTGGCCTTGCCATGAATTTGGACAAGACGAAAGTCATGTGCATTTCTCACGTCTTGCCGAGTTCAATCCACATCGAAGGGTCGCTTCTCAAAGTTGTAAAGGAGTATGTTTACCTAGGACAAGTCATCCAGCTCGGTAGACACAACTTTGAGAACGAGCCGACAGGAGGATCCGGTTGGGTTGGGCAGCGTTTGGGAAACTACGTCAAATCTTTTCGTCGTCTATTCCGCAATGCTTGAAGACTAAGGTCTTCAACCAGTGCGTCCTGCCCGTGATGACATACGGCGCCGAAACGTGGACACTGACAATTGGGCTGGTCCACAAATTTAAGGTAGCTCAGCGCGCTATGGAGCGGGCTATGCTCGGAGTTTTGTTTGAAGGATGAAATCAGGAATGAAATTATCCGGAAAAGAACCGGAGTCACCGACATCGCTTGTAGAGTGAGCAAGCTGAAGTGGCAGTGGGCTGGCCATGTTTGTCGAAGGACCGATGGACGGTGGAGCAGACGAGTCCTGGACTGGAGACCGCGTCTCGGCAAACGTAGTGTGGGACGCCCCCCAGCTAGATGGACCGCCGACCTTAAAAAGGTGGCTGGGACAGACTGGATGCGGAAGGCGGAGGATAGAGTATTGTGGCGCAGCCTGGGAGAGGCCTATGTCCAGCAGTGGACTGCGATAGGCTGAGTTGATTGATTGATAGTACAGAGACAAATTAAAGTAGCTAGCGACACTCCGCAAACGTGATGGGTAAATGGGATACTAACTTTTGCCAGCTGTTTCGCCTGCGTGGAGGCTGAAAATTTTACCACGGGAACGTATTAACGGCAAAGTAAAACTGAAATAAATAAATATACCTAATTGTAACCATTGAACGACGGATTATTTTATAATAACCTTTATTAACAATTTTACAAAACATGTTGTACAAGTAAACTAAAGCTTAGCTTAGATCATCATTATAATCATCATCAGCCTACAATGTTCCCACTGCTGGGACACAGGCCTCCTCTCTCTGAGAAGGAATGGACCGTAATCTACCACGCGGGTCCGGTGCGGTTTGGTAGATGTCACATGTTTTCGAGATTTTGGTTCTAGGACATGCCGGTTTCCTCACGATGTTTTCCTTCACCGTTTTGAGAGCAGTGGTGATGAAATTATTTACACAAAGTAAAGCGCCTGTCTGGGGTTGGACCTACGACCTACGACTCGTAAGTCGCAGCCGTTACCACTTGGCCACCACTGCTTGCTCGCTGCTTAAATATGTAATTTTAATTACTTAAACTTAATTATTTAGCTATCTATTGACAACTAATTCTTTTGAGACCGATATTAAGATCTTTTTGCGTTTCGGTAAAGGCCACCTCTAGAGCTTGCCACATTCTCCTGTCATGGGTCATCTGCTTTTTATATTTCTATGTGGGTCATCCTTCTCCATGTTACACCACCTGTTTGTCGGATATCGTCTTCCCATTTTAGACTCAGGCCTTGTACTAAGTACTCTTGGACACCATTCGAATTATACCTCGTTGTATATGCAGACAAAAAGCATGTGTTAGTCAAATTTCGCGAAACTCAAACGAATCAGGGCCAATATCCTCATTTCGGTCGCGACGTAGGCAGTGACCAGCGACCACACTTTCACTTCCTTGCGACCAGGAGCAGCAACTGGGTCGCTGGCAGTGTGTCATCCGCGTAGGCTCGCTTTCCGAAGTAATCGGCATTCGAATCGATTAGGAATGCCGAGTTTTTGATTAACGAGTCGATTGAAGGTGTTTTGTTGAATTGATAGTTAATATTTATATTAGGAATAAGTATGTACATACGCCAGCACATCAAGCTACCCCAATCTGTCAAATTTCTTTGATAGATTTTCAACTTTATTGCATATGAATAAAGTTCATGTTGAATTGGGAAAATTTGACAGTTTGGGGTATCAAAAATATCCTATGTGTTAATTCACGTTATAAACTGTGTGCCAAATTTCATCCAAAGTCGTTCAGCCGTTTTTGCGTTATTGAATAATAAACATACAAACATCTAAATAACCAAACACCTAAACATACAAACTTTCACATGGAAAATGTACCAAAAATATTTTAGTTTGTACTAGCTTTTGACCGCGACACCGCCCGCGTGGATGTCGGTTTTCGCGTAAAAAAGTAGCCCTTCTCCATATCCCATTGTCAGGCTATACAGGGTGTCCGGAATTTAATGGATGACCTTGAAATGGTGCATGGTAGAACTAAAAGCCCTTCAGATAAAACATTTTTTATTTGTATTCTTTCTGTAAAAAAAAAACAACCAACTAACCGAAAAAACACTACACAGTGAAAAATAACTTTGAAAGTCGGTGTCTTTGGATATATTATGTATTTAATTTTTTTGTCACCGCCTGCTGAAATTTAAGTTATATTTTGCTTTGTAGTGTTTTTCGGAAGACTATTGTTTCCTTTTTTATTACAGAAAAAATCCAAAAAAAAATGAATAAATGGCCATTAGTTCTACCATGAACCATTTTAAGGTTATCCATTAATTACCGGACACCCTGTATATATTTGTAGGGATTTAATTGGCAAGAGAAAATTGTAGGACAAGGAAAATCTCCATAACTTGAGGAAAATAATAAAATGCTTAATTCTTTCTGCCATAGATAATTATTTGAATATTTAATAAAATATTTAGCAACAACAAAGATATAATATTAAAACCTGTTTAAAACTTGTCCAAGGCTTTAATTTTACAATCCGCTATGCATTATCTACTTGTACCTGTTTTGTAATTTAAATAATTAGTATGTCCTTATTGCCTCGACTCACTGCCTCGTTGGTCTAGTGTTGGCAAATTTTTTAATGGATTTTTCCATTTAGTATCAGCCTGGATTTGTGCCTGGGGTCTTTTGGGACCGGGACCGCGGTCCCGAATGCCACCTCTAAATATATTAATTAATTTTAGTATCTAGTCTTTTGGGACCACAAATTAAATAAACAAAGTTAAATCTTGGTAAAGTACGATCAACCAAACATTTTGAAATAATACAAATAAAACTATTTTTTGTAAAACGATAAATATTTCTTTCATATCAAAAATGACAGCCTTTTGAGTAGCTATTTAAAAATTCAATTACAACTGTTTAATTGAAAACATTTAACTGTACTTTAACTTATTTTTTCTTGTGGTCCCAAAAAATGACTAAAATAATTATTTTATTTAAAGGTGGCTCCGGACCGCGGTCCCGGTCCCAAAAGCCCCACGACCCTGTGCCCGGTTGATAGCAATAGGCTCGCCCCCTATTACATGGACTTATACATAAATAGCGAAATGTGGGTGTACTGTCGACCTTTTGGGGAAACAAGGCGTGATGTGTATGTTCCTACTGTTTACAAATGAATGTTATTTGTAAACATATTCTAACTACGAGCACCTGTCTTTAAATGCTACTTGTTAATTATTAGGAATGTCGGTTGTTGGATGATGACCTATGATACTGTGAGTTGCTAGTGTGTTTGTAACTCAGTAAATCTATACTTATAATTTAATATTATAAAGAGGAAAGATTTGATTGTTTGTTTGTGCTTTGGCTCCGAAATTCCAGAACCGATTTGAAAAATTTTTTCACTGTTGGGAAGCTACACTATCCCCGGGTGACATAGGCTATATTTTATCCCCGTATTCCCACGGGAACGGGAACTACGTGGGTGAAACCTAGGAGCGCTGCTAGTCACAAATAAAGTAAATCACATATTTTTCGAAAAGCAGTCTTGGTTCAGTGGTAACGGCCGGTACTTACGAGTTATAGGTCGTAGGTTCGAACCCAAACAGGCTCTTTACTTTGTGTAAATTATTTCATCACCACTGCTTTCAAAACGGTGAAGGAAAACATCGTGAGGAAACCGGCATGTCCTAGAACCAAAGAATTCAAAGACATATGACATCTAACAACCCGCACTGGGCCCGCGTGGTGGATTACGCCTCACTCCCTCTCACCGAGAGGAGGCCTGTGTCCCAGCAGTGGGAAAATTATAGGCTGCTGATGTGATGTGATGTAATCCCGCGTGGTAGTCGGTGTTTTATAGAAGTAAACTATTCTGTTGAATCACTGTCTATAAATGAAAACCACATTAAAATCTGTTGCGTAGTTTGAAAGATATAAGCGTACATACACGAAAAGCGACTTTGATATATACTATGTAAAGATGCTGTTATTTAGCGTTAAGGTTTTAAATGATAAATGATTTTATTTCTGTAAGTAGGTTTGTACAAACACTTTTACACGTCAATCATATTTTTTTTAACTAGATGAGGTCGGCGTTTCCTATCTGACTACTCTGAGAAGAAAGGCCGAAACAAACTCAGAGGTCACAGTCTCTTTTAAAGTCCAGACATAATCTTGGTCAGATCATGTGAAGACCATGTGGATTGGTGTCTGAAATGGTCTTTTGAGGAAAGAACCACACAGATTGAGTGGACCTGTCCATTCAGTGCTCGCATGTATCAGTAATCATACGGCTCAACTCAGAACTTGAGGAGCTCAACGATTTTACGAATAATACCAAAGAAAGGACATTTGGTAGGCCGCATAAAGTACTCAAACTGCCAGATTAACATTAAAAACGAACTGAGAAAGAGAGTTTTAAATTAGTTTGTGAATCTTTGTCTCTACAATTTGACAGGATCACAGGATGTAACATATCATCACGACGATAACCCCCAAAAAATTAGGCAAAGATGTACTCGTACCTATATTATACCCACGGTCAATTTTATAATAGGTACAGTTCAACTTGAACCCGAAGATTTGCAAACGCTTTACAAAAAAAGTTCGATAAGGGATCAGAATTTAAAATATGTATTTATAGGTAGGTAAACAGGTAGTGTTAGAAAAATAAGTAAATAAAATTTAAGTGTGTTAAGTATTATTGTCATTGTAATAATTATATTGTAGTATTGCTTGTAGTAATTTTTGTTTAATTTATTAATCTCATATTTTATTTCAATCTCTTGTTTTCAACTACCGTTTTAATTTTTTAAACTAAAATGAGCTGCTCGCCATCACACAGATAAACCCTGAAATGTTTTCGTTGTATGGCTAAAATCATTTTTGTAATAGGTTAAGTTTTTTATAAATAATTAAAAAAAAAACTAATTTAAAACCTCACGCCCCTCCACTGCCTTATGCATACACATTTCAAATGCTTGTATAGAAATTTTAGTGCAGGGGCGTGCAGTTTTTCGAAAGAGATACCGTCACCCCTGGCACACAGGCTACTGAGGGAACACGGGTGGGTTTTAGTCAGTAAAAGTCTGACACGCCCTCCTGCTCCACCCAGAGCGGGAGACGTTTTTTAATGATTTATCACACAAAAAAAAAATGTAAGTGGGATTTAGGGGTATCTTCGTCTCCCAGTCCTGCAGATCGGCTCAGATTTGCGTAAAGAAGCCATGCTCTCAAAACTTATAACAAGTTTTTATACCTACTGGGATTCTGGTTTTATGTAGAGCATCTGCTCCCAAGGCAGGTTTTCGCAGTAAGATATTATCAATAGTTAGATTATCTCGTAACTTGCTTTTAAGTGCTTTCTCGGAAAGAGATAGGCTTTGGTGCTTAGTGAGTGGTGTTTCACAAACGTTACGAGCAGTCGGAAGCCCGTAATGTATGTAAGACATGGGGCTCATGGCTAAGTAATGGTAGCCGCACAGGTCAAGCCGCGATCGGTCCGAGAATAGGTGACCATCTTTGCATTCCAACCCCTCGTACTTTTGAAAGCACGTTAAGCCGTTGGTCCTGGCTGTCATTCGTGGATCTTTGACAGTCGTTCCGGGTCGTCAGAAGCCCGAAAGTCTGACAACTAGTCTAGAGGTCAGATAGGCAAACAATTCAGCAGCATCGGGTTAGACTGGAAGCCGACCCCAACGTAGTTGGGAAAAGGATACGCAGGTGATATTCTACAAACATAGACTTTATAAGAAGGTACGAGTATACCTATCATTGTGTAAACATACAATGTTAGATATATGAACAACCGTCTTTAACCAGCGTAGCAACAACGAAATCCCTGCATTAGAAACAAAAGACCTTATTTGGGAAACACATTTCTAATATTTTATTTATGAATATTCTATATAGCAAGTTTAGCTTCTGCCCGTGACCTCGTCCGCGTGAAATTTATGGTTCTCCAACCCAGCCCGTAGCATCGTCGCTTGCGCTATTAGGTAGGTACAGACGCCAGCAGGTCAACCTATCCCAAACTGTCAAATTTTCCCAATTGAACATGAACCTCATTCGTTTGTAATAAAGTTCAAAAGCTATCAAAGAAATTTGACAGATTGGGGTAGCTTGATGTGCTTGGCCTCTGTACTTTGTTTCATTTAGATTTTTAACATTTTTTTTTTGTATTTAGTCTTAGCCTTCTCCCCGAATTGGACTACCAAATAGCCGTACAAATAAATTTAAAATTCCGACTGGTGCTAGTTCCACAGATTAGCGCGTTAAAACAAACAACCAACAAAAAACAAACATACTCTTCAGTTTTATCAGCGGCTTCGCCCGCGCGGTTCTTTCATCCCATATTTAACTCTCTTAGGGGTTGAATTTCGAAAAATCCTTCCTTATTCCTTGTCTACATTATAAAGGGAACCTCTGTGCATAATTTTAGCTATTTAGATCCAAGAGTTTTTTTTTTTTAGGGTGGGAAATCATCAAATAACTTCTCCCGCTCTGGGTGGAGCAGGAGGGCGTGTCAGACTTTTACTGACTAAAACCCACCCGTGTCCCTTCAGTAGCCCTTAAGCCAGGGGCTGTGGTGTCTCTTTCGAACAAACCCGCACCCCTGGCAGGCATCGACCCTTGCGGGTCCCATCACTTTTTGTGCTGACATCTCTTTGAGGCGCGCGTGGAACACAACGCGCCGTCGACTTGGGCTTGGTCCTTACCGGACAGCGAGCTACCCATTACTCGCCGTCCGCAAGCCCATGCCTACGGTGGCCGGAAATCGGCCTGGGATTCCCGACGCCCAGGGCGTCTCCTTATCCTGCGGCGGGTCGCGAGGGCGCATATGCTGCCTCTCCCTCACGTGCGCCGCCTCCCTCTTCGCGAGCATTACTGCTTCGCTGAAGGAGGTGACGGCCCCCCATGCCCTCTCGCTCCGTACCATGGCTTGGACCAGGGCCGGACGCGAGAGATCGCCGTTAGATCCAAGAGTTTGAACTGGGCGTTGATGAGTCAGTCAATCAGTCAGTCAGTCAGGACTTGTCTTTTTATTTAAATAGATTAGTATTTCAATAAAGTCAATGGCTCACTCAAAGTAATCGTGAATATATGTATTGAATGTAGGCCAATGACCGGAGGACATCTGTGACTCAGATCTGTTCATCTACCTTGTGTTATTTGGGAGTTAAGGCGTCTACACACTGCGAGTTTTTATTTCAATAAGATTTATGAATATGAAAGTAGGACTTTGTTACATTTATTAATTTGCTACCATTTACGTCTGTCCAGTATTTGTTAGTACAAATGCTGACCGTAGAGTCCAGCACCCTTATAGCGTAACACACACATCATGACAATCTGAATCATTTTGGAAGATCTGCTATGTCTATGGTGTCTTCTTCTCGTGTCTATGGTGCTCGTACACTTTTTTTTAATCAAACCCATTCGTACTGTTAGTGTATTTCACAATTGCGATTTTTCGAATTTTGTCTTCGGGAAATTATCGGTTGCAGCCTGGAGTCTAGATGTGAATTCGGTATAGACTCGCCATATCATTCTAGAGGCCTTGGGTCTTGGTATGTAAAGATGGTCACCCATCCACGGACCAACCGCGGCAAGCGTAGCTTAACCTGGCCGATCGACCCGTGCAGCTATTGTTATTTAGCCACAAACCCCTCAAATGTAGACCCAAGTAACAACTAGAAATGAACCGCACCTACTTTTCTTAATGCCTACAGCCATATGAGCGAATCCAGTCCCTACATCCGCGTACAACCAGTTTATTATTTATAGTTTGTAAGCCTACAATTAGGTACCTATATACCTGCGTTTTTACTGTTATTCCTCTCGTTTAGTAGGAAGCCTGGCTTTCTAGAGAGCGATAAACTATGTGATATTAATTAAAAACATGTCTTAGTAGGCTTGCGGTGACACGCTTCAGTGATATAAGGGCAAGGGCTAATTACTTGGGAAATGGGGTTAGGTTTTCGTTTTTAGAGATTTAAAAAAAATATGCTGGGTGTGGCTGTGAGTGTAGTTTTTTGTAACAAAATTAAATAACGCTCCTCCACCGAATAGCCACAAAATCCTTGTCGTGTAGAGATACCTACTAACTATCCTTTTTTGTTTGAGGGTTAGAAATCATCAAATAACTTCTTCCGCTCTGGGTAGAGCAGGCCCGTGTCAGACTTTTACTGACTAAAACCCACCCGTGTTCCCTCAGTTGCCTGTGTGCCAGGGGCCACGGTATCTCTTTCGAACAACCCGCACCTCTGGCAGATCCTTTTGTGTAAACTATTCAATCTAAGCAAAGTAATAATGGCCGCACGGGTCGATGGATCCGGTTAAGCTACGCTTGCCGCGGTTGGTCTATAGATAGGTGACCATCTTTACATACCTTCATGCCTCCGAAAAAAAGTTTGGCCGTTGGTCCCGGCTGTCATTCGCTGATCTTTGAGACGTTACGGGTCGTCAGAAGCCCGAAAGACTGAAAACCAGTCTCACCCAGGGGTATCGTAATACCAAAACTGGTATTCAGCTGTATCCGGTTAGACTGGAAGCCGACCCCAACATAGTTGGGAAAAGGCTGGCATATTTATGATGTTACTCAATCTAATCACTTATCAAATCTCATGTCAAGTTAAAAGGGTATTTTCCAATTCATTAAAAACAATTTTAATTTGAAGATTGAGACGAAATATTTAACAGAAAAATAGAAATAAATTTATTTTTATCCGTTTTCTCAATTTAAAATCAAAATTATTTTTCGTTGTTTTGAATTTACCGCCTAAATCGGTTTTAATTGAGAAAATGGATATCAATGAATTTTATTTTTGATTTTCTGTTAAATATCCCAATCGATCGTCCCATATTCAAAGTGAAATAGTTTTTAATAAATCGAAAAATGGTATTGATTGACAGATATAGTTTCCGTCAAACAATCGCAAAAAATCTTGTTAGTGTAAGGAAGACTTCGTTATCAGAAACCGTGTTAGTACCTACATAATTATCTTGCAATTGTGCACTGAATTGTTTTCAAACAGGAATACTTCTTCATTTAACTGTTTTCTTCTATCATTTCATTCCCGCCATCGATTGCGCACTCTTCACCAACATTTTCATCTCAATCATCGAATTAACAAGAATGTGGTGGTCAGTGTGACCACACCTTAACTTTAATGTGTTTTTAATGTCCGCATGTCCATGTGTCCACACTATCCACTAATAAGGCGCGCCCGTCTCGCTACATGCCTGATTCACCACTTTCTTTTCGTTTTAAACGGATACTCTATGGGAAAACCCAGCTACAGCGGTATAAAGTTGCCAGTGACAATATAATTTAGTTTACTTAAGCTTCTTTATACATCGTGTAAAGTTTTTTTTTTGAAAGAAACCTCTCAAGTATATTTCTATCTTCTATTGCAAACATTTTTCACAAACATTTTCGTAATAAAACGACGAAACGTAGGTATTTAAATTTTGACATACATACATACTTACATAAATTCACGTCTTTTCCCATGGGGGTAAGCAGAAACTACAGAACGCCACCTGCATACTCTTTTTGCCTCGTTTACGTTCATACATCAGAGGCCCTATTGTGAGCAGTCTATTTTTTGACATAGCAGAAATGGCCCCCCATAAAACTGTGACTTATTGCCCACTGAGTCGGAATCAGGGCGCTAACTCTCTAGCTCCATCAACGAAGATACGGGCCCGTCCGAAAGTAGTCGAAACTTTTCAGATTCATTAAGAAGCTAGAGCCAATTAACTAACTTTTTTGGACAGGCAAAAACATTTCGGGAGTGGGGACAACTGTCAAATAGTGTTGTAATTCATACTTGGTTCGTGCTCCAAACTAATCTTCTGTCCGTAAGTGATACTAAGTTGGAAACGCCCGTTACTTCGACGGAAACGACGGACTTCGTGCTTAGGGAGTTGGCCCCTGAATCATCTAACTAAACTAAAAAAAAAATGGTTTTAGCTGTAAAACGATGCAACATGGTTTTGAACGTGGGCTCTCGTCCTACCCGACTGTTTTCTTTCATTCGATTTCAGAAAACCTATGTTTTGTTGAAGGGTTTGGTTTCCGCACTAAGTCCTTCAGGTGGCCCATTTTACGTGGGCCATGGCAGCCTTCAGGGGTTATCCCAACCAGCCCACCTCCCTCCAGAAGTTGATCATACCTTCTGGTCTGATATGAACATCCGTGTAAGATCTGAGTGCCCCGAGGGCTTCTAATCTAGGCGACGCCTGTGCGCAACGGGTTCCTCATCCAATGCAAGCCCATCATAGAGTACTGTCAGTTTTGCCTATTGTGTAAAAATGTTAGTTTATCGGGCACTGTCCGGGTCATATGAGTTACTTCATGACATTGTTTATTTTATTTCATGTATAAATCATTTTTTTAATGAAATTTTCATTTTTTGTTGAATATTAATTACTTACCTATTATCGTATAGAATCAAGTTATTCCAACTTAACAGACAGCTGTGCTGCTGGGGAGTTTGTTGTACCACTTCTTCCCAGCTAAAGCACTAGGAAGTGTCGAAGGGTGGGCGTTTTGCGGGACTGTCTTATGTAATTTTGACGTTCGAAAAGTGCTGACTCTCAGCCTAATTTGAATAAATGACTTTTGATTTGGATTTTGATGGTCCCCGTCACCGGTCGTAGGCCGTTCCTGTCCAGGCGTAGTAAACGTTAGAAAACTTATTTTCATTTTGAAAATGCTAATTATTTGTACTTCCTACATTACTATCTAGAAAATGAAGCAGATGCATTAAGGAAGCGAGTGAGGAAGTTATCATAAAACTGTGTATTTTTGAATTCAACAATCCAAATTAATGCTAGATCACAATAAGATAGGAAATACAAAGTAACTATTTACGAGTGTATACAAAACATTTGATTCTTGAAATGCATTTGTCCCTGAATTTGTTGCCAATTTTGTTTAATTCGTTTACTCGATTAATAAGGAAGATATCCCGTATATACAACGTGTAACGGAAAGGGTATAAACACCAAGGGCACGGCTTCTTTGAATGATATTAAACGATATTGTTTTTAATCCTATCTCTACATGTTCGGAAGTTATAATTTTTTTTTAATACTTTGACACCAGAAATCGAACTTTTAAAATTGAAATAAACACATCACTCGGAAGAGATTTATCGTGATATTGGCAAGTAACATCACATCATCATCTGCCTAGCCTTTTCCCAATCACGTTGGGGTCGGCTTCTAGTCTAACCGGATGCAGCTGAATACCAGTATTTTACATGGAGCGACTGCCTATCTGACCTCCACAACCCAGTTACTGGGTAATACGATACCCATTGGTAAGACTGGTTGTCAGACTTTCGGGCTTCTGACGACCCGTAACGACCGTCAAAGATCCAAAAATGACAGCCGGGACCAACGGCTTAACGTGCTTTCCGAGGCACGGAGGGGTCTTGGTATGTAAAAATGGTCACCCATCCACGGACCAACCGCGGCAAGCGTAGCTTAACCTGATCGATATTGGCAAGTAACGTGGAAAGTTATTGACCTACATAGTGAGGTGACACGTTTGTTATGTTTTGAATTTAAGAAACGTATGAAACCGAAAATTTTGTATCAATTCTTAGAGTATTTACATCATCCAGCAGTCCACTGCTGGACATAAACCTCTCTCATAGCACGCCTTTCTAATCATCCAGCTGCTACCAGCCACCTTGTGAAGATCGTCACTCCACACACCTGGGGGCGTCCTTACGTTTTGCCGATACGCGGTCTCCACTCAAGAGCACGTCTATCCCAACGACCATCGGTTCTACGGCTTAAAAGGCCGGCCCATAGCCACTTCAGAAGGCTTAGCCTTACGCTTTCTATTCTACTCTACCGTAGAATTGAAATCGCTTGTCTACATTTCTCAGTACAAAAGTGTCAATTGTCTACACGGAAACGTCATTTTTAGGGTTCCGTACCTCTAAAGGAAAAAACGGAACCCTTATAAGATCACTTTGTTGTCCGTCCGTCCGTCCGTCCGTCTGTCAAGACCGTTTTTCTCAGGAACGCGTGGAGGTATCAAACTGAAATTTCTATATGATACTTAGTTCTACTGTCCCTGGAAGCTGTAGAATAATCAACCTTCTAAGTCAACGCAATCAAAAGATACAGCCATTTAGGCCGCAAAATTCCGCAAATTTTCGAAACTCGCACGGGAATCAAAACCTACAGGGTACTTCCCGTGAACTTAGAATCTTGAAATTTTGTACGAAGTCACGTCTTATAGTACAGATATAGGAAAAATTACGAAAACCGAAAATTTTTAGTTTCGTCATATAAAATTTTTTTTTTGACAATTTTGAACTTTTACTTATATACCCACAGGTTTGTACGGAACCCTCGGTGCGCGAGTCCAACTCGCACTTGACCGGTTTTTTGTTTATTCTTCCGACGACAAAACGCTAGTCTACGGTTTTCGTGCTGAGCCTGCTGGGATGGACTCTGTTGTCTTCTCAATGCTCGACTCAACACAGACTCCAAAATCCAACCTCCAGCCGCTATATTTTTACGTCTGAGCGAACGTGGTGACGTGGATCAATACACCCACAAGAACATCGATCTATGCAAAGCAAAATAATAAAATGTTTGTATCTAAAAGTAGACAAAAACGAAGACACATTAACCTAATTAATTTCAATGTTAATGATTTGTAGCTATAATAATTTTGTTGTAAATTAATAGTGCCACTTTGAATTATGCCAATTATATTTAATTCACATATGTAGTTTTATTATTAATTGCTTTGAGAATATATTTCATTGAAATAAATAATGTTACTGAGATGTATTAATGAGGATATTGTAAGTAGGTGTTTGCAATAAAAAAACGTGTTTTTTTGTTGTAATTCATAGGCGAATTGGAGGGGCTCGCGGCTAAATAATTGCAGCCATCTATCGAAGGTTAAGCTACGGTTGGCCAGGCCATTCTGTGGATGGGTAACCATTCAGTACATATTAAGACCGTGCCTCGGAACGCACGTTAAACCGGCGGCCACTTGTAGATCTATGACAGTCACTAAGGAAAGTCAGAAGACCGAAAACATGACAACCAGTCTTACTAAGGGGCATCGTATAACCCAGTAACTGGGTTGTGGAGGTCAGATAGGCAGTCGCTCCACGTAAAATATTGGTATTCAGCTGCATCCGGTGAGACGGGCAGCAGACACCAACATAGTTGGGAAAAGGCTAGGCAGATGATGAAAATTTATATAAATAAGAGGGCTAGTGGCTACGTTAGTCATATCTGAAAGTTTATTATAGACTAGCTTTCGCCCGCGGCTTCGCCCGCGTGGAAGTCGTAAATTATCCCGCGGGAACGTACTACCGGGATAAAAAGTATTCTATGTGTTAATCTAGGTTATAATCTATCTGTGTGCTAAATTTCATCCAATTCCGTTCAGCCGTTTTTGCGTGAAAGAGTAACAAACATCCATACATACAAACTTTCGCGTTTACAATATTAGTAAGGAAGTAAGAATAAAATTATAGAGAGAAACTCATTTATCATCGAACAAATTGATCGGGTGAAAAACCTCTCTACGAATAAATATGATAATGTATGCCTCGCAGTCATGCGTGTATTATTATAATAACATCACTACTTTTTAGGCATTTTTTAATATTTTAACCATGACCGCCAACCCGCACAGAGCCAGCGTAGTGAATTACAGCCCACCCACTCTCAGGCCTGTATCCCGACAGTCAGAACATTAAGGGTACACTAGTCGCGGGCTCAAACTCACTGGTGGGCCAGGCTAAAAAGCACGCTGTCTCACCAGGCTTCGTGTCCGTCAGAGGTAGTATCAGTGATGAGCTGTTAGACGCTAGTCTACACGCACAACATTATTGAGTGAGCTGCAGGATCAGTTATAGTAAAACAGGCGCGTAAAAAATTAAGAAAAGTCCTTCGGAAGATCGGGTTTTCTGAAAAAACCACTGCATAAATCAATGACCAATTAAGTTTATTGAACTTTTCGATAATTGAGCTTTGTCGGTACCGACTTGGTTTTCGAGATTTTACACTCCTTTTATTACGTAAAGACGCCCAAAGTTAGGTTAAATTAGCAAGAAAAACTAATCTTTGTTGGCTCATAACTTTTTAATGCCTTTTTATTTTAGTATTCTGTTTCCGTACCGACAATATTAATAATGAGACAAAACCATACCATGTTTAATTTTTGATGTACATAGTCAAACAGTGGACTAAAACCCTTCCGAAGTTTGTATGGAAAAAATGTGGAGAAGTGTCACCTTAAAGGCTGATTATGTAACCATGTCATTGCAGAAAATACTTTTATCGGGGAAATAACATTTATGAAATCGCGGGAAGATGCATCTATCAAACATCGCCAATTCTGCAGGTGATCCGGTACAGAACCAAAATTATCGATATAGCTCACACAATAAGCAAGCAGCAGGCTTAGCAGGAGAACTCACGCGTAGCATGACCACCATAGAAACAGATTTTGTCGACGGAAGAATAGACCAAAATGACAGTTTGTGATTGTTAATCTGTCTATTCTCCAATCGACAATACCCGTTTCTACGGTGGTCATGCTACGCAAGGACTGTTTGATTTTTCCTCTTGGCGGTGAGCAGTGCGTTCAAGACGCAGTACGTGAAAATCCCCGCTGTTATAATTTTACGTCCTTGCAAATGGGGACTTCATAAAGTCCGTTCAACGAATCGAGAGAATCTAAACGTTGATGATAAATTACATTTGCCTATTTGACCACGTTGTTCGTCTAAATAGTGCAAGTGATTTTGATGCAGTTTTGACCATCATTTAGATAAATTATTCCGGAATAGAAGCGTACAAAAACTTATACAAAAAGATGACACATAGCCAATAGTATCAAATTTCTCGTACAATTAAAGCGCCTAAAAATAAACTATTTCTAAACTATTTTTTATAACAAGTGCAAGTGATGATGTTTCGGAATTAGAATGTTAGGTAGCGACCAGCCCGATCTAGGTTTATACAAACCTGTGTTTCAGAAGGTTTGGAGCTAATTTATTCATAAACAAGTTATGGTGCTTATTGGATTTTCTATATGCGAAGAATACGACTTTCTATACATATTTTCATCTCCTATTGTGATGAATTTGCAAAGATCCTTCTTTTGTGGAGGAGTACTGGGCCACCTGTGGTAGCGGCCCCGAATTAAGAGTTGCAGATCGTGATTTGGAAACCCGGAGCTTTACTTCGTGCTATTTTTGTCATCATGATTGCTCTTAAAACGATGAAGGGAAACATCGCGAAGAAACCGAATATCCTAGAACCAAAAATTCGAAGACATGTGATATCTACCAACCCGCACTGGACCAGCGTGGCCCACTTTCTATCAGAAAGAGGAGGCCCTGTGTCACAGCAGTGAGAACGTTATAGGCTGATTGTTTTGGTTAGTAATAAAGGTCACCCATCCAAAAACCAACCGCGGCAAGTGTACCTTAATTTTCGATAGACTCGTGCGACTGTTGGCTACGAGCCTCTTTGACTTTAAAATCTAACAATTCAATAACACAATAATAATTGTTAACCTATCAATTATAACTATGTCAGGAGTGCAAGCGCGACTGGTTTGTGAACGGTACTTTGTGCTGTGACGTGAATATGAACAGTGAAGTGGTCACTGTGCAAGGGAATTACAGTAGCACAACTTTTAAAAAAAAACGTTTTTAATAATTCAATGTTTTTAACAAGAGAAAAAGATTCAGCTGTGCATTCCATTTATGTTCTCATAAAATTTTGACAAAATGTAGGGATCAGTTAATTTTTCGCATTACAATTAGACACAGGTTTTATTTAAAAAAAAACATGGTGTTTCTTTCGGCAAGCTTTAAACCATTGAGTCTGTTTTTTTAAATAAAAACATACCCGAACTTGGAATACAGTTTATTTTTACAAAACTAAGGATGAAGTCTTATTAAGATCTTAGGTTGTCAATTTTGTACTAAAAACTTAAGTCGACAGAAAGAAAAAGTGATTTATTTGTCACATAAAAAACGTGCATACAAAAACACGAGATCATATTAAAACATGATAACAGCAGAGATATTTATACATAGGCACATAGAATATAAATAGTCGGCAGCTGCACGCCCTGACTGTGACCAGAAGGCTTCCACTCAGTATGATGCTTTGCTATGGGACCCACAGCACAGCTGTCATTTTCAGTGGTCACCGTTATGACTTTTCTATAATGACAATAAGTCATCGTTAATTCCATTAGTTACCAAACTACCCTGAACATATCCTCCACACTCCTTATTTCACTTATCTATACTCAGTAAATGTCCCTATAACTTTAATTAGTTCGGTGTCCTTCTGGGCGAATATTATAGCTGTAAGTAAACTTAATTATTCATCCTCATGAAATTACAATTATACGAAACAGTCACGCCGCACAGTATTCAGTTATTCCGTGTGTAAAGTAATTCCGTTTAAATTAGGTGTCGAGGGCTCCGTTTTACGTGATCAGTGCATTTAAATTCTGTGACTGCGTTGTAATTGCATGATAAGTAGCTTAAATAGGTACTTTGGATTTGACAGGTACAAACGCAGCTTTAGAGATTACTAACATGTCATAAATAAATAAGTAGAGAAATGTGTGCAAGTTGCATTTTAAATATACTATCAACTTAAATTTTCCTTATCAGTACCTAGCTGTAATTGATGTGTATTTTATTTAATGTAGTCATTTATTCTGTATGAATTTTACTTTTTACTTTATCGACATTGTCTTTGTCTTTTTGTGTATCTGTGGAGAACGTTTTTGGTTTTTATTTGTAAAATAAGTTAAAAAAAACAACGCACCTTCTCTTTGCATGGGTGCAATAATGAAATGTCAAAACACATCGATATTTCTGTGCTGTGATATCAGCTCTAACCAAATGATCAAAATCCATTTTGTTGCTTAGAACATTTAAGCGGTCACACAGACAGACACGAGAAACGGTTTTGTTTCATAATTATACGTAGATAAGAATGATAAAATTAATTGTGCGATTTCCTATTGCTAGAACTCAATGTTTTGAATAATAGTTAATATGTACTTATAAAAGACGTTTTCCACCTAAAATCGCTTCAAGCAAAATACATATATATAAAATACATTGTTATGGTTTATAAATCAACAGCACAATAAATAATTTCACCTGCCATTTCAATGACCAAACAGACTTGTACTACTGCCATACAACTCCACTATGTAACCATATCAATAAACTTGTTTTAGGAGTTAACCTGTCCGTCAGTGTAGTTAGTCGTAACCCGTTAGAACGTTCAATGGTCAGTGCCGACAACTCAACAACTGACAGACCGACACCTCTTAAATGTTTTGTATACATGTTAGGAACAAGAACCTGATTTTAGAAGAAGTTTCGTTAACCGTTTGATTATACCGTGTTTATGTACCGTGTTTTCCAGGTAAATAAATGAGGCATTTATACCTTAACGGTGGGTGTCGTAAAAAGTGGCAAAAAATTGGTAAGCAGAATTATCTAAAGAGGATGGGTAACATGCTCCCTTACTTGCATGTTTAGTTAGGTAAAAAAAAAAAAAAAATGTAGAATTTGTCAAATCGAGTTAAGTAACCAACATTTAACTCTTATTACGCATTGTGCCCCTAAAAAGTCACAGGCATTAGTGCTTTTTCGAGTTAGGAAGATTACGGTTCAATCGATACATGAGTACCTAACATAAAATAGAATTTCAATGTCTGTTCTATTTTTTATTCTATAAAGATACCGCGGCCCCTGACATACAGGCAACTAAAGGAACACGGGTGGGTTTTTAGTCAGTAAAAGTCTGACACGCACTCCTGCTCCACCCAGAGCGGAAGAAAATAATTTGATCATTTCCCACCCTCAAAAAAAATCTAATCCGACCAAAAATTAATGAACTAACAAAAAACAGAACTTTCCTCTGATCTGAATTTTAAGTGTCGTATTTTTTTTAAGAGTTCGTGGATATATTGCTCATATACAAAGTATCGGTTATGTTGTCAACGGTGCCTCATAATGATAACGTCAATTTATTTTGACATTTCTAGCACTAACCCAGATTTTTGCGACTTATCTCTCCCGCATCGGTGGGTTAAATATTTAAAAGTTTACCTCTAAGTCTTGGTGGCACAACATGAATTATTTGATTTACCCTGAGTTAGCTGTTAACTGTGAGTTATTTTGTACAGACGCCAGCACATCAAGCTACCCCAAACTGTCAAATTTTCCCAATTGAACATGAACCTTATGTGTGTGCAGTAAAGTTGAAAATCTATCAAATAAATTTGACAGATTGGGGTAGCTTGATGTGCTGGCGTCTGTACAATACAACCCATGAACGCGCAATTGGGCCTTAGATAGGTATCCAAGTTTGTTTGCAACATGAATTTAGAACATTGTGATTGTGATGTGATAGGTAAGCATAAAGATGGTCATACAAGGTTTAATCTTATGAGCAAGAGCATCGTCATCACCATCACTATGGTAGTCTTTGCAAGCAAGCAAGAAGCCAAACTCTAAGTTTAGAAAATCCTAAGTTGAGCCAAACAGCGTAACTGCCCAATTTCTGCCTTAGATTCGAGTAAGCGTACGTCTATAGGTCATAGCTATTTATTTATAACTGTGCCATCTATCGAATAACGTTGTTATTAAAAAGAAGACTAGCGTTAGACTTCGAAATGCGTTAACTATATCTGAGTGTAGATGTCGCTGATGGCATCGAACGACCGATTTTTTGTCCATCAAGTTACCTATGAATTAAATAATACAGTATCAACTAGTAATGGGTATCGTGACCGTTACTGGCGGCTTTTAGTATATATTGTAATGTCAGCAGTATCTTAAAGTAACAAATTGTGCACAAACCGAAAAATAAATAAATTTTGAATTCCGAAATAGGGAGAGTGTTCCTGCATAGTCACATCATCAACATCATCATTTCAGCCGAAAGACGGCCACTGCTGGACATAGGCCTTCCCCAATTTGGGGGAGTTTGTCATAATCGCTACGCTTGGCAGGCGAGTTGGCGATCGCAGTATGGTGATCAAATGCATAGAGAACGCTGCTGCCCATTCTCTAGTAAGTCTCTTAGTCGCCTCCTACGACACATACGGGAAGAGATGCGATTCTGCTATTCTTTACGTCCGGCACCACACGGTACAGTCATACTTAGTCACAGTTTTCTCATTTTTGATTTGGAACCGAAATCATCGTTAATAAGTATTCCGAGACGATAGACATGGCTATAGATTTTACTCTATTAGTTATTAATCCCATCCCAGTCCCAGCGCTGGGGCTGTCTTGCATAGGTTCGCAGTATTTTCCTGAGCGATGCATGGCCATTTTGCGTGGATGTTACGAATATTTTTCCCAATCTTGTTCTCTTTTGTATTTGTTTTCTTTCTTTGCGTCATGTTTACCGCAGATAAAAGTAAAGGCTTTGTTTTTTTTTTTTATTACCATTCTACATGTCCTAAGACATTGACCAGCAGGCTTAGCATGACGCTTTGTATTTCTACGAAGAATAGACAGTGCTTTTTCAATACAAAGTGACATTTCCTTCCTCTATTTTCAGCATCGCACCGTAGATATCCTTCTACAATCTGTCATTTTGTCTTTCGTTTCTAACAATCTGTGTCTAGGTCACTATAAATGTAGATTATTTCAGAAGAATATTTCTTCCCAAACTGTCAAAATCACACTGACAACAAACTTTCTACTCGACGGCCATTAAGTATATACGATTATCTACAAAATGATGATTCGTTTAGAACGCATAACTGTGATAATTAATAGAAAAACATAGCTATCTTCTCCTATTGTACATTATTTAGTTAATAGTCATGTCTATTCTGCCGTCGACAAATCGGTGCTCGTGCTAAGCCTGCAGAAAGACATTATGTCGGGGGTGTAGAAAGAGAAAACTTGGGAAGATACTTTTTCTGAAAAGTATTATTAGTTATTTCTATTGGATAAAATTCATGGTAAAATATAAGAATCGCAGCTAATTCCAAATCGTGTTTATAAAGATGACCTCTAAATTGAGCACTAACAAAAACAAAAGAGTATCACATTAAGTTTTTATTGCAATGTCATTGACAGACAACGATGTTGAAGGCATAATAAAATAATAGACACGGTTTACTAAATTATATGGCGCTTAGCAATTAATGAATCTGTTTATTATCATTTAGAATCGAAGAGAAAAATGAAAAATAGCTTCTGCTCACGACTGTATCCGCGTGAAATTTCTTGTTTTAACATTATCCTATGGGACTCGAAAATACTGCAGCGTTAGTGATAGAAGTTTCGGCATCAGATCAATAGTTCCGAAGATTACACCTTCATTCAAATTCACTTTGCCTCTTTATTAATTTATTTATCTAATGTACACACATATATAAACAGACTAGAAGATTAGAACAGAAAAATTGGTACAGAGGTGATGCTTATTTCTAAATAAATCTCTTCCATCAGCATACCTCCGGAAGAGCGGACGGCGAGTAATGGGTGGCTGGCTGTCCGGTAAGGACCAAGCCCAGGTCGACGGCGCGTTGTGTTCCACGCGCGTCTCAAAGAGATGACAGCAAAGTGAGGGGGCCCGCAATGGCCGATGCCTGCCAGGGGTGCGGGTTTGTTCGAAAGAGATACCGCCGCCCCTGGCACACAGACTACTGAGGGAATACGGGTGGGTTTTAGTCAGTAAAAGTCTGACACGCCCTCCTGCTCCACCCAGAGCGGGAGAAGTTATTTGATGATTTCCCACAAAAAAAAAAAAAAACCTCCGGAGGAGATATAAAACAACAACCAAAAACAACTGTCAAAAATCCACGAATGACTGTCGGGACCAACTGCTTAACATGCTTTCCGAAGCACGGAGGGTCTCGGTATGTAACAGATGGTCACCCATCCACGTAGTAACCTCGGCATGCGTTGCTTAACCTTCAAGATCGTTCAAGAGCGTTGTCAATATTAACCTGACTATGGAAAAACTACCTAATACCTACTAGTTAATTTACTTTAACGTCTCAGACACGGTGAAGGACGGTTTCTGGATAAAAAGTTCAAGTGATGTCCAGGTCCAAATCAGTTGTTGAAATCGGTTCAGTATTTTAAGTTGTACAGGGGCCAGCATAACAAACTACCCCAATCTGTATTTTTTTAATAGTTTGTGAACTTTATCACAAAAGAATAAGGTTCATGTTCAATTGGGAAAAATTTACAGTTTGGGATAGGTTGATGTGCTGGCGTCTGTACAACTAAAAATTAATCACACATACAAAGCCAGTGATTCATAATACACGTAAAAACATTGCTAACTTAATGAGAGCATTGCTCGGACATATAAGTATACAAGCATATAAATAATATGCATGTTTTAAGTACTCTATTTTGCGGACTTTTTGAAGTGAAAACTTCTTTAAGTGGGTTTAGCACTTTTTGGGTGAACAAAAATCATGGAATTCGCGTCATCGACACCGTTCGCTTTCCATGAGCTAGGTATATGTATACTGTGTATATAATAGGTCTTTACCTATGAAATTGCCGTTTTGTATGAAAAAATTTAAACGAATTTTTTTCATGAATTTTTTATTTGTATTAATCGAAGTAATCACCCATGCAATCAATGCATCTTTGCCATCGCAGTGGCAGTTTATTGATGCCCTTCTTAAAGAAATCAGCTGGACGGGAGGCAACAAATTCTTCAAAGGCATTTTGTACTGCCTCTCGGGTATTAAATTTTTTTCCCGCCAAGAAGTTATCCAAATTCTGGAAAAAGTAGTAGTCTGTAGGCGCAAGGTCTGGTGAGTAGGGCGGATGACGGAGAGCTTCCAACCCCAGTTCTTGCAACTTGGAGACCGTCTGCTGTGCAGTATGAGGTCGCGCGTTGTCGTGCAGGAGCAGCGGAGACGAGCGATTGACCAATGCTGGTTGGAGATGCGCCAGCTTCTCCATCATTGTGTTCAGTTCTTCACAGTACACATCTGCAGTAATGCTCACCCCGTTTGGTAAGAAGCTGTGATGAATCACACCGGCGCTAGACCACCAAACAGTGACCATCACTTTTCTAGGGGTAAGTTTTCGTTTAGGGCATTGTTTAGGTGCTGAACCAGGATCCAACCAACTTGCTGAGCGCTTACGGTTATCAAACAGAATCCATTTTTCATCGCAGGTAACAATGCGGTTCAAAATTCCTTCATTTGTGTGTCTGTTGAGCAGTGCAAGGCACGTCTCGACGCGTACTTCGCGCTGGCGATCATTGAGTTCGTGGGGCACCCATTTGTCAAGCTTTTTTACCTTGCCAATTTGACGCAAATGGACCAATATTGTTTTGACGCTAACGTCGAAAGCTGCTGCTAATTCAGCCGTAGATTGTGTATCATCAGCTTCCACAATCGCCTTTAATTCGTCATTGTCGACCAAAGTCTTCGGACGACCGCGAGGTTCATTTTTCAGGTCGAAATTTCCAGAACGGAAGCGAGCAAACCAATAACAGGTGGTGCGTTGGTTTGTAGTGTTAGCTCCGTAAACGTCGTTGATGTTGCGTGCCGCTTGTGCCGCGTTGCTGCCACGACGGTACTCATATTCCATAATTACTCGAATTTTTAACGTATCCATGATGACGAAAAAGATTGAAATGCGATGAAAATGTAACACTAATCAATAAAGAAATGACTACTTTTAGAAAAAAAAATCCATGTTTTTAAAATAAAATTAATTTGAAATTAGAATTCTTAGCCAAACAAAAATTATTTTGATTTGAAATGGCCAGTACTGCAGAACGGCAATTTCATAGGTAAAGACCTAATATAATAATGTGTACTTTTTGGGTGAACAAAAAGCGTGAAACTCGCGTCATCGTCACCGCACGCTTCCCATGAGCTATACGTTAATTGTGTATGTACGTATGTACAAGTTACTTAGTTTCACTTCTATCGACAGTCCCCAAAGACTGCCCCGCATGTTTTTTTATGACGTTTCGCAGGTCAACCTATGAAGTTCTCCATATTCATCAACATGAAAACATCGAGGCGATTTAGCTGTTAGACTAAACAAATATAGTGCGAAGACTAAAACTAACAAAACCTTTTGAGTTAGTGTAGTGTAAAAAGTGTAGAAATAATAGTGACAATGTCACACATAATACATGAACAAATTGTTTATAATTTCATCATATCACACTCAAAGAAAGTGGAACGGACTTGTGTAAAGTACAAAGGACACTATTCTAAGTTTTAAAATAATCATCATGTATAAAATTAAGTAACATTAAAATTGCTTACTTAAAGACTAGATTGTAATGAATTATTAAGAACCAGCACCCTAATTGCGTAACTTACGATTAATCATAATCGGTTTCGTTTTCACAGTTCAACAATATTCATTGCATTATTTACGTTGTTGAGCAGATAATTTTTTCGAAGATATGAAGCAATGGTTTAACAATCCGTTTCAAAACGAAACAGATTATGATGAATCGTGAGTTACGCAATTAGGGTGCATGGTTCTTTTTAATAAAGGATAAAAAACCTAGCACTTGCCTTATTTTATTTTTTATTACGCGTGGAAATCTTCATAGATATTCTCCGCCCCGGGGAGGGTGGAGGGGTCTGTCAGACTCTTACTGACTAAAACCACCCCGGTGTTCCGTCTCTCACTTAAACCGGGGACCACGGGAATTAGTGAGACTTCCGCGATCCCCGGAACCTCACTTGCCTGTGGTAACCTTAGTAAAATAAGGCTTCCAGACAGAGCTTACTTATAAATACTATAGTGACTGCTCGCTAAGGGCACCCCCTGTGGGGTACGGACCTCGGCTTAGAACATCGCGGGTAGAGGGCAGCAAGGGACAAACTGAATCGGACTGGTATTTTGGGAGTGAATTAAAACATGCTTATGTACTTTTCCGGTTCGTTTGCAAATATGTGGTCCTCCACTGAATAAAGACTCCTAACTATTACTTCTTAAGAACATCGTCTATTTAACAATCATCATCACGACTGGGGTCGGCTTCCTGTCTTACTGGTTGCAGCTGAATACCAGTATTTTACATGAAACGACTTCCTATTTGATCTCCACAACCCAGATACTGGATATATCATAATACCTTCCTTGCTAAGACTGATTATCAGACTTTCAGGCTTCTGGCTACCCGTAACGACTGTCAAAGATTAATGACAGTCGAGACCAACGGCTTTCCGAGTCACGGAGTGGTCTTGGTATGTAAAGATGCTATCCACGGACCAACCGCGGCAAGAGTAGCTTAATCTGATCGATCAGCCCGTGCAACTGCAATTTGCTACAAACCTTAGCCCTCTCGTCATACGGACTAAATATAACAAAAAAAAAAAAATCGCCATTCCACAAACACCAACATTTACGACAACATGCTAACCTATTCTTTCTCTTTTTCCAGGTCCAGTGCCACTAGCTAGAAATATAAGACACTTACCCTGCATATCAAGAAGATCAGGAGAGGAAGGCATGTGTATGTTCGCCATAGATTGCCTCAAAGCCAACGGCTCACACCTCGGGACATGCATAGACAGATTCTACTTCGGATCCTGTTGCCAGATACCTGACAAAACAATCCTACCACAAATAATAGGGAACAATATAGAAGATAATTCAATAGACAGTGCAAATTTCGTACATCCACAAATCGAAGATAAAGTTCAAACGACAGTTAGTAAGATTCCAGATTTATTCCCTACGAAAAAGACTACAACTACAGAAAAAGTCGAAACTACAGTTACGGAAAAGTCTGAAACGGTTCTAGATAGAACTGAGGCTATGGATTTAGAAACGAAATCGGAAGAACAATCAACGATTGATAATAAGATAGAAAACGATGAAGTAAAATTCACAACGTCAGCGATGGTAGAAACTACCATGAAAGCTGAAAGTAAAATCACTGAAGCACCAGTCACTGAATTGCCGATGAAACTTTCAACATTCCAAACAGTTTCTAGTGAGAATAATATAGCTACTGAAAAACCAGAAAAGGAGGATGTAACGAAAGGTACAACCACTTCAAAGCCAAAACCTACTCGTAAACCTTCAAGGCCAACCTTCAGGCCATCTTCACAAAAGCCTTATAACCATACAAGACCTCAATATACCTTATCTACTTATAAACCGAGACCTGTAAAGCCAGTGTACAATTCCACTAGAAAACCACCATATAGGCCGACAAATAAACGTCCTCCTTCAACGAAAAAGCCTTTGCCTATTCCTCCTAGACTTAATATAACTATACTACCTCAATCAACAAGCTCAAAACCTATATTTACACGACCATCATCAGTTTCGATCACATACATCAACACTACAGTTGCGTCATCAACGACAGCTGAATCTACAACAACAACTTCAACTTCTACAACAACATCTACTACTACAACGACAGAACCACCATCTTCACCTACAACTGTTTTAACGACTGTAACAGAAAAAGAGATTGAATCAATCGACGCAGTAACAGAAGTTGAAAAAACAACTGAGGTATCACCTGCTACGGAAACAGAGAAACCAACTGATAAAACGACAATTTCTGAAGCAAACATTGAAACAACTGTCACAGAAGCGATTAAAGAAACAACAGTACAAACTATTGAAGCAACAGAAGTTGTATCAACGACAGAAGCAGAGCCGTTGGTTACTGATACCGAAGCGCCTACTTCTCCATTAGTTGCTTCGTTATCCACTGAATCACCCAAAGTTGAAACATTGACATCTCCTGAGGAAGTTACTACGAAACAGCCTGAGAAGATCACAGAGTCTGATGGTGAGTGTTTACTTGCAATTACTATTTTTCTAGCTGATTTAGAAGTACGACTAAGACTCACATTTTAACAGCCATAATAAGAAGAATGTTTATAATAGACTCCAATGTCGTCCTTATCTTCTGCTCCAAATAAATACTCCTTAATCGTCATATCACTTGCTCGATCCGTTACTTCCATAATCTTTCCAACTATCAAGTAGGTTTTCAATATAAATGTTTTCTTCGACAAAACCACGAGCATATCTATGTCTTAGCCAACAATATGGTACAATTTTCTCACGAAAAAAGATTGAACTCATAAATTAAAACTTGTTACGCGATACGCCTATTATATGGCCCTATTTAACCAGTCATTGACACTTTCTATAAATCTTCTAATCATACAATTCTGATCGTTTTATCTTCGATCAAAATCGTTAAGTGAATGTCAATTAGTAAGAAATTGCTCACTTAGTAAGAGAGATAGTCTGATTCTTTCTGAGCAGTGGTGACCAAGTAGTAACGGCCACGACTTACGAGTTATATTATAGGTCGCAGGTTCAAACCCAGAAAGGCGCTTTATCTTGTGTAAATTATTTCATCACCACTGCTCTAAAAAAGTGAAGGCAAACATCGTGAGGAAACCGGCATGTCCCAGAACCAAAAATTCGGAGATATGTGACATCTACCAATCCGCACTCGGCGTCCCAACAGTGGGAACGTTATATGCTGCTTATGTATGTATAGTCTGATTCATGAACTTACTCATCTTTTACTAAGCGTTAGATAATACGAGTATAATTGAATACGCTCTCATCTAGTCAAATATCATTTCAAAGTTGATGCCTTATTACGTCTCTTAGACATATTTATTAAATCCGTTATGTAAACTAAAGATTTGTCGTCAGTCTATTCTGTTATGTCTTAAATACATTGCATAGTTTTTGGATTTTAAACATGACGCTCATCTCATTTTTCTAATGCTTCAGTCGTATCCATTTAATAGTTGAAAGCGTAGTGTTTTGTTTTCCTTTTCTGTCGGAAGAGACATACATTTATAGCCTACGTGGATTTATAAGTCGTATTGCCTAAGGAAAGTGATGGATTTATTCCTACTTCAAGACCTATTTTTGTAAGAAAACACTGAGTCCATCTCTTCTTCTGAAATAAGAGCATCTCTCCATGACATCGGTTCCTCTCTGTCAGTTTTGTGCTTTCAATATTTCCTTCCTAGAATTGTATTAACTACTTGACACATAGTATGTACATAATTATCTACGTCATTACTCATTTGTGTGACGTCATAAAAATACCGCATTTCATTTTAGCCACCTATGTTTTTGTCACTTCTCAGATTGTCACCTACCTACGCGTTTGGTAAATAAGTTCATTGACTCTATGGACATTACACTGACTGACATGAATTGATGCGAACGTTGTTTGTTTGCTCATGCATGTGGTTTATCTTGTTTGGTTTTTTTGTTGTATTTGCGTCGAACGGAATCTACACTTATAAATGCGAAAGTGAGTCCTTTACATAAGTGAAGTGAGTTTAAAGTGAGCTATCGTTCCCCCTGGTGCTTGAGATCATAAACTACTATATACATATATATCATCATCATCCTCATCATCAGGATCATAGACAACTATATGTATACAAGCTAACTATTGACAGCTTACTTCTTTTAAGTTTTGGGCCATGGAGCCTTTACCGAGTTTACCGGGAAATTACCAGGCGGTCGGTCGACTCTTCACGTGACACCGGGCTGTTTATTTTTTAGCAAAAGAATCAGTATTGCTATATAACGTGGCAATGCTGCCAGCCTGTTGGACTCTGTTCCCGTTTATAACTGTGTGGATGAATTTTTGTCTGCTCACAATTTTGTTTTATATGTTGTGATTTTTTTATAGAAGAGATCGGGTGTTGGTTTGGTAGATCATCATCATCATGGTCTTCTACTGGATATAGGCCTCCCCCAAGCTCCTCCTATCCAACTGATACTCCTCCACTTCGACCGGTTCTGTGCTCCTCGTATCCAACTGATTCCTGCTTGGTAGATCTTCTTGGTAAAATTGTGAAGACGATTATATTGAAGTTTAGTAGGGAGATAGCTTAGTTACTTAGTATCTAGAAGAGGATAAAAACTACATGTTATATGCCTGTTTGCCTCGGCAAAAAACTTTTCTACGTTGCAGAGATGAATAAAAAAAGTATCATTGTTTGACCCTTCGACATAAAAGGGACGGTGGTAGTCGGGTCGTAAGTTCTCTATACTTTGTGCCCAATCCGATTTAACAAGTATTTGATAAAATACCAATAAGTTTGTATTACCCCTCATAAAAAAAAAAATTGTAGGACTATGTACCCTTATTGCATAACAAACTATGAATCAGCAATAATTTTGAAGGAATATCCTTCTACATTGTATCCTCATACATTGCTTCATATGTTCGATAAATTCCTTTGCACAACAACGTAGATAAGGCATTTAATGTTGTTGAACTGGTAAAATAAAAGCCATTCCTGTGTCTGACGTAATTACTGCTGAGGGCATAGACGAGTGCCAATCACTTTCATGACTTTGAACCGGATTAACACAACCTTTTCGGTAGCTTATGACAATCCCGTACATTATTGTCTGTTCCACGACCGTCGTCGTCAATCGCCGAGAGAAGGCCGTCTAGCCCCTACGAGCAAGGGTCAGTTCTCTCTTGGTATCTACTTTATCTTCTCTAGTCATCCCTCTCGGTCAAAAATCAAAAACCAGTTTAACAGTGAGAACGTACCAAACAGACAGACATCAAGATTAATTTTCGCATTTATAAAATTAGTGTGGTTTGTAGCTTTGTATGTTTATTTGTCATCGTTAACAGTTTTAAACTTAAAGTCACCTTAGGACCTATTAGTTTCAAATACATATTTGTTCTGCTATATATTGACACTATTGACACTTTTGATAGTAGTGACTCTAGGTACACGAGTTACTTACCGGTTTATATCAATAACAAATATAAGAGTATCATTTACAACTGGTTTTTGTCCAAACTACTAATTTTTTAGAGTTAATATGTTACTTTTTGTTAGTGTTTCGATGATCTTCAAAACGTTCATCGTCAATCCTTCTGTCTTCGTTTCGATTTGGGTTCAGCGCAATATCTTCTTCTTTCGTACATCTTCTTTTATCATCCTAGTCATATGCATTTTTCACTTCGGCGTTTACATTTTGTTTTGTGTTCTATTTCGCATCTTACTCCCACATGCAGTTGTCCACATTCATTCTCAAAATTTTCCTCATGTATTTCTTGCGTACCTCCAGATCACATGCCCAACCTATGTTAGCTAATTTCACTACTGAAGGCCTACTAAGTCCGTCAATGAATATACGGACCAGTCCGAAAGTAGTTCGAAATTTCGCTGGATTTTAAACCCTATACTCCATTAACTGTTTTGGATGGGAAAAACACAGCAGAAGTAGGGACAATTAAAATTTAAGAAAAAGTAAAATCGTGATGTCACTCATTATTAGGTCGGGCACCAAACTAATCTTAAGTCCGTAAGTGATATATGAGTAGGAGACATACGTAACTTTGACTGAAACTAAGGATTTGGGATGCTTAGAGAGTAGACCTATTATTTTTCCTGTATCGGAGCAGAATTTACATACACATTCTCCAATACACAAATGTCCAGACGGAATAACCATCAGTAGGCTATACAAATATATATTGCTCTTGTTTCTACCTCAATTTATTGCTCACCTTTATCCTGTAGCTTAGAACATAACTTCTGAGGTATTATAATCATCTGCCCCGCCTTTTCCAAACTATGTTGCGTTCGGCTTCCAGTCTAACC